>JAGSMT010000289.1:0-441885 GCA_029286875.1 Lamproptera curius
TCTTGATCAAAACAAATGCAAATATAGTTTATAATTACCGTCCAAAGATTAAGGTCAACGAAAAAATGTTATATGGACTTATACGGAGCGCTATATTTGAATAGCAGAAATGACTCGGAATCGAAAATAATCAGCATATTTGAGTAGACAGTGTACCGCGATAACGCAATTATTAAAATCCTGGAATGTCCATTTGTGAGCGATTATATCGAGGGATATATTTAAACAACAGATAAGTATCTTGATCAAAACAAATCGGCAAATACAAGTTGACAATTTACCGCAATAACACAAGCATTGAACGGTCAAGGCATACAGTTATATGGGCTTATACGGAGCGCTATATTTGAATAGCAGAAATGACTCGGAATCTAAAATAATCGGCATGTTTAAGTAGACAGTGTACCGCGACAACGCAATTATTAAAATCCAGAGATATCAATTTAAGTGCGAATATAACGGGGTATATCTTAAAATAACAGGTATGAATCTTGATCAAAACAAATCGGCAAATACAAGTTTATAATGTACCGCAATAACACAAGCATTGAACGGTCAACGAAAAATGGCTTATACGGAGCGCTTTATTTAAATAGCAGAAATGACTCGTAATTGAAACAAATTGGCATGTTTGAGTTGACAGTGTTTCGCGATAACGCAATTATTAAAATCCAGAGATATCAGTTTATAGGCGAATATAACGGGGTGTATCTTCAAATAACAGGTATGAATCTTGATAAAAGCAAATCAAATATAAGTTGATTATTTACCACAATAACACAAGCATTGAATGGTCAACGCAAAATTTTATATGGCTTCATACGGGCGCTATATTTAAATAGCAGAAATGACTCTCATCGAAACAAAACGGCATGTTTGAGATAAAGAATTCGGTAACGCAATTTTATAATCCAGAGATATCAATTTAAGTGCGAATATAACGGGTATATCTTCAAATAACAGGTATGAATCTTGATCAAAACAACTCGGAAATAAAGTTTAAATACCGCAATAACACAAGCATTAAACGGTCAACGAAAAAATGTTATATGAGCTTATCGACGCTATATTTAAATAGCAGAAATGCCTCAAAATCGAAACAAATCGGCATGTTTGAGTAGACAGTGTACCGCGATAACGCAATTATTAAAATCCAGAAATATCAATTTATGTGCGAATATAACGGGGTATATCTTCAAATACAGGTATGAATCTTGATCAAAACAAATCGGCAAATACAAGTTGATAATTTACCGCAATAACACAAGCATTGAACGGTCAACGCAAAATGTTATATGGGCTTATACGGAGCGCTATATTTAAATAGCAGAAATGACTCGTAATCGAAACAAATCGGCATGTTTGAGTTGACAGTGTTCCGCGATAACGCAATTATTAAAATCCAGAGATATCAATTTATGTGCGAATATAACGGGGTGTATCTTCAAATAACAGGTATGAATCTTGATCAAAACAAATCGGCAAATACAAGTTGATAATTTACCGCAATAACACAAGCATTGAACGGTCAACGCAAAAATGTTATATGGGCTTATACGGAGCGCTGTATTTAAATTGCAGAAATGCCTCAAAATCGAAACAAATCGGCATGTTTCAGTAGAACAGTGTACCGCGATAACGCAATTATCAAAACTGGATATCCATTATGACGATTATATCGAGGATATTATTAAGAACAGATAAGAATCTTGATCAAAACAAATTGACAAGTAAAAGTTGATAATTTAAAGCAATAACACAAGCATTGAACGGTCAACGCACAATGTTATATGGGCTTATACGGAGCGCTATATTTAAATATCAGAAATGACTCATAATCGAAAAAAATCGGCATGTTTGAGTTGACAGTGTTCCGCGATAACGCAATTATTAAAATCCAGAGATATCAATTTATGTGCTAATATAACGGGGTGTATCTTTAAATAACAGGTATGAATCTTGATCAAAACAAATCGTCAAATACAAGTTGATAATTTACCTGCAATAACACAAGCATTGAACGGTCAACGCAAAATGTTATATGGGCTTATACGGAGCGCTATATTTAAATAGCAGAAATGACTCGTAATCGAAACAAATCGGCATGTTTGAGTTGACAGTGTACCGCGATAACGCAATTAATAAAAACCAGAGATATCATTTTATGTGCGAATATAACGGGGTATATCTTTAAATAGCAGGTATGAATCTTGATCAAAACAAATCGGCAAATACAAGTTGATAATGTACCGCAATAACACAAGCATTGAACGGTCAACGCAAAATGTTATATGGGCTTATACGGAGCGCTATATTTAAATAGCAGAAATGACTCGTAATCGAAACAAATCGGCATGTTTGAGTTGACAGCGCACCGCGATAACGCAACTATTAAAATCCTGGAATGTCCATTTGTGAGCTATTATATCGAGGGATATATTTAAACATCAGATAAGTATCTTGATCAAAACAAATCGGCTAATACCAGTTGATAATATACCGCAATAACACAAGCATTGAACTGTCAACGCAAAATGTTATGTGGGCTTATACGGAGCGCTATATTTAAATAGCAGAAATGCCTCAAAATCGAAACAAATCGGCATGTTTGAGTAGACAGTGTACCGCGATAACGCAATTATCAAAATCCTGGGATGTCCATTTATGAGCGATTATATCGAGGGATATATTTAAAGAACAGATAAGAATCTTGATCAAAACAAATCGTCAAGTAAAAGTTGATAATTTACCGCAATAACACAAGCATTGAACGGTCAACGCAAAATGTTATATGGGCTTATACGGAGCGCTATATTTAAATAGCAGAAATGACTCGTAATCGAAAAAAATCGGCATGTTTGAATTGATAATGTAACGCGATAACGCAATTATCAAAATCCTGGGATATCCATTTATGAGCGATTAGTATCGAGGGATATATTTAAAGAACAGATAAAATCCTAATCAAAACAAATCGGCAAGTAAAAAATTGATAATTTACAGCAATAACACAAGCATTGAACGGTCAACGCAAAATGTTATATGGGCTTATACGGAGCGCTATATTTAAATAGCAGAAATGACTCGTAATCAAAACAAATCGGCATGTTTGAGTTGACAGTGTTCGCGATAACACAATTATTAAAATCCAGAGATATCAATTTATGTGCGAATATAACGGGGTGTATCTTCAAATAACAGGTATGAATCTTGATCAAAACAAATCGCAAATACAAGTTGATTATTTACCGCAATAACACAAGCATTGAACGGTCAACGCAAAATGTTATATGGGCTTATACGGAGCGCTATATTTAAATAGCAGAAATGACTCGTAATCGAAACAAATCGGCATGTTTGAGTTGACAGTGTACCGCGATAACGCAATTATTAAAATCCAGAAATATCAATTTATGTGCGAATATAACGGGGTATATCTTCAAATAACAGGTATGAATCTTGATCAAAACAAATCGGCAAATACAAGTTGATAATTTACCGCAATAACACAAGCATTTAACGGTCAACGCAAAATGTTATATGGGCTTATAGGGAGCGCTATATTTAAATAGCAGAAACGAGTCGTTATCGAAAAAAAACGGCATGTTTGAGTAGACAGTGTACCGCGATAACGCAATTTTTAAAATCCTGGGATGTTCATTTATGAGCGATTATAAGAAGGGATATATTGAAACAATTGATATGAATCTTGATCAAAACAAATTAGCAAGCACAAGTTGATAGTTTACCGCAATAACACAAGTATTTAACGGTCAGGGCATGCATTTATATGGGCAAATACGGAGCGCTATATTTAAATAGCAGAAATGATTCTTAATTGAAACAAATCGGCATGTTTGAGTTGACAATATACCGCAATAACGCAATTATTAAAATTCTGGGATGTCCATTTATGAGCAGTTATGTCGGGGGATATATTTAAATAGCAGAAAGGACTCGTAATCGAAACAAATCGGTTTTATTTTTCCCTTTTTCTGATGTCACTTGTATAAAATTACTTTACAATTCATACGTAAGAAGTATTCTTGAATACTGTAGCACTACTTTGAATCCGCAATACATTACTCAAATTTACCCCAAAAAAAGGCAACTAATGCAAAGTATGAACATTTATGCAGGTCTTACCACCTCACAAGTCTTAAAATCGACGTACGCTTCTAGATATGACTTTTTTACATTGTTTGTGCACAGGGACTATTGACTACACAGGGACTTTATCTTTAAAAGGTTTACGTTTTTATGCTCCCAAAACTCGAACCAGACATGCGAGCCTGCTCGCTTTTCAAAATCATCAACAAGATATGCTCAAATTCTTTAGTCAAACGCTACCAAACGGTGTACAATAACTAGTTACTACACACACACACACATACACACAGCACACACACACTATTATATTATATTTTTATTACTTAAATTGTCATATTTTTCAAAAGTTGTAAATCCAGTTGTGGCTTTAAGTCTTTTATGTATGATATCGATATTTATAAATGTAATTATTATGACCTGTGGATTTTGTTTAAAAAAAAAAAATGGGTGCGTGTCTTATTGCGCGTGAGAATTTATACTTCTTTGGCATCATTAAAAATAGTTTTAATTGCATGCAAATAATTAATTACAATAAAATAATAGAAGGATTAGAAAAGGATAATCAACAAAGTTCAGTTTAAATTTGAAAATTAAATAAATAAATATTTATTTTCTTACATTAAGTCTAACATAAATTGTCTTATTATTCGAATTGTATTTTTAATTAAATGATGTCCACTTCCATAGATATTCCCGTAATGTCTGAATCGGAACTTCAGTTATCATTTTTATCAAAAGTTTTCATTAAATTTATTTAGTTATTTTTATAAATATTTATTATTTATTCAATTTAATAGCAAATATTAAAAATTAATATTATAATTTGATGTTCAATTTAATTTTTATTACAAACTTTTTATTAAATTTATTTCTTTATTTTGTGAATATTAAATAACCAATAATAGTATTTAACATTAATAATTTAATAATATTTAGTGTTAATTATATTAAATAAAAGTATTTTAATTTATATCAATAAATAATACATACGGATAGTTCACCTCAATTATATTGGAGCACTTGAAAAGTATATAAGCACAATTTTTTCACTAACATTCACAAATAGTAAGTAATAACAATCAAAAATAATTAAGACAATTAAAGATGATAGATTTACAAGAACTAATCATAAATAACCAATAATAAGTATTAACATTAATAATTTAATAATATTTAGTGTTAATTATAATAAATAAAAGTATTTTAATTTATATCAATAAATAATAATACGGATAGTTAACCTCAATTATATCGAGCACTTGAAAAAGTATATAGCACAATTTTTTCACTAATATTCACAAATAGTAAGTAATATCAATCAAAATTATTAAGACAATTAAAGATGATAGATTTACAAGAACTAATCATAAATAATTCGATTAAGAATTTATGGATTCACAAGACGTACTTTGATATATCATATAACTGGTAGTTCAGCGCTATCTGTTGCTTACAAATGTAGAATTCCTCAGAGATGTTGGCTTACTTGTACAGCGGTACTATAAATCAGAAGCTTTGATTATGTGTCACTAGATGGCGCTTATCTAAAAGTATTACATAGATAAATCACAATGTTGATATATTAAATAAATAAAAATATTACCATTATATTAAGTTGAATAAACATCATTACAAATATTAATATATTTATAAAATAATATATTTAATATATATATTAATATAAATTTAATATATAAATAATTATTAATAATAATATATATATATCCAAAAACGAACCTTAATCCTAACTCATAGAGCACATTATGCAACAACTATCGCAAATAACTTCAATAAAAACGACAACTCCATTATCACTACACAAAATCAACCTTATCACTATGTAATATGGACCTTATTACATTTTCACCGTTTTCATTATAAACTGTTAATTTTGTGTCACAAATCGTAAAATTTCACTCTCATCATTTTTTCATAACGCGCCTAAAGAAGTATAACTTCAAAAATTTGTATTAACATTTTTAGTGCTACTTTAAATAATATGTTAACTTATTATTAAAGGATAAATTTTCATATTTCTTAGCTAAAGTAGATATTTCCTACGTATAAGGATTATATAAGTAGGAATTATCTACTCTGTTTCCTCATCAATCTTTAACAAAGCAGAAAGATCAATTGTATATCCTGTAATAGGAGCACAAACGTGAGACTTTAGAGTTAGCTTTTAAATGAGACCTAGAGCGCGCGGCGCTATTGCTAGCGTTTAAATAAATAACCGAAATATTCGCCGAAAACTATAGACTTTGAGAGTACAATCATTATGAACAATCAGTGCTTAAGAGGCTAATTGTCAACTTACATATGTTAGTGAACCTTTTCTTATTATTTTACTGCATTCTCTGAGTTGTTACTATTCTTAGATACATTTAAATGAAAAACCAAAAATGAAAAAACAATCAAAATTACTGGTATAGAAGTAAGTGACAGTACAGACATATAAAATGAATGAAAAAAATGTTTATTTGTCAATTATTTGTTATTTATTTATTCGTATTTGATGCGTTTATATTTTAGTTTCAAAAAGTTAATTTTTGTTACCAACTACCGTTATAATAAAGTCTTATGTGTTGTGTTGTTTGTTTTTGTACGCCTCGAGCAACACAAACACGGGGCTTTGTTTTCAATATTCCGAAGTTGTAGGATGATGTGTGTGCTGAAAATGTGTCGCCCTTTTTCTGCAAGACACACACATTTCCTATTACACGAAAAGGAATAAACCATTTCTCAAATATTTGAACAATGTTAGAAAAAATGTTTTTACAAACGTTAATTACACTCAACAAGTAATTCCAGCAATTTAAAAATTGTGAAAAAAACATAAAATTGCTTCATGTTTATGTATTATGTAAATGTCCTAACAAAATGAATCTCTGTAATTTTTTTTTATAATTTTTCGCCTCTACATCTGATTTATTTATTTAGGCTTACCAACTAAATACATACAATTCTTTAAAACTAATTTATATAATAAAACTGTTACAGTTTATGTACATATTTTAATTAAAAGCAAACACAATATTAACTTATAACATATTTTCTAGAGAACAGAAACCGATTTAAACAACGAAAAAAATTAAATATAGACATTTAAAAAGTAAATAAAAATCTTATAAAGTAAAATAAAGTAGTAATTAAAGATTTTAAATTATGTGCAAAATTTATACAATTTCTTTTTAGTTGATAATATTTTCAGCGAAGATATCGATATCACACTTAAGGAGTAAAGCATTATAAGCATGTTCTGATTGGGCCAAAGGCGTGTTTTTACCGTATTTGTTTTTGGTGAATTTGATATAAAAAGGTTTGTAATTGTGTGCTCGTGCACTTATCCTGGGACCGTTTATATTTATGTCCAGCAGAAGAGACCGACAATCCAGTTTATATGACAAACGTCTATGGAGGAATACAATGCTCATTATATCTTTTCTTTTATGTAAATTGGTCATGTTAAAATACTTAAGCCTTTTTTCAGTTACGAAAAAAGGCTTAAGTATTGAAGGAGTGCATTATAAGGCACCTTATAATGCACTCCTTTAATGTAACTTAACCTAGCTACTGTTTTACTTTGTACTTATTCTAGACGTTGTACGTTATTTTGATACAAGGGATACCACACAACAGAGCAATAGTCAATGTTAAAGCTTTGGTGGATTTAAACTCTTTCGTATTACGGTAGATGAAAGACATCATTTTATAGGGTTATGTCGACAAGGTTAGTAAAACGCATTTCTAAATCAAGATGTACACCTAAATCTTATATACTATCTACTTTCTTCAATCTATGGTTGGATATGTAATATTCATTAGGGAATTGTTTTCGTTTTCTGGAAAACTTTATGTGAAAACATTTATTAATATTCTAATTCATTTTATTCAGATTACACCACTTTGACAGATTATTTATGTCATTTTGAAGCAATAACTGGTCTTCTGTGCATTTAACAGTCCTAAAAATTTTTAAGTCATCCACATACAGTAGGTAACTACTGTTTTCTATAATCATTTTAATATCATCTATGAAAATGCGGAACAGTATAGGACCCAGGACTGAACCTTGGGGAACACCGGAAGTAGACTGGTAAATATTGGCTGCAAAACCATTAACTACCACCCTCATTGTACGGTTGCTTAGACATGATGTTATCCACTTCAGCAAGTTACCGTGTATTATAAAAAAAACTTTCAAGCTTTGCTACTAAAATGTTATGATCTATTTTGTCAAAAGCTTTGCTTAAGTCTGTATATATAGCGTCAACTTATGACCATATAAAATAACCTAGAAGTAACTGTTAATAAAAAATGTAGCGGAGTACGTATGATACTACGTTCGGACATATTTAAATAAGGATTCTATTATTAGGTACCTATTTTCAAAGTTCCAACTAATGTTTTGGAAGACTTTAATATTCACAGCAGTTCATAGCAGTTCGAAGGATATCTTAAATAAAAAAATATATATATCATATCAAAAAAGATTTTTCGCGTTACTTAAATATATTTATTCCCGACGTTTCGGATTCTTCCAGCATTCATGATCACGGGCAGACTAAGTTGATATATGTCTGTATCGTATGTATGTTGATATATGTTGTGAAAATGTATCAATTAAAAATTGTATTAGAATCTAATACGTTAGATAAAATAAAATAATAATATAATATAAGTCAATTTTAAAACATAAATTGTTTTGTTTGGAGAAATGGGACTTAAAAAACAACAACTTTTTAAGTTTGTGCTAGACTGTTGACCTTTTCTTCGCCTCCTTTGTGTTGAGCGATTTCAACATTCTGGCTCGTGGAGAGTTTGGAGAACTTTGTACCAGGGATGTGTTGAGCTCTCCTCAAAAACTTTACTATTTATCCGCAATGTCATAGAATATATATATATATATATATATATATATATATATATTTATATATTAAATATTATTATATATAATATACGCATACATATTCCTGCGGCATGAAGTGAGTTTCCCAAGGCGGCCGGTGTTGGCTGGATGATCACAGGATCGCACCTCTGGACTGCTTAATAGAGGTCTATGTTCTTGGACTTCGCTGGGCTGATAAGATGATTGTGATAACATTATACAATCCTTTAAAATATTAAGTATTATATCTAACTATATCACAAAAGAATATGCAATGAGGAAGAAAATAAGGAAGTTAATTGCCTTATTTAAACTTAAAAAAAAACAATAGCCAATATTTTAGTGCAAGTGACAGAAAGAATGTTTCCTGCAGCCAGCGTCGGAATATCTAGGCCACATCTCGGTGCAATATTGCGCCAGGCTCCGTTTGCTGAATACATATAAAACACTGGCATTAGCCCGTTTTTGGCAGCGAAGCAACCTGCAATAGATCTGAAAGAAAGAAGGCTGAAGCTTAAAGTAAACAAAGTGCATGTAGCACTTTGTACTCTAAAGATTTCAAGAGATGGTTTGCTTAAAATAACATAAAGAAAGTGATACACCTTAAAAAGGTTTAATTAGTAAATATTATAGCATTAACATACTGAAAAATAATTTAATAAAAGCTAATTTTCTGGTTATTTATTTTCACAATTTTATAATTAAATAAATTAATATTGGAGGTATAAAGACAAATGTGAAAAATATCTATTGTAAAAACTATCTTAGGTTTTAAAAAATGGATTTTCTAAAATTTTGTTATATTTTTTAGCAATTTATACTATCGCTTATTGTTTGTCAAATTTTGTCATATTTAATAAGTATCAAGAATGATGAAGTATAAAACTTATTCTCCACGAGAACGACAAAAGGCAACGAATATTTAATGTTAATATGATTACAAAAAACAGAACTATACAGCGGCGGAGGTATGTTGGTTAGCTAGCTATTCGTTTCTTTGACAGAAAGTGCTGATCTCAAGGACCCGTGATTCTAGTTTTTTAAATAAACTTAGTGTTAAATGTAGCTAGCTTTTTTTCCTATTATTTGTAACTAAACAAAAAATTTCTTATTTTGACGTCGCATACAGGGATGCGTCGGTTTAGATAAGTTAGTTACGTGCCGCAGTGGTTGCAAATTTGTTGCAAATTTCAATAGAGAAGGTGGTTGGGTTTTACCACCTGCTTGGGACCCCATTATTAATAAATTAAAATTTAAACCCAAGCATAATACTACAGCTGGCTCTAACGATAAAACCAGTTCATTTTGCATAGGTCGGAGTACAGACTAACAATAATTAATTACAATTAAGATCTGGAAACCCCGCTTCAGCACTGGCAATAAGACGCATGACATCTCAGTCTACCCCGTGACCACGGCTGCTGGAAAATGTTCAAAACGTTGGGAGTTTAAAATGTTAAATAAACGCGATAAAATCCGTAAAGTAATTTTATTTAATAATAGTTTACTGGGATTTTGCTGTAAAAGCGTATATAATGTCCCATAATTTTTTTTTATTCGCACTCTAGTTGCTGGAAGAATCAAATTATGTTTGTTTCTAGTATTAATGTTATGTGCATTAGAATGCCTACAAAAATCATTTCTATTTTTTGAACATACATAAGTACCTAAAACATTTCCATTCTTTATGTCTGTCCGTCCGTCCATGGAATTTTTTGTAATTATTGCTTTTGAGATATGGTATGAGAAGACGAGATAAGCAGCTGGAAATCGATTACGCAATGACCACCCCGATACAACGTTCCAATCACATGTTACACATTCATATTTGCTGGAAATCAATTACGCGATGACCACCCCGATGCACATTCCGATCACACGATATCGCTTATTCAGCGATATGTTTCGACATCGCCGTCCCACGGTTCGGAATGCTTACACAGCAAGCAAGTTGGACACTGGATTTACTGGATACTACTAATACTGGATGCACCTCAAGGGGAACGTCACTTTTTGTTCGATCGTCGAGCAATCGTCACGTCTTAGTTTTAATTAGTAATAGTAATTGTAATTGTAAATTGATTTAATTAAATTACTTTATAAATTATATTTGCATTTTTTTGCAACCTTCGGCTGTAGCCTTCGTAATTTACGTCATTTAACAACAAAAATTATGGTGTTTATTCGAAATGTTTTTGTAACTTTCATTGCTGCTACTTAATTTTTAAAGGTATTGTATAGCATTTTAAGAATGCTGTCATTAAGAAAAGTTTTTTTTTTATAATGCAAGTAATATTTTATTGACGAACGAGTGGTATGGGGTATGTACATGTACTTTTGTACACGTACTTAAAGTTTTTCTTTTAAAAAATCTGCTTTTCTTCTTCTTAAGAGCCGGCAATGCGTCGTTTAGATTTAATGTTTACATTTACTGGTACTGGTACATAAACGGTTTCAATTAAATTAAGTCTCTCTTCATTAAGACATTTGTACAGAAGGCATTGATTTCATAATGCTGAAGGATTTTCCTGACCTCGTTTTGCTTCGTTCGAAGTTAACCTTTGAATTACCCGGTATTAAAACATAATTAATGAACGATCCGTAGCCGAGTGTGATTGCTGCGTTTCATTCGGTAATTTAAGTGTTTTATTTTGCTTCATTACGAATTCAGTAACATAAATTACTGTTTTATAAATATAATAACATGTAAATAATATGTATAATAAGTAAAAGTCAAGTCAAAATCAAGTAAAAGGACGTTGTGTAACTCTTTTGGGAAGCCGTAGGAGTCGTAGGCAAAGCTACTGTTAATACATGTTTTTAATTACGATTTTGGAATGTCGAAAGTATTCGCTACTAATTAATCAAAAACAAATACTGAAAAACTGGGAGCAAGCATTTGTTTTTGTACAAATATTTTAATTTGGTACGTGATGAGTTTTAATTAAAAGGGTAAAGAGCGCAGAATGTCCCTCGGCGTTTATTCAATTTGTCCAATAAACAAACTTGACGCTTAAACTGATTTGAACCCTTTCGGTAAACTGGTCCCTTTTTAATAACTTTGTCTCACTGTTTGTATTTTATCTTCAACTTTGTAGCCTATAGCTTAGAATTTTTTACAACACTAAAATATGAAGTAGTATTTCATGATAATAGCGTGAAAAAGAATATCCATTGCAATGAGAATTTTATTGTTTGTTTGGGGAACGACCATAAAAAATAAAAGAGAAAAAAAGGATGAACTTGCATGAGGAGACTACGCGTATCTAGTTTATAAAGTTTCAATAATGAGCTTTTCGAAAAACTATACATTTATAGTTCGTAAATGTAGAAGAAGCATGCAATATACTAAGTTTTATGGGCAATGGAAAGGTCAATAAAAATGCGATTGTTTAATCATTCCTAGGTTACAACCTACCACAGGCATGGAAAAGCAAATTATGACGAATGATTTATAGCTTTCGAAATAGCTCCCTCACGATTCTTTTGTTATTAAAGTGCGACTTGCGTGATTAAATATCAGAGTACGTAGAACATAAGAAATAAATGATACAATCTCGTCAGCTATGTAAAGTAGTTAAAAGAAAACAAAAGCGTAAATATGAGTTACTGATTTTCAATTGACTAAGTATTATTATAAATTTTACATTACTTAAAATTCAAATTAAAGTCAATTACCATCCAAATCTCACAAATCCTACCCTTAAAGGATATCCAGACATTTAGTGTGAAGACATTTTACGCTTCATTGCAGTTTCATAGAGGCTATGCCTAAAACCAAGGGGCATAAGGGTTCAAATTCATAACCTAAAAATTGTTAATTTGTAAATGTGAAAATCAAATTTACCTTTAATGTCAATCAAAAATAATCGAGTAATAACATAGGCTTATTTCTTGATTAACTCAGGAAGTAGGTACATACTAATCCTGCGATTATGTAAATTATATTTATTACTTAATTTAAATTTACACATTTTAATACATTTTTCAAATGTAACTAGACTTTTTCTTTTTGAATGTTACTTTTAATTATTTTTTTGCTGAATCCGCGCTTCCAATTGCATAAATATGTGGGATACTAAAAACATGGCCTTTGAAGGTCTTCTGTTTCCATTTATCGAAGCAGATGTTAAAAAATCTACGTCCTATCTTGAGCCTTGTTCTTGCAACAGATACACTCTTGCCGGCTCTGAGTTAGGGGCGAAGATTTTGCGAGTAGTTACGACCCGTTTTCCGTGGCTAGAGGACTTCCTGACTCTTTTTGTGGGCTATTATGCCTTTAATAAACACAACAGCAAAAACAAAGCCATAAGACCGTATACTCTTCACCACCCGACAGACTATGGTGGGCGACGAAAAATCGTGTCCCACAGAAACTCTTACAGCGCGGTCTGGGCCATCTTTTCGGCACATACGCCACTCTCCGGTGGGCTCCTTACAAACCATATGTGATAAAACTATTTTATACTAGCTAATTAGCCAAAATTACATTGCAACTTACTTGCACTGTAAAGCATAAAACAACAGTAACATATATATGGGATTTAGGCACGGAAACAATGTATTGTTGTATAATTAAAATTTATTTTACACACTCGTCTTATTGCGTCGCACATCTTTTTCTTGCTGTCACACGTCACTTGTTCGTACCATAGATAATAAATGAAAAGAAAGCGAAGATAATAAATGAATGTAAACTAAATACTTAATTAAATTATAACCACCTACATTTCCCACATATGTACCCAAAATTGCTTTGAACTTTTATATGGCAACACGTGACTCATTGTTCACGTCAAAGTCAATATTGAAATATTTACAGACCATATAAAGTCATTACCGTGTATGTAAACGTGTGTGAGATGAAGTAAAGTACCGAGAGATCTCATCTACCACCGTAAACAATTATCGTTGCGGCTTGGAATTTGTAACTTCTAAGACATTAATAACAAATATTTACTGTTATTTTAATTGTCAATGTACTTACAACTAAAAATGTGATAATGGAATTAAATTTCAAAAATCTTATGTTTTAATTTCTTTGAAGTGTTTTATAACGTTTTGAAAACAATTTGTTCACATTTACGCAATTGAGTGCATCGATATACACCAGTATTGATTGAGTAGTTAATTTACAAAAACTTTAACTGCATCTTTATTATGTTACATGGACCGATCATTTACAAGATTAATCTATTCCTTTTGCGTTACTGATCCGATAACCGATTGGATCCTAGGATTCTAAAAATCGAAGAGAGTTAATAGTATACTGCGTAGTCAGTGTAAGTTGTTCGAAACGAATCGTACTGAATCTGCTACTTATGGCAGTTATAGACTTGACATCCGGAACCGATTTCATTGTACCTAACTGTAGCATGACATCAATTGCTTCTGGCGTATACATGGTCAGGTGTATCAAATACACCAAACATTGACAAAGAAGGATTCAAACAATGAGTAGGTTTGTAAAGAAAGACCTATAAGTGAAGTGGCTTATGATGAGATATTTCGTAATGTAAGATGTTAATAGTATATTTACTTAAGATGATATTATGATATACCATTCTATTAAACAATTTTATATCTGACTTTCACCTTGAACTTATCCATAGTTATTATGACTTGGTGATGAGCGTATGAATGAAATTTTATGAATAAAATTGGCACCGCGTTATTTCTTTAAGCTTTTGTCCTTTTTAAACGTTTTGTGATGCTAGTGCATATAGGATGAGGGGCGAGTTCCTGCCGATTTAAATTACTTTCGCTAATACGTCTTTACGTGCTTACATTGCTACAAAGTTGCAGAGAATGAATCTTGAGTTTTACTTCTTATAACTTAGTTTCTTATTATTTCTGTTAAAGGAAAAAAATATATATTTGTAACTAAATAATATTTATAAGTTGAAATGTTTCTTGTCAATTGGCCCTAGTTTAGCCAAAAGTATTAAGCTTACTATTCGATATAATATCTCACGTGAGTTTTACTTGCATAATTTACTATTTTCCTAGATAATATTTTGATTTTCGTCATCATCCTCATCAGCCTGTGCTATTTCACTGCTGAACATAGGCCTCTCCTAATACACGCCTTCTCCAATAAGGGGTTTTTGGACCGCGCTGGTCCAATGCGGGTTGGTGGGTGGACCTACTTTTTACATGCCCATCCAACGCATGGATCATCTTACTTTTCAGACAATTGGCGGATCGGCACAAATTGCCCTAACCAACCGGAAAAAAAAAACGGTAACACACATTTTATTACCGACGACTTTGGTTTGCGGCTAATACCGCAAGGCCACGAAGACGGTATATTATTATCGGTAGTAAAATTTTAATAATTTGCATAATTTTTTAATTGGGACGGTTTAAATAAATACAAGTAAGTAACAGACGTATTTTAAATTTATTTCTAAAGTAGTTTAGTCTTACATAAATTATCCTCAGTTCAATTGGATTAGAGGTTACATTAACAATTCTTTTATATTTCTGACACATCACGCATTTTCTCTAATTATTAAAATCATACAACAAAACATCATATTTTACCAGCCCCCTATACACATCTTAAAAGATAACTAATTTCATTATTTACACATCGAATGGACGAAGATAGCTATTTCTAACGTAATCGAATTTGTGTGAAGTTCATTCTTTGCCATATCTGTGGGTAATATTTTTCAAGTAATTTAAAGGCCTGTGCTTTTTATTAAAATAATAAGAGAAGTTAGTTTTAAATTATGATATGAAACAAGTAACGGTATACTTATAGTTAGTTATAAGATGGATTAGTAGATGGATGTTTTTCTATATTTTATAATAAATTCAAAATAGATAATAATAAATTGTTTACAATTTATTTGCATTCATCGACTTGGCTAATATTTCATTTTGTTTTAAAATTCGTCATAAAATTCCTATAATTCCTGGAGCTTAATGCTTGAGTATTTCTACATAACATCTTTTAATGCTGGTGTTATTGAAAGCACCTTGTATATTTAAATCCATGAGTTCCGAAAAACTGGAAGAAATTACGAAAAATAAAGTATTGAACTCAAATACACTTCAGATCATGATGAAACAAATTTAACTCAAAAAGATTCACTCATATGAAAGCACCAACAGTAAATTTTTAATCAAAAATTAAATCATAGGATCAATGAGGATATTTAATTGTGAAGAATGGTAACTATTTCTATTTGATGAAAAACACGAAAATATTTACAATATTATAATGAGTACTGTAAAGTTATTGAGCAATTTACCTTATACATATAACAAATATTTCATAGGAAACACATTCGCCATACACAATTGGATAAACCAACCGAAGGAGGAAATGAATTCTTCGCTTCAGTAACGTTTATTTGCTTAAGTTTTTACTATTATCGAATAAAAACACTGTTAGCTGAGTTGTATGGGAGTTCGTTCAATGCGTGTCGCGCTTGAGCGATCAGAGCCGCCATGACCAGTAGGGCGGAGGGCGCCCGCGCACCTCCTGCGTCGCGGCTCAGTGTGGCCGCCATCTTGTCACCTGCGAATGCAATAATTGAATTGCTTGCTTTAGATACATGGGGTGAGAAATTTTTGCATCCACAACTGCTCTAAGGGAACCATAAACACACCAACAACACGAATTTCCATGGTACATGTGGTTTTATGTATGGATACGCACTGCCCTCCGAGACGTATACGTAAATGTGCGCCGGGTCGGTGTTGGGCGCGCGGCACGAGTAGTTGCCCGAGTGGGCGGGCGAGGCCGCGTCGATGCGCAGGGCGGACTGGGTGCGCGCGCCCGGCACCGTGGCTACGCTCACGCCGCGCGACGCATCGTAGTTGATCATGCGCGCGTTGTGGTACCAGAACACGTACTGCGGCGGCGCCGGACTCTGCCAACAACGCAGAATAAATATTTTATTTGCACATAAATAATAACACTATCTTTAACGGACACTCAATAAAATAAGGCATTGTATGCATCCAAAAACTTTGCCGCTCGGCATTGTATTTATATAATCATATATATATTTCGAAAAACTCGCCCTTAGTTTGTATTTTGTGTAAGTAGCTTGTTCTCTATTACGTTATTCAGTTACATAAATGTCATATTAAGCCAACGGTGAACCCCACAAATGAATATTTTACAAAAATAACGACGGATTTCAAACAGCATATTACCATTTTAGGCAACATAAGCGGGTGACAACGTGCCATCTACAAATAACTACCCTGGGATTTCTGCTACAGCATTTTTAATTTCTTATATCTTTTAGGTATCAATTTAATCAAAATGTAATGTATGACACGTTTTATGCATACAACGAATATTTTTTTATGCTGTTTATATATAAATAACTTTTTTATCAACTTACACTATATTACCTTAATTGAGCTTTGAATATGTCTTTGATCTACAATTTTTAACAGTGTTTTATATTAAAATGGTCATTGTGGGTTATTCTTAAAACATATATATCTGCACCTCCGGGCTTTATTGTAGACCATTTTATAAAGTGTAATTATGTAAAATATTGCTTTTAGTCTATTTTTACGGTATCGGCATCGTTTAAAATTTAAACGCGCAAGGTTGTGATTTTCGACGTCGTAATTATTTTTTCTTATTAACTATTAAACTACTTATTACAAAATTATTTAAAAAAAAATGGGACCAAATGGCAGTTAGTACCAATCGTTTAAAATAATCGGACCTCTAGGAGCGGAGCAGCAAGGTAAAACATAAAAAAATTATTTGCTCGGAATTGAGTACATCCTTCTTTTAGGAAGCCTGTCTAAAATACTAAAATCTAATCATGAAGCTATGTGAAGTGTATTTTACTGCCTCGATTACTTTTTGTTTATAATTTACTTAGAGCTTTTGCATTAAACACGTGTTTTATGTAGAATATATTTTACCTTTTCTATAATACAAACTAGGTTGATGGTGGAGCCTGCGTCCACGTGATATTCTTCGGCCCCAAGAATGAACGCTTCCGGCACGACTATGTGCAAGTGAACCAGCCGAGACAATGTTCCGGATCCAGTTGAAACCTATGGTTGTTTATAAGTTACATGTTAAAGTTAGATGGATAATAAGCAATTCAATAAAACCACAACCAAAATATATTCAAAATAAAATAACATATGGAATATTTGTACGTAAAATAATGATTATATGTTGTGTGTTTAGAATAAGCATTACCTGGCATTCATAAGTACCATTGTCACGTTTTTGAACGTATTTAATTTGTAATATCCAGTCATCTGAACCTTCGCTATGTAACACCTGTAAAGATTAATTAGTTTCATGAAATGAAAGCGTTAGCCTATGCTATTAAAAAAAAGGATAACAATTCAGCACAAAAATTTTTCACACCGCTACGAGTAGCAGTGTGCAAAATTTTTTTTTAGTAATTACATTGCCAACAGTACCCTTCAAACCATTATGTTACAGCATAGCATTACATTAGTTTTGGCAAAATAACATTTTTTTATCGCAAACGATGGCAGACGAGCAGTCAAGCCACTAGATAGGAAGTTGTCACCGTAGTCCATTAGCATTAGCGATACCAGGGATATCACCGACCTGCTGCTCCGTGAGCTAAATTTTAAGTCTCGTTTACTGCTTTTCAAACCTGAACACTACTGCTTTGCGGCAGAAATAAGCAACGCGGTGGTAACACCCCAGACGGCCCCTTGTAAAAGGGGACCTACCACCTTCTAAAATGAATATTTAAGAAAAAAGGGAAATGGTTTGAAATGCATGCTTTAAAAATTAAACTGACTTTGTATAAAAGAGTACCTGAAATCGCTCATCGTTCGTATACATGAAGACGCCGGAGCTGATAATGTGCCAGTCACGTCGCCTCACCCAGGATACCTGTTTAAGAGAATTAATTATCCACTGTGTTTTCGCTTCACTAGTGGTTAAATAAGATTTGAACTTACGCCTCTCTCGCCGAGATTCCTGACAGGGCAATGGAGGAACGCGACTCCCCCAAGCTGTACCAGCAAGTCCTCCTGCGTGTTATTGATGGTGGGCTCCCGACGCATCGCCTCCAAGGAGGACTGCCACAGCTCTCGCCAGCGGGCACCCCGGCTGCCTCCAACTCCGCGGCGTCCAGCTCGGCTCCACTTAGCTCGCCCCAGTGCGACTCGTCGGTAGGCCCGAGGTCGACGCCTCCCAACTCGGTGGGCGCCGCGGCCGAGCCAAGGGTGGCCAGGGCGGCGAGCAGAGTCGCGGGCCACTCGCCCCACATGGCCGCCTATTGGAGGTCTCGCCCCCTGTGCAAGACGATATATTATGCCGATGCAATTGATTTAGATTACGATATGAATATGTTAAACTATTATACGTTACAGTTAAAAATATTGCGAAGAAGTTATTATGTAGTTCTTTGCTTCTTTAAGCAACCCTCATGAAATAAGGTTTTATGTTAATTCCTCATAGTTTTATATCGACTAAAATTTTTAATTCCTAATAACTTTTTACAGAACTTGTGTATACAACTGTGTGTTTGCGTATAATCCACACTAATTTTATAAATGCGGTATTAATTCTGTCTTTCAATCTTTATTATTTTGGATAAAAGTAGTCGAAAGGGTTGAAATGGGGGGCGAAGTAGCTCCCCCCGAACAGGTTCTCGCTTGTTCGTAGCAGTGGGGCTCGGCGGGAAAGCTAAGAGGAACCTGGCCGGCCTATGGTGCAAGGCCGGCCGTGGAGGCGGCTGCTCAAAGCGGGCTGAACAAGCCCGCTTTGAATGCGCCTTTGGAGGGTGCAAGGGACGGGTTGCAGGAGATAGGTGTGCCGCCCTTCCTTTCCTTGGCAACTTAGGAGATGTCGCGGGGGAAGAAAAGTGTCGGTAGTTCATAGGCCGCTCTCCCAACCCTTCGCGACTCGGCTGGGCTGCATCACTGACGCGGTTTGGAGCAGCCGTGGGAGGACATTCGGCATGGTGACGTTGATCTACTACTTCTGCGTCCGCATCGGTGCTTGCGGCGGAGTATTATCCCGCGTAGGTGGGATCGTAGGGACCGATGGGGACATTGGTTAGGCGGCTAGCGCTGGTGGGGTCGCAGGAGACTGCCAAAGAGCTCCTGTGACTCCATCTCTAAAGCGCCAAGTAGGAACAACGTGGTGGTTGTAGTCGGTGCAAGTACGTCTTTGCCACTCGGGAGGAAAAGTATGCGTAGGAATTTCCCAGTGGTTAAAAAAGGATGAAAGTTTATTTGGAAAGTCATTATTGTTGAAACGAGCCATAAGTGTTTTTCTTTCTAGCAATTTTGTAATTTAAAACCGTACGGGGATGAACTAGGGGAACAAATGGAGATGAAAGTCAATGTGGATATACGTCTAATGATAGACCCATACGATGATAACACTCATTTTATTACTCTGTATTGTATATTTGAATACCTCTCGTGGACGTTTTGCCTTAAGTGGACGAAATCGCGTGTAATAGCTAGTTTTAATATAGCGATCAAAACAGCTGGATCTGAGACAAGAGCTTCATATGAAAATGTTACGAAATGCAATCTAGCATTACAATATTGATGTTCCGACAATTTAAGTATTACGCATATTGTTTCACAGCACTACATATGTTCCTAAAAATGCATTTTACATTGAACTAAACACAAAAAGTAAAATTAGTTAAGCTCGGCTTAAACTCAGAGTTAGCGCATTGTCACTTTATTTGTGTTATTTTGATACTGAATGGAAAGTATCGAGTATGTCCTAACATTAATTAATATTAAAAAGAACATAATTTCAAATAAAAATTATTTGCAGCGAGCAAGTTTATTGGTGTTGGATTATCATTATTATTTTTATGTAGTAAAGTATCATATTTCCACTGTCCTATTCTTTTATTAGGGTCTCTAAATCTGCAATTTGGGTTACTAAATTATAAGCTTATTTATAAAAAAACATTTTGATGTTACCTTAATCCCACTTTCATCAGAATATAATAAATAACTATATGTTAATTTCCACTGGCAACATAGATGAACAGAGTTTAGCAACTTATCATAATTTAATAATTGTATTCAGTTATTCAAACCGGTTTATATTCCCGATGTAATGTTTGAAGGTCATTGATAAATGTGATGCAATGATAACAATAATTTTTGTATAGATTTGTATAATAAATGTTTATGTAAATGGATACCACAGAATTGTATAAAAGGGAACGTAGATTAAAATTAAAGATAGTCGAGAGTCGGTACTCCTCATCTAATATTCCATTTATCGTTAAACTGCCCGAAATATAAAGTGTTACTGATAATAGGACTTTTAATACAAAGCCCCAGCTCCCATGTGTTCTTCTCCACTCTTCGATTTATCATAAGAGTATTATGAAAAATTTAAATTAAATTTTCTCAAACCTTCCTGTAATGCTTTAGGGCTATTCCTTTTCAGCGTTAATCAGCTTTTCTTTTCGGTTTAAAGCCCATCGTTAAGTCCATATTATCCGTAAAACATTCACAAAAGCCGCGAGGGCTCGCTTATCTCACGCTCGGAACAAAGAAACGACCACGGGCTACTCCGCTTAGAAGGCTCCTTTAATACTAAATAGCGAAGCACTTAACCGGATTCAACTTTCATGTTCCTCTTACAATAGCAAGAGTGCTTAAAAGGTATTGATCGAAATAAAATATTTACTCCAGTTTTACTAACTGGTTTTAAGTTTTTGGTCAAATTTTTGTGCAATGTAACGTATTTAAAATAATAGTGAAAAAATGTAAACTGTTTCTCACTTTTTAATCACAACAAAGACAAAAAAAGATTATAGTTATATATCGATATTGAGATTGTAAAGTGTAAAGATTTTTTTATACGTACCAAATACTCGACGGATTTTTATATATATAATTGTCATTGCGAAGCTCTATTATCATTGACTGACATAGGCTACATTTATTAGACGAAAAATATGTTTTAAATGAAACAATTAAACTTAAAATTGCCTGCTAAGCTACTTAAGGATTATTTATCAATATAATATTATTATTTTACTTCAAAATCTTTTTTATAGCGAGATGTTTAAAATTGACCCAGAGTCAAAATCAAATATCTTTATTTAATATGGAAGCAATACACTTTCTTATCGATTGTCAAAAAACTACTACCGATTTGGAAATGGAAGCCTTTGACCTAAGATGAACCGGCGTAAGAAACTCAGCAGGACTTTTTTCTAACTTTAATAAGTTTCACAATTTTTTTACAAAAAACATACATTTTAATAGTTTTAAATAGCCTGGAGCGAACAGTTCATTACCATTACCGGTGTGTTATTTATCAAGTAATCATTACAACAATAATATCTTTTAATACACAAACGTTCCTTGATAACCTAGCAAGGGCGGACCTTATTAGCAGTCATCATTATCAGCCTGTGTTAGTCCACTGCTGGACATAGACCTCCCACAACGATAACACATAGTTGTTTCCTCGCGGAATTGGCAAAGCAAGGGCCAATACCCCTAGAGCACGGAGGCTAAAGAGCATTAATAGTAATAAATAGTAAATAAAGATACGTATTTAACAAGTTACTTGTGAATGACATTTGGAATAAAGTTATTTAACAAGATAAGATAAGAGATTTTAACAAGATAAGAGGAGATCATGTCATGTTATATTAAAGTACGTTTGCGACTAAGTTAGCAATAATGATACTGTATAAATAAATTATATTCATACTATTCTATTTGCTAATTTGAATTACGCGAAACCTTATATTAAAACTAAACTGTTCATTAAAATTATCTAGACTTGCTCGTATTGTCTAACACAAATATACTAATTATTAAAAGGTATCTATAATTTTCAGATATGGTAATGCAGATCTAACTATAATAAAAGAATAAAATTATTTAGTAATAGGAAGTTAGATAGTGTTACATAAAATAAGATATCGTACGGTACGTCGCTCAAATTTAGAAATTAATAATTCTGCTTTAACAACTACATCAAGACGCCAAATATCTAAGTCTACCATATGACCATGAATGCTGAAGAGTATTAGAAACAGTTGAAGTACAACTAAAATTTTAACTAAGAAATATGACCGGCCTCCAAATCAAACAGCGTATAAGTATTTGGCGCAATGTAAGAGGATAACAATGTCCTCATTGCACGAAACTGCTCTGCGATATCTGGCACTGCATTTTAAGTCTCTGATATGTTTTAAGGCATTATATTCTTTCAAAATGTCAAGTTTCATGTACATAGAATGATAAAATTTACACTAACTTTTTTACTTATACAATGACTTACTCTTTACAACCTTAGCAATATTTAAATTGACTTGGTTAATGTGGCTTACTCTTAAAATGATGATATATGCGCTTAAAAATAAAAGCATTTACTCCAAACTGAGTAAAAGGCGGTTTTTAAGGTCTGTTAAAAATGACAATAAATGTGATAACATCCTTAAAATAGTTTTATTTAAAATTAATTTAACAAGCTTGCATTATTGAACGTAAAATTGTAGTGTTTTTTCTTAAGATGATTATTAAGATGAATTGGTACATAGACATCATCGTCATCATCATCGTCATCATCAGCCTTTGATAGGCCACTGATGGACATAGGCCTCCTCTAATACACCCCTATCCATTAGGGGGTTTTGGACCGTATCCCATCACGTTTGTCCAATGCGGGTTGGTGGGTGGAACGCCTTTTTACATGCCCATCCGACGCATCATCTTCTTTTCAGACAATTGGGTGATCGGTCCAAACTGTCCTAACCAACTAGGAAACAACAACGAAAATTTGTTTAGTCCCCGCAGAATTCGAACCCACGACCTTCGGTTTCTAAAGCAAACGCCGATACCACTAGGCTACGGAGGCAGTTAGGTACATAGTATAATTTGAAAATTGGAACATATATTGATTCGTAATGTCGTAAACTACGTTATTGCAGAATTTTCGAAGCGTAAATGATGTCGTGAAACGAGCAAGTAGGATTACTTTCAATATTCCAAAATAGCGGGACACAATCGAGAGATTAATGTCGTTTTACCGTTGGGAAGAATACGAAATAAGGAAATCGGCAAGAATCGTGCCGTGGCCAAAACGAGCCGCTTGGAATGATAATTGTGGTTAAAGAGCGGGGACAACTAATTGAACTTGTGTTTCTCGTCTTAGAAAGTATGGCCAAAAGGTTACTTACTAAATAGAAGGTAAGGATATGTATGTATGATAAGTATGTTTCTAGGAGCCTTATTGTTACTAACCACATTTTGTATATTGTAAAACCGAATCCTAAGTCGGAAAGAAAACAAAAACATTGAAACCAAAAGTGTTAAATGGTGCCGTTCTAGATCGGCTCCGAAAGTGTTTATGTTATTTTCTAGCTTAAAAAGGTTTAATGTGACAAAGACCTCCTCGTGTACCCTTGTAATCCTCTTATTGTCGGGGCACTAGAGGGAAAGTCGTTCACGACAAATAATGCCCTTTTATATTTTTAGAAGGGATTACGCTTCACAGGCTGGTTCGGGATTAGCTCCTTGTATATTATATTACATTTGCATTAGGACATGGAAGCCATACATAACTAAAGTAGAGCTGACTAGTCATCAGCTTACCTTGATTCTTTTATTTTGAAGCACAAGAGGACAAAAGAAAATTAAAAAAAAGTTTGTAATATGTTTTCTGAAATGTAAAATTTTCAGAAAAAAATTTTGAAGTTGAATAATAGTCTGTAAACTTCGTAGCGTTAAAGTTTTTTAATTTCAAGTTTTAATAACGAGACCGCAAAATATTTTAAGCGTACATATATCGTGACGCCACGCAAATAATAGTAATAAGTCTAAATAATATTTTATTTCTTAGAACATGGTATAATGGTGGCTACAAAAATTATAGGAACAAACATGTTTTGCTTATTTATATGATTGTAATGCTTAAACACTGAATGAAAAATAAAAAATATATATAAGTTGTTTTACTTATAAAGGAATCAAGCTTCAGTTAGCTACGTGGTTATTGCAACCAAGTTGGTGAACACACTTTTATTATTAATGTAGTCATCTTGTAATGTGTGATGGACAGTGCCATGTATAAATCAAAACAAAAATATATTTTTTTATCGCTAACTAAAGCTGCCGAACACCTATTGTCATTGTCAATACAAAATCAATGCGCTGCCTATCTTGAGACATGGGGTGTTACGTCTCGTTTACCCAGTAAATACGCTAGCTTCGGTACTATTCAAACCGGAACAACAACCGGAACCGGTAGTGGTTTCACACAACTACTTCACGGCAGAAATAGGCACCGCGGTGGTACTGCCATTGACGGGCCCTTGTTAAAGACGACCTATGGGTCGTAGATTATGGTGTCTTACGCGTGGTACATAAAACGCTAACGTTATATATGGTACATAAAACGCGTATTTTATAGTTATACTAAAATGCTTCTTCGCCTATAGACTGATAGCAAATTTCCTGCTTAATTTCTTAAACATTTCCTATATCCTGCATGAATATCATTCTTAGTAGACTAAGAACTTAGCATTATTTTTATATAAATTGTGCATATTTATATAAATTGTGTTCAAGAACAATTCCTACGATGTTATTGCATACTAATAGTGTTTAAAAAAGGGGCAATTTAAAATTTATTAAAAACCGCAAAATAATTACTCGTCAATTAGCCAGAAACAACAGCGATCGCACGTATAACTGTTTAACTATTTTCAGCGAAAAATGTTAAAAATTATGCGAAAAGTGATAGTTTCTTTAACAGGAAATAATTAAAAATACCCAAAGAAAAGAAACTAATGAAGAAGAAACTAATTATGAGAAAATAATTACTCTTATAACATATAACTATAGCTTAACGATACAAAATTTAGGCTTTAAAAATCATAAAAAAGCAAATCAACGAATGGCTTAAGTTTTACAAATATTTCAAAGAAGTGCCATGAAACGCTGCGTTTATATCGACAGACAATATAATATAACTGACTTTAAAACAACGTATAACTATTTTACGCAATATTCACAGGTAATAATGACCTCTCCGTAGAAAATTTCTGCGCGATTTTTGCTACTGCGTTTTAAATCTCTGATATCTTTTTATCATCATCATTATTACCCTGTGTTAGTCCACAGCTGTACATAGGCGTCTTTGGACCGTATCCTATCACAGTGGTCCAATGCGTTGTGGTGGGTATTCATATATCCATCGGACGCATGGACCATCGTATTTTTTAGACATTGGGCAATAGGCTTATATTGCCCTAACCAACTAGGAAACAACTAACAAGTGTTAGTTCGAATCCCCGTTGAGTCCCCGCAGGATTTGAACCCACGACCTACGGTTTCAAAAGCACACACACGTATTTATTTAAACAAAATGTCGAAATGACAGCTAATATAATCATTTAAAAAAGAATGAACAAAATCGGAGCACTAGGACTGTAGCAAAGAGGTAATACAAATAAAAAACACATACACTCCGAATTGAGTACCTCCCTGACAAAAAGAAAACATTTAAAAATATATGTTTTGATCATAACTTCCATGATATTTTATTTTATTATAGGTAAAATAATATAACGAATAAAATAACCTTTGTTTTACATAAAAGCTATGATCAAAAAATATTTTTTTTATTTGTTTTCGGTTCTGGTGAACAATTTAATTTTTGTCAGATACGTCGTTTCGGTTTTCTTTCATTGCTATTTTTATTACGTCACTAAATAATTGATCTTACATCTTATTGGTTTGCAGTGTAAAAAATTTATTATCTTGAATATCTTATTTTCGTTTAATGATAATATTTTAGATGCGTGCGCTTATTTCTAATAAGGGACCGTTTCGTGCCAGGTGGGGAACGTGGTGTAAAACACCAAGCCATATTTTTTTTGCACTTTAATCAAGTTTATGTCACTTCAAGAAATTCTTGTAAAATATATATATTTTTTAATTTGTAAGTTTGTATGAGTAATTTAAATTTTATTAATGCATTCACAATTTTTCACTTGTAATTTTAATAGAAGTAATAACTATATACACAACATGTTACGTGTAATTTAAAATGATTAAAAGATGTTGTAGGGTTGAGTAAGTTTATTTTATTTTAAAATTTTACTATTCAGTAAAAATGGTTTTACTTCGCAGGGAAGGTGACGTGTTGTAGCAGAAAATAATAACTCTTAAAAAAAAGCTTTATTCTTATATTTTATGTTAAAAAAGATACGGACATTAAAAGACCTAAATACATTTTTAAATTGTCTAGCAGGGACCGTATTTGAAATCAACTTGCCGTTATTTTATGTAAAAGTATATTTTAGACTTGCGTTATACCTTGAATTTAAAGTTGAATACATATATTATTATGTTTTTTTGGTTATTATATATCACCTGTCCTACGACGATCGCAGACGTAGTTAAATTTCGCCCTACCACGTATCACATTATACTCACATAAGTTTCGTAGCTGTGTCGCTGGAAAGCTGGTCGGGAACCGAATTGGGGTGTCCCATCCGAAAGTTGTGGCACTCACATAGCACAGCACTAGAACTCTCACGAGCGCAACTAGCCGCTGAAATGATCGCGCGGTTCGGCCTCCGCGATCGCTGAACAACTGAAGCCGAGCGCGCCGGAAGGGCCCGAGGGGAGCCGAACCGCCCCGAAGGCAGCCGAGCGCCGCTCAGCCGAGGTGCCTCCACTCTGCCATCAGCCATCGAACCGCATATCGAACTCGGCACTGCTGTAATCAAAGTTTACGTGATATTATGTAGTTAAATAAATCTTTAGTAAATAGTTGCCAGGCCGACTCGCGTAGGCATCGCGTGGCGGACTGTTTCTCTTTAACTTCGCTACTTTATAGGGGTGACATGCGCTTAGTTGTAAGATTTGTCGGAAGTAATAACATCATTATAAACTATTAATGAGGTTATTATCGTTTAAAAATATCACCCATGGAAAAAAATGCAAGACAGTTGTAATAGATTGTTATTAACATTACTTAGTTAATAACGTGGAATGTTATTCACTAAGCAATGAATAAGAGTAGTAAGAGTTCACACCAGTAACTACGAACCTACACTGCTAGCTTCAAATGACTTTGTTGACACAGGGCAGGTGTACTAATTTAATAAGTTTGCTATTGTGCCAGCGCTTTCTCAGTCCGTTGCCCGCTCGCCACAATAAAGGATCGGGTGTCCTTGCCGCACTCGGTCACGAACGATTGGTTCGAATGAACGCTAAGAGGCAGTTAAAATGAAAAGGTTAAATGTAAGCCTAGGAGTCACATTCACCGTATTGACTGGTGGTAAAGCGAGCGCTCGGAGCTGCGGCGTAGTGGGGTGGGAGCGAGGGGTCGTTAGGAGGGCTGCAGGAGGGGGTGGGGCTCTGTGACGTCACGGGGCGCCGGCGGAAAGGGCGCCCGTGCGGAGATAATTTGGCGCTATATTTAGTGCAACCGCATTTTCACACCATATCATGGGCGGTGTCCGCTTGACTGGCGACGACGGAATAACAGCTAAACCGTCGCCTCTCTTAAAGCGTTGGACACAAATGTGTTACATTATAGAAGAGGCGATGGATTTAGAAAATTTTAGAGCTTTCAAATTTTTGCAAATTTTCTTAAGAATTTTTATAACGCTTTAGGTTAAATAAGAGACTTTACGGATATATATATGTGTAACCAAGGTAACATACATACATATATGTATATGTATGTACATATAATATACATATACATGTTTAACATACATATATATGTATGTTACCTTGTTGCTCCGCTCCTAGTGATCCGATTTAGATTATTTTTTTGAAAGAATGCGGTAAGGTATTAAATGCCATATGATCGCATTTTTTTTTAAATTTTGTGTTAAGTAGTTTAATAGATATTTGATAAATAAAAAAAATATAGCACCAAAAATCACATCCTCGTGCGAATGAATAGGGAACGCTGTAGAAACCAGAAAAGTGACTTAAAGTATGTTTTACATAACTGTACTTCTTTTGTATAAAGTCCACGAGCGCATATATATATGTTTTAATGTTTCATACCCATAAACTCCATTTTAATTTAAAACATTTAGTGTTAAAAATTGCATTGGGGTATATTCAAGGCTGATTTAAGGTAATACAGCGCAAGTTTACGTAAAAATTAATTACTTAAAAAATAAATCTTCATTCTATTTATACAAAACGTGACATTTTGATGAAATAAATATCTTAAAAGATATTACAGAATTCAGTGACGGCAATCGCTAGTTTCTTGCCGAGGGCATGCTGTCACCGTTTTATATAACCCAAAATGGTTACATATTGAAGTTGGTAATTTTTTTGTTTAAGTTTTACGTGCAACAAGGTTCTATTAAAAATGAGGCAATATAATACTGTTAAAATACGTACTCGTCTTAACTTGTCGCAGCGAGCTAGGTTAGCACATTTTAAAAAACATTTTAGTTAAATTTTAATAAACTTAAATGCGATCTACGTTAGAAGGACAATATAATTTAGCATTATACTACTTTCAGATTTTAAAATAATTTAATCTAAAGTAAGTATTACAGTGTTGTGTGGTTTAAATAATCAGGCATACAATCCTTTTGTATTGTAGAATTAGAATTATGATTACCATTATGTTATCAGATTTAATGCCTTTTGATTCCATGCGATGCCTTCGTCGATCTTCCTCGATCGTGGTGTTGCAATATTCATTAAAAACGTAACTTTACCATTACGTTATGAATAATTGAAAGCAACAGCCTTGATAAATAAAATAGCACATTAATAGCGTTGCTAAAGTAAGTAGCTAAAAGAGCACTACCACTGCCTTATCCTTCCAGTTGTGGTATTAAATCTCTAAAAACGTTAAAAATCAGTCTATATAAGTGCACCGGATTTTCGTACTAACAAATTATAGTACTATTACTTATAACCTATATTAAATTTAATAAACGATATGTGTTTCAGTTTGAAGGGCACCGAGCTTCTTAGACTAATCACCGAAAAAATACAAACTGTACGCCTTAAAATAGAAAGTATTGTGTATTGAAGTCGTACACTTAATCTCTTAGATGCAGGTGTATCGTTAAGCAGTTGCTTGTTTGCTAAGGATGCTAAAGATATTGCTGTATTACGTTATTTAAATTATAAAATATTATACCGCAATTTTTTTGGTAGTCATCTTTTTTACTAAGGGCTTATTCAATTATAATGCTTTTTGTGTTCGTCCGCTGAAAATGTATTAAAAGTAACATATAAACCGAAACAAAAAAATAGAATACAAAACAATATTAACAAACACAATTGGAAATCCGATATTAGTTTCTGATTTCGTGTACAAATCCTGCTATAATCAAAGTTTCGGGTGTGAAATGAAACCCCAGTTGCCGTTTCTGGAAACGGACACTATCAAATTACAGAGAAGTTTTACGGACATAATGTCGTACGTCCGTATCCCTATATTTCGTTGAATGTCGGGACGACCCTTTCAGGCGGACGATTCGGGCCATTTGAGTGGAAATTTTATCAATCTGGGTCCACTCTTTATGCAGCGATATATCGTTGGGTTTGCAATCAAAGGCAAATGGCCTCAATGAAAACTTGTCCACTTATATTTCTCGTTATATTCAATATAGAAAATGATTTTTTTTATTTTTACTTTTTCGACACGTGCATGTCAATTTTTTTCAACAAGACGACTCGTTGTATTTATTTTACGTGAGTAGATAACTTTCAAATCAATATATATTCATGTTTATAAATCCCTACTCAGGTCCTATTTTGGATAAGTTGTGCCTGTTTGGAATCCCTGTTGTAAAGATATATAAGGGAATCTACTATGTATATGTAGCCCTAAGTTAAGATTTGGGCAATAAAAAGGAACGTTACTTAATGATACATGACACAACCAGTTACTGTAATTTAATAGTGCACGAACTTTGTTTAACTCAGAAACGTATCTGTTGTGAAAATGATTTTTGCTCTGATTAAATGTTGCACCAATGCAGTAAACGTTGAATATTACATTATATAATTTATTATTCTTATCAAAACTCACTTTTGAAAGTGGTAATAAAACAGCTAATTAATTTATTCCGAACCGGTGGTAGCGTCCTTGACAATCAATAAGTGAGTGGTACAATTCTATATTGAATAAAGATATTTGAATTTGAATTCATCTAGTAAATTTCGCATAAAATGTAACAAGGTTAATAAAAAAATTCGTCGCGCCGTAAAACTCAAATGAGTTCTTCTGCCTTTGTAAATTAAATTTCTTACAATTTCAATGATGCATTTATGTCTCACGCTAGTAGATACAACTTACTTTATGAAAAATCGATATGACCAAACATTTTCAAACAAAAAAGAACTACCTAAATCGGTTCACAATAACACATACTCATTTGGAAGGTACGTTACAGCGCGTTACAGGGCGAAATTCGTGACATTAGTATAATAATATTAATTATAATATTATTTATTTGTATTAATAATACATAATTTATTAATAGTAATATTAATTAAACAGATTTTTTTATTGTGTACTATCATTGATAGTATATAAAAATATTGTAAATAAAAATGAATAAAGCAACTCACACTGTTGTTATGTCCTTATGTTGCCCAACATCGACAACTAATAATTAGAATTTACTGGTAGTAGCTGTTATGAATACGAAATGCCTATGGTCTAGTTTAATAACCATTATGAACGAATCACGTTTTAAGGGGCATTTGCATGCGAACCGCAAGGAGATCTCGTGCGGTAGCTCGGGTTAAACAAGGGCTTATTACTTATTGATCCTTTGTGCACGTGTTGTTTCACTATGTAGAGATTTATATTGCGCTCCATGCTTAATTTATTATGTAACGATTTTGATATACCCTAATCGTGTTACCGCAATTCCTGCCTACATACTTACTTATGTCTTGAGGGTTCAGTTTCTAATCTATTCAGATTCCTTTTTTACTCTTTTTAAATTCGCGTCTGTTGCATCTAATGTTTAATCTACATAGGTATGTATGTAAATCCCACTAAATGTAGGAAGCGGCGGAGCTATTCAGATCTTGTATGTAAATTAACTGAAATTAAAAAACTAGGGAAGTATCGCATAAAAGTCATCTGGAAATTAACTTATATTGCGAATGGTACCTTAATCTTATGAAACAGGTTAAAATAATATGAAATGAAAAATTATATCTTAAGTAGATCCTAAAAATAATTCAAAATAAATAGCAATCTGGAGACGTGACTGTATATTAATTTATTGCTACATATTCATCCGATAGTGATTTATGCTAATTGCAAATACTTACCTAGGGAAATTTGTTTACAATCAAACTATTAGAAAGATACAAAGCTAAATAAAAAAGTACTAAGCTAATCTGGTAGCAACCGTTCAGTTTGAGTAGTTAGATCAAAATATTATTATAAGAAAGGTATTTCTATAAAGGTAAGGGTTTTGACCTCATTACGTTAGATCCCTTGTACCGGTCCGCGCCCGCGATCAATTTCACCATTTATCAATGTAATAAAATTGATCAAAGGTACGCTCCGATTGACCTAAAACGGCTATCGGCTTTACTTATTCAAAGATTTTTTCTGATTTTAACAACTACATTTAGTAGGTCAAGAAAAAAATTGTCTTAAATTATTCTTGTATCGTGAAATGAATTTTGTGTTTGCTGCATATCTTATTCTTTTTTATTACATAAATTAAAAAATGTATACCATATATATGATTCAATATTTGGTCTGGATGATTTTTATTTATTCTTTTACGCAGCTCTGGAATTTTTATTCAGTAACTAAGGTTTTTTATGTTCCAGTAAGCTTGTTATGGTCTATTAAGTTAAGACTGATAATCGGCAAATACATATTTCCCATGAAATTAAATTGTTCTTTGAAACGTAACGATCAGGTATCACTATTTAACTAAACTCTAATTAGCGCTCGTAACGCTCGTTTGCTGAATTTTTCTCATAATTTTCGAGTAACATTTGAACATCGCTTTAATATAATTAAACAAGATTGAAACGGAGCTGTTGAGTTTCAATTTCAAGTATTAAATTTCGCACATTATTTCACTACTTCCACTGTGATTTCACCTTTAATATAATTATTTAAAAAAGTATGATTAATTTTTACCTGAGCAAAATACGTTAGGGTAACACATAATTTTGACATTTATTGAATAAAAGGACTTTAAACGGATTTATCGTGTTTCTATACATATTTTTAATACATATTTATTCTTTTTAATTTTTTAATGTATTTTATTCTAAAATCAACAATAAGCTTTATAAAATCTGAACACAAAACATCGTTAAAAAATCTTGATGTCAGTTTATAATACATTATTAAGCCGAATAATTTCTTTCCTAGTTCAAATAAGTTAAAATGGAAAATGTTTATTAAACATGGAAGCATTGCACTTACTTATTAATTGTCAATCCGTCGCCAGATCGAAACTGTACACTTTATTAACATTAAAAGGCGAATATTTATTTTAACACTAGAACAATCCGTTTATTCAAAGCAATTTTATTATTATCTACTTGTAATATACTCTTTATAGAACATTGCTATGATCTATTTGCAGTATAAGCGGATAAAAACGTGCTATTAGCATAAACTGTCCGCCATTTATGCTGCTGGATTTTAAACTGCTGAACAAGAAATGGAGAATGTTTCAAATGCATGTATTCTCATAATTAAACTCATAAATATTTACTGTCAAATATGCCTTTTTGGATATTTTTACAAGGTATACATTATAATAATTATTTCAGGTTGTTATCAATAAATATGCGCTAGCTGATTTTATTGTAGACTATATAAAGACGTAAAAGCAATTTAAACATTGAATCCACATTGTTGGAGTTTTCTTACCCTTTCTTTGTATTTTCATTGCTAATTTATATCTTTTTAGTTTTGGTCAGCCTTTTTTTTAATCGCAGTAGGTTCAGATTTTCAACGATGTTTTATCACTACATAATATAAAGCCAGGTCGCTTTCTCTGTCCCTCTATCCCTATGTATACTTAAATCTTTCACGCTACGCAACGGATTTCGATGCGGTTTTTTTTAAAGACAGTGTGATTGACGAGGATAGTCTAAATATGTAACACACGTCAATATTGTAGGTATATTTTCTATTAGCATAGCTCTCGTGCGAAGCACGGGGAAGGTCCCTAGTTATTTATATTTCAATAATTATATTACAATGATCTACTGAACTACTTACTACAGAATTACCAAAAATAGTGTTACTACATGACAGGTACTGCCTTTATAATCAAAGACTTACTGAAACCGGGGCTCTAGAAGTAGAGCAACAAGATGACATGTATATAAAATATACCATACACATCAATTTCAGTACCTCCTTCCTCGTTAAAAGCCATGTGCTATTCTTAAAGTCAAGGGCAAGTTTTATTTTTTTCCTATGCAGTTTAGTAAGGTAAAGTTTTGTATGTTGCCTGTCTACTGCAGTCTGTTTTCATGGAATGCGCATAAGAAGTTATTTTAAAGAAGTGACCAATACCAAGAAAAAAACCCTAAATTAAAACAAAATAACAACTGCTGTTAACATTTTTTTTTCTTCATTTGTCACAATGTGTAAACTTTATTTGCAAGTGCGAAATAAAAAGATAATCTTTCCGAGCGTGTGACAGTATCCCGTCAAAACCTATGTTTAAATAACACAGCGTTGACAAACAATAAAGAGTTCGTTCGTTATAGAGCGTCTAAACAAAACAAAAGCCTTACACAGACAGACAGCACTGTGTCCTCACAGCTTTTGTACGCAAAGGGATAAAATGACAAGATGATATCTTTGCAATCATAATAGCATGCTTGGTAGGCGTATCTGTGTCCCCCAACGCAGCGATGTATGTGACAATATTAAAAGAAAGATGTTAATATTTATGTGAGAGTAAATATTTAAAAGTTTTGAATATGGCCAATATTAAAAAATAGATTAAGACCAGATACGTTGTCCTGAATTTTACCTAATATTAAGATTGGCTGGCAAAATATTTGGAAAGTAGGGACCTAACATAATTTACTTTTAAAGGATTAGATGAAAAATGTAAATAGTCTCCAGTTAACTATAAATAAACATTATACATTAGTAAGGTCGAAGAAAGATGGGTTGGGGGATCCATGGTGAACTTAAATCTAATTTAGATGTTCGGATTCCGATGAGAATCGTTAGTAACTTCTAATATTCTTTGTTAATAACATTATGCAAACTTAAAATACTTTTTGTTATAGATAATAATGATAATAATAGCAGATTATAACACCAATGTTCTTTCCATTTAATCGCTACGAACTCTTTAACACATTTACGTTATACTTTCTTGTGTTTACGCGAATACTGCACGTGATTTAATAAAATACTACGGATTTTATCGCTTTTAATTTGGTTTTCAATTTTTCTGACAATTCAGACACGTTATTGTTGTACGCTGTTTGTAGTATTCTGTATTCTGTAGAGACCACATACACAATCATGTTTGTGCACTCCTGGATCTTGCCGAAAGATATTACACTTGACAGGCGGTAGAAACTGACTTATCTTCTTGGTGAGCAGTGAAGAATTTTGGAAAATTCTTTCAGCGCCTGCTTTTCCGTTGGCACACGGACCTCGCCTGTGTGCCTTCAATCAGGCCTGTGACGAAGCGTGGTTTGGGCTTGTTGTCCCGCAGACTTGCTGACGTTCTGAGCTCAGCAGCTAAATGTTTCTTGCCAAAAATCTCTGCTCTCTGAAACACCATTTACTAACAAGGCTAACCCATGATGTATGGTGATGGGAAGTCCCGTTAAGATATTTATTTGTATCATGCGTGGTTTTCCATGCTTCTGAATAGTTTATAAAAACAAAATTAAAATGTGATATATGAAATGGGTATATCTTAAGTTGGTCAAAGAATAATCTTGTTATAAATTCTACCCTCAAGGAATAATTTATACTTTTGAAAAACTTTATAATTAAAAATTGAGGGTTTAAAAGTTCTCGGATTTACTAAAAATTTACTAGTTAACTAGTAATTTCTTATATAAAACGATTGTTTCCTTTTCCCTCTCCTTGTAGAATAAACAATCATGTTTATGCTTGCAGATGACGTTAAAATAGTTATATACTGAATTTAAGTCAGACCTGTCTTTTTTAAAATTTTACAAAATATTTTTAATTTATAATTTTCAACTATCAACTTTCAGTATTTGCACTAAATATATTTGTCTTGCTTTTTCCCATGAACGGTGATAAAACAGTAAAATCAATTTTTGGATAAAGATAGATCTTTGCTTTTTTACTTCAGCCACGACATCATCTTATCATCTCCATATATAATTTGTTAGAAAGAGCTCTTTTGATCCATTGCAAACTAACCTAAACCCCTAAGATAAGCTGTTGTTTTTGGAAAGAAAAATTTTGTACGTGTCTAAGTATCAAAAAAAAGTAAATTTTGCCATTTAAAATCAAATTACCAATATTTAAAAAATCAATAAATACATAGATCTAACACAAAATTTCTTTTCAAAAGATAGAAAGATTTCGTATGCTTTGCTCGGAATAATCTAACAATTATATTTATCCTAAAAAGTTAAAAACAAATCGTTTGAAACCGTAAAAAGTTAGAATTTGATCTTTTTTTTAAAATAAAACCATAACAAAATTTTTCCATTTTAAAACTTATTAAAAAAAATTCTGGTTGACGAAGTTCCCCGATTGGGATATTTTATTAACTTTAACCCTCGTTTGAAATGGATAAAAGGGTTTAAATGTTTGTTTAAACAAATTAAATTTTTAACCTTTTGTATTTTAAAAAAATTTTTTCCCTTTTCCTTAAATTATTTTGAACATTTGGTGAAAAATTTAAAGTTAATTTCTCTTTGAAAATGGTAGCCCATTAAATTGGAAATTAATTTTGTGTACAAAAATTTCATTCAAAAATTTGAAGGTTTTTAAAAAAATTGGTTTGCTCTAAAAATTTCGTTTTTCATAAAATCTTTGAAAGGTTTTTGACTTCTTTTAATTAATAATCCGTTCGAAAAGTGGGCGTAAAAAAAAGTGGGATCTAAATATAAAAGGCCCCGGCGGTTGTATTTTTCCCTTTAAATTTGCCGCGAAGGGCTTTACCTGGGACTTTTAAAATTTAAAAACCCCGCCGGTCATAACCCTTTGTTGATAAATTAAAAAAGGTTTTTCCGGTATTATAATTTGTTTTTGAAAGTTTTGTTACATTGGGTAAAATGTATTGTTATTTTCAGGGTGTCTTAAATTAAACCGTCTGGTCACCAACAAAACGCTGAAATCTTTGAGACATAACACAACAGTGTATAATGGAAATGTTCTTATCTTCTAGATCCTTAAAAAAGTTCGCGAAAGCATATGTCTATCTCTGAAGGTTAACTTGCTATGCCTATTATATATATATATATGTTTTAAAAATTTATTTTGTTACTCAAATATAAATTAGATGCGGTAATTTTGAAGCTTATTAGACGTATGTAAATTTTTAAAATTTTGTTTTTATTAAAATTTCAAGCGAATTTTACACTATAAAAATGAAAACTAAAAAATAAAATATATTCACTAAACCTTATTTCGTTGTATAATTGACAAAGAGAAGCGTATATTAACTCAAAATTTTATGGATTTTGACCCTCTGATTCTAACATAAATTATTATTAAAAATAGATGTTAAAATATTAATTAAAAAAATTCAAAATATAAATCAAAAACATTCTTAAAGCTCAAGAAAAATGAAAAAAAACATAATTATTACATTAACAAGCATCAAAAATGGTAAGCTATTTTAAACTAACTTCCTAATACCCTCGGAACTGCCTTTCAATTTGACCACAACTTCCGAAAAATTGGATTTGACGATCAATAAAACGAATGGACAAATCAATGTTAGAAGTAATTTAAGCATGAATCTTTTCGAGGGTTTAAACCTTTCCTCAAAGTCAAATAAAGTCAAAGTCAAAAATTTTATTCAATTTAAACTCTACTGAGCACTTATGAACTAAAGGTATCCATTTACCACCAGTTTAAAACTCAGACCCTCCAGGAAAGAACCCAAAACTCTCCTTTTTTTAAATATTAGTATTTCAAAATTTGACCAAAATTTTTTGCCAGGGGTTTCAAGCAGAATAAACTATTTCCCGTCTTGGTCCTCAAATTAATTTTTAAGAATAAAAGGCTTTTTCTAAAGCGTTGTTTTGACAACGGCTCAATTTGTTGCGTTTGGCGGGCATTTAAATTTTTTATATTCTTATTTATACAGAAAGTTTTTTGGTTCGGGTCATCCTCAGAGCTCTGGGGCTCAATTCGACCTCGGCCCTTTATCTTTTTAAAACATTGAATATTTTGACCGGCTATAATTTTTCAAATATAACGAGGGTAAAGTTAAATTTCGTTTTTATAAAAAACACTAAAAATTCCCGTAACCCAGTTGTGTTCCTAACACCTGTTTTGTATATAAATTTTTGTTCAAACCAGATCCCCTGATAATAATATGGGACATGGGCCCGGTACCTAATAAACTAGTTTTGCATTGCCTCGTCAGTTGGCCTAAAATTTGCTTGGCAAGGTGCTGAACCTTCTTAGAGTTTGTCAAATTGGCTCCCCCTCTTGGAATAATAAAAGTCCGAAATGTAGTAGAGCTTACGTAAAGAACCAACCTCATTGTCAACTTTTTTTTGAAAATCTGGCAACTCAAAAAGGTAAAACGTAAGCATTTTTTTGGCGTTAATTAATTTTGGACCCAAAACCAGGACACAATATCAATTGCCCTATTTGCTATCTCAACGTTATGGTCATTTTCTTTTTACCCTTAGCAGTAAAGAGGTGTCATCTGCAAAAGGACAACTTCGGACAGCCTCTCCACTACCAGAGGCAAGTCATTTTATAGACATAGACAGGAACAGAAAAGGTCCCAAAATTGATCCTTGGGAACACCCATCCCACAAGGGAGTCAGATGACAGAGTGTCATTTACGTTTACATATTGTTTTCTATTGCAGGTAAGAAGATGAAAATCAAGACCAAACCCCGTACCAGTAATGCTGAGCTTATTGATTAATATGTCATGGTCCACACAGTCAAAGGCCTTGGAAAGATCACAGAAGATTCCAATAGAATCGCAGCGATCCTCCATGCCCGTAGAACATGAGAGACCAACTTTATACCAGCATTTACTGTTGACCTACCTCTGGTAAAGCCAAATTGGTGATCACTTAAAATATCATGTTTAAAGACTGGTACTATTTTACTGAATTTCATTAACTGTAGGAATCTACAGGTACTTATAGATCATTATATATTATGCCAATATGGGGACTATATCTTGAATTGTAAATTTTTGCCCATGTTGATAAACCCCATAAGTCTTCTGTTTTCTTTTTATTTTTTTATTAAACACTTTCACTATATCTATAGGGCTAACATTACAAAAATTAAAATCAGGAAACATTTTCCATCCAATAGTTTTGAGGTGTGAAACAGCTGAATCAGAACTAGAATTTAAAGTGTTTTGTAGTTTCATGAGCTATGTTTGTAAAAGTATTTTTGGAACTCATTAGCTACCTCACCTTTAGCTTACAGTTTTACCCTGTACATATAGTTCTAGGTCATTCCTCTGTTTTGTGTTTCTCCTGTTTCCGTATTAATAACTTGCCAGGTAGTCTTGATTTTATTGGAGGATGACTTTATTTTATGATTTAAATGTCATTGCCTTAGCCATCAAACAAACTTGTTTAAATATTTTTGGTACATTCTCACATAGTTATGGAATTTTACATTAGATGTTAATGATTTTTGATCGTACAATAAATATAAGTAATCCCTGCTAGCTAATTCCCACTATAGCCTAGTCACTGAAATTCAGTTTTTATTACTTGTAATAACTTTCTTAGTAAAAACAACATTGTATTCACTGGAAATAATATTAGACAATGCTCCAAAGTCTTTATCAGGATCAAAGTCAATTTTAGGTTTGTAAGCTAGCTTTTACATTATACTTAAATTGTTTAATTCTGTTCTGGTAATGAGTCTATACAAGATGAGGAAAGTTACTTATAGGATCTTAAAGGGATCTGTATTTTTAAGGCTTTATGATCTGAACGAATACCGCTTAAGCAGACCCCGATCTATAACTTTTAATTTACAAACACATTATCAATACAAGAGGCACAAGATGGTGTTAATCTAGTGAGTTCATTAAAAACACATTAAAGATTGAAGCTTTTAAATAAAAGTTAAAACTGCAATGTGTGCGGTGAATCAGTTAGAATATCTATATTAAAGTCTCACATACAATATGCTTCTTTGAATTAATATTTTCTTAGGTAAATACTCCATAATATTATAAAATGTCCCAACATCACCATTTGTTTTCGTTTAAAGTCTTTTACCGGCTTCTCATTTCTGTATTTTGGGCCCATACAAATCGTTTTGCACCCTGGATCTTGCCGAAAGATATTACACTTGACAGGCGGTAGAAACTGACTTATCTTCTTAGGTGGCTTGAAAAATTAGACACTCGCTCGAATGTGGCTGCTTCAATCGGTGCCTGTGACGCAAGCGTGGGATTTGGAGCTTGTTGTCCCGCAGAACTTGCTGGACATTCTGAAGCTCAGCAGCTAAATGTTTCTTGCCAAAAATCTCTTGTGCTCTCTGAAACAGCCATTTACTAACAATAGCTAACTATGATGTATGGTGATGGGAAGTCCCGTTAAGATATTTATTTGTATCATACACGTGGTTACCTGATGCTATCGCAAATAGTAGTTTTACCTTAAAAACAAATTAAAATGATGATATATGAAATGGTATATCTTAAGTTAGTCAAGAATAGTAAGCTTGTTATAAATATCTACCTACTGAGAATAATTTATACTTATGATAAACTTTATAATTAAAAAATATGTATGACAATAAATGAGTTGCTGCGGAAGTTTACTAAATAATTACTAGTTAACTAGTAATTCTTACTCATTATAAAACGATTGTTTCACCGTCTTTTTTTTGTCGAATAAAGCGAAATCATGTATTATGCGTTGCAGATGACGTTAAAATAGTTATATATACTGTATTTCGAGTCAGACCTGTCTTTTTCTTAAAATTTTACAAAAATATTTTTATTTATAATTTTGCAACTATCAACTATTCAGTATTTGCAACTAAATATATCATTGTCATTGCTTTACGCTACATGAACGGTGATAATAACGAATCAAAATCAATTTTCTGGATAAGATAGATCATTTAAAAGCTTTTATTACTGTCAGCCACGACATCATGCTTACTGCCATCTCACATATATGATTTAGTGCTAGAAGAGCTCTTTTTTGTTCTTCGATTGCAAACTAACTACTAAACGCCTAACCATAAGCTATTGAATTGGTTGGAAAGAACATTATGTACGATGTGTACGAGTAAGTATCAGAAAAAAGTAAATTGTTGAAAGCACTGTAAGGTGCATTTTAATGTACTGCAATATTTAAAAAATGCAATAAATACATAGATCTAACACAAATTTCCTTTACATAAACATAGAGCGATTTTGTAGCCATGCTTTGCTCGGAATAATTATAACTGAATTATATTTATCACGTAATAAAGTTAAAACGCAATAAACAGATAAAATATAGGCTAAATTCATAGAATAAGAATTCACTTGAATACTAATGCACTGGCTTCCATCATTTATTACAATCCAGGAAGCCGACGTTCATAGATCCGCTAAAATTTTCTCCAGCTCGCTTTAAAGCATTCATAGAGAGCGCAGGAAACGATGCTCTTAGCGTTGACTGCAGAAGTCCGCTCGCCCGCTCCATTGTGGATATTCTTTTATTCAATCTTTCAAAGCTTTCATCTCTGAATTATGTATAGCACATTGAAAGAAAAGGGAGTTTGAAACGTTAAGTTTCAACAGTATACTTAACAGTATATTGTTAAATGTAAAGATTAAAATTGTTTTGTTTTAGTATATCCTATAATAACAACAATTTTTTTCACATTTTACCTTACCCTTATATAATCTGATTTTGAACGAGTTCTCGAGAGTAGAAAATATTTAATATGTACTATTCTTATCTGTTTGAAATAGACTAGCAGTAGGTATTAGCGAACAGTTCATTTTTTACGCGTGATACACAAATGTTTCTCTATTCCATTAAATATTTGAAGTGTTTTTAAGTCTTATGTCTGAAACAATTAGTTAATATACTCCTAAGAAGGCTTTCTGTTAAGTCTTATATAAAACTCTTCGATAATAGCTTTTATGTGTAGCTTCTTCTAATTATCACCTATTTCCGAATTTGAAATGATGGCTTGGGGGAATAAAAAAAAAGAGATTGCATCGTATATATATCGGCTATTTTATATATATAATAACTAAGAAAATAAAATATATTCAGAGCGGCAGCACAAACCTATTTTTCAGTTGACATAGTAATTGACAGAGAGGAAGCAGTATATTAACCACTAAAATTTTATGAATATTTTGACGCCTCCTTGAATTCTATAGCATAAATTAATATTAAAAATAGATGTTAAATATTAATATTAAAAAAATTACTAAGAAATTTAAGTCTACCAAAACATTGCAATGGTACAAGACTCAGAGTAATAAATGAAAACCTGTTTCGATCAAATATATTATATTAACTGTGGCATCCGAAGAAATGGTGAAACCATTTTTAAACTAATAATTCCTATGATACCCTCGGAACTGCCTTTCCAATTAAAATGACCACAATTTCCCGGAAAAATTGGATTGCCATGACGATCAATAAAGCGAATGGACAAACGTTAATGTTGCGGAAGTAGATTTAAACCTTTCCTGGACAACAACTTACATCGAATCTGTTATTCAGAAGCTACAAGATCAAGATTTTCCTAGCCCACACCAGTCACCTCAATATTGGGCTCCACCGCAAGCCCGAATATGGCAAAAAAGGAAGCGAGCACATCGACACCATGTCGAATGCCTTTTTCTGTCACGACCCTTTCACACTGCATTAGCAAGGCAGCCGAGTCGTCGAGGCCGACATTTCCCCACGATTCCATATTAACTGCAGGGGACTCAGGCAGTTCAAGTTCTTCTAGGCACCACCGCGGCTCGAACTAAGCCCCTCCTCTTCGCCAAAGTGCAAACCATTGTGGTCAAGGTCTGTTAGACCCTTTTTAAAGTGGTAAAATAAAACCACTACGTCATTCCTTCCTGGTTTCCTTTTATTTTTTTATTTATTTTTGTTTATAGTCGATAACTTTTTTGGTGTGATATATTAAAACGTTGCCTGATGTCTAAAATCGCATCGGCCATTGCTCGTAAAACATATAAACTTTACCATATAAGATATTCGTAATTAATTGTGATTTATATTGTTATTTTGATTTCCGAGTTGTTTGACATAGATTTTATTTTAATAAATAAAATGACTTTACGGATTTTATCGCGTTTATTTAACATTTTTAAATTCCCGACGTTTCGAACACGGTCGTGGTCACGGGGTAGACTGCCGCTGACCACGGTCGCTGGAAAATGTTGTAAAATAAACGCGATAAAATCCGTAAAGTCATTTTATTTAATAATGTATAATACTCGCGTAAACAATACATCATACATACATACATCATCAGCCTTCGTTAGTCCACTGCTGGACATAGGCCTCCCCTAATACGGGGTGTATTATCCATTAAGGGGTTTGGACCGTATCCCACCACGCTGGTCCAATGCGGGTTGGTAGGTGGAACGACTTTTTTACATGCCCATCCGATGCATGGATCATCTTACTTTTCAGACAATTGGGTGATAGGCCCAAATTGCCCTAACCAACTATGAAACAACAATGAAAATTTGTTGCGTCCCCGCAGGATTCGAACTCACGACCTCCGGTTTCTAAAGCACACGCCCATACCACTAGGCTACGGAGCGTAAACAATAGAAATAACTATTTATTTTAATAAATTAATTAATTGAATTAAGTTTTTTTTTATTAACTCAATAGACTTCTTAAATGTAATCCATCATTGCTTAAGGGCTTCATTAGAAAACATCACGGGAGTGACTTAATTCTATAAATAATAGAGTTGGAGAACAAAATTCAGGGCGGATAATTAGGAACATTCCTTGTAAAGAGTTAATATTTAAAGGGGTTTTAAATAGTTGTTCTCATTTTAGATGTACAAAAGCACTGCGGTAAGATATGGTTAAATATTATATTTTGTATGATTTACAAATGAGCAACCTGAGTAGATCGGAGTAGTCGCACCCGCAACTATTGCACTAGTTACACAGTTGATAGTGTACATGTCAAGTTTGGTTACATCTGTAAAAGGAGCCTTATTCTTTAGACTGGCCAGGGTATATTTGACTTCAGAAATATAAAAAATTGAAAACTAAGATGGTGAGTAGGTTAAGACATTAACATAAAATTTTGTAATTAATTTGACTTTAAATGTCAATCTAACAAAGTGTTATAAAAAAATATTAATAAGTAAAGCACAATCCAGATCGATAAGGAATACTGATTAATCTTTCCCTCGATTATAATTGAACGGAATTCCGATGAAGAAATTCTAAAGTCAAGTATTCAATGGCTGTATTAATTAAAGCTAAAAGATTAAATGAGTTTTTATTATTCTTATCCTTTAATTTGTTAAAGTAATTTGAAACGATAATTATTAGTATTAGGAAATATCTTTACAATATTCTGTTGTAAGAAAACCTAGTAAAAAGCTACCTAGACTAAATTTAACAGCAGGGGAAAATTACCTGAGAACATTTAGCTTTAAAAACTACTTTCAATAACAAACCGTTGACAGCTACTAGTGTGAGAAATAATATTGTTGTAATATTTTCGTATAAATAACGTCACGTCAATAATCTCAATTATTTTCACTCTTGCAATATCAAATGATTATTTTTAAGGTAACACAAAATTAGTTTCTTTATGAACTGTGACGCAAAAGCATGTTTAACCTATCAAATTCAAAGCTTTACTAAGTAGCATCGCTTATTCTCTATGCGTTCTAGTGATAGGACGCGTCTGGAATAAGACTGCGGTTTCATCACTGATAAATTAATTTGCTACTTCAATTTCGTTGGAAATTGTGACACATTAAAAGTTGTCTAGAAAGTTTATTTTTAACTTGAACCTTCACGACCTGATGAAAATATCATGAAAAATATCGAGATATTTGTTTCTGTACTTGGATAAATCATTTTTTTAAATTTTTTGACATTATTTCTTCACTAAATATTAGTCATGATTTCACTTTAATATACTCAAATTGCAGTTAAAATGTCTTCATTCAATATAAACTTACAATTGCTTATTAATTGTTAACACGCTCCCACCAGTTCGAAAAAGGACGCCTTAGACCTGAGAAGAACCTGCGAATGAATCTCAGTGGGCATATACATCTTTGTTATGATTTTTTTTGAATGCCTATTTGGCTTTATTAATCGCAATTCATCGCGTTTGTTGAAAAAATTTAACATTGAAGTTTAAGTTCCTTCAAACTAAAACTAAGCTTCACCAGTAAATTGACCGCTCAACATGTGCAACTTTCGTGATCTTATCTATCGAAGAGTAATCAGAGCTTGGAACCAATTTTAATTAATCATTTGTAAAAAAATTAAAAGTTGGATGTACTACTAATAATTGTCAAGTTCAAAATTCTGACTTCTTATACCACCCTACGCGGTACTGCAAATAAACTAATTACATAAAGGAATTTAGTTTGAAACACACATTTTCTTTTTATGGCACAATATAAATCTTACGGTTTTTCAATTTCAATGTCAATAAAAATCGGTGAAATGTACCCACTTTGGTTGAAATACGGTTCCAACTTCTATTCTATGCCGCATCCGCTCGCTTTCATTTAACTTAATGGTAGCATATTGCCTTTTTACTTTATTTATTTTGCTAATACATTAAAATTACAGCACTTGAGCGGCAACTTGAATAAAAGTTGGATTCTTATGGTTAAGATTATATTATTATAATACGTTTCACAAGGCAACAAAACTTATAAAATTTTAGTAAGAAGTTTTGAAGAATTTGCCTCGACGATGTCTGAAGTTAATTCCCTATTTTAAGTCTTTTTATCACAATAACTATAAGCCTATGTTCTTTTTAGGAATTTGTTCTAGGTACGCTTTAGATAAAATTTGGTACATACCAAATTTTATCTAATGCGTTTCTGTAGTTTATATAGTAAAGACGGACAGACAGGCAGAGTTACTTTCGCATTTATAATATTAGTATGGATAATACAACTGAGCTGTTTGCAGTGTATGCACTCATCATCAGCCACAAAGTTTTGTGACTTTTGTTTCGATGATGACGAATCTCCATATTGACTCATCACTTTTGTAACCCCTAGTTCATCCCCGTACAGTTTAAAAGTAAAAAAATGCTAAAAATCACCACCTTTTACTCGTTTTAAGTATTCAGACACTACATCTCATCGTTTTATATTGAACATAATCAATTTCTATATAAACTTTCATCCCCTGCTTCAACCCATTCATCCTCTTTCATCGCAATAATTATAAGCCTGTGTCCTTTCTCGAAATCTGTTTGCAGTATGCATACAATTTCAACTAAATCGGTTTAGTGATTTAGACAAGCTAAGTTTACAAAACGTGTTGTTTAATATTATTTATAGTGATTAAAGTGATGTCTTTACTAAGATAGTTATAACAGGTAATAAAAAAATGATTATTAGTTACTAGGCTTCTACGGGAATTAGGCGTAGCAGGGATTATTTATATCTATTATACGTTAAAAAAATCACTAACATGTATTTTATAACTATGCGAGAACATAGCCAAAAATATTTAGGCAAGTTTGTTCGATGGCTAAGCCAATTTTAAGGCAATTTAGTTAAATCATAATGTAAAGTCATCCTCTAATAAAATCTAGCCTACCTAGAAAGTTCTAAATATGAAAAATGAGAAGAAACACATAACAAAAGAATGACTTAAAATAAAATATGGACGGTAAAATTGTTAAAGTAAATGCCGCGGTAGCTGATGAGTTCCAAAATTACTTTAAAAACATAGCTCATGAAACTACCAAACTTCTAAATTCTAGTTCTTATTTGGCCTTATCACACCTAAAACAATTGGATAGAGTACGTTTCCCTGATTTTCATTTTTGTAATGTTAGCGCTATAGATATAGTGAAGGTATTTGTTTAAAACGGACGACTTGTTGGGCTTATTAACATGGACAATAGATTTAATAATTCAATATATATCCCACATATTGGTCATAATGTACAATACATTTATAAGCACTTGTTTGCACCCAGAATTAATAAAATTCACAAAAAAATAGTACTTGTCTTTAAATCGGGTTGTACAGCAATATTGAAAATTATAGCCCAATATCTAAACTGCCAGCATTTAGTAAAATTTAAAAAAAAATATATTAGAACTACTTCTAGTACACTTTTTTTAACATAATATTTTGAGTGATCACGAATTCGGCTTTACCAGAGGTAGATCAACAGTAAATGCTGGTAGAAAGTTACTCTCTCATGTTCTACGGGCGTAGGAGGATCGCTGTTATTTTATTGAAATCTTCTGTGATCTTTCGAAGGCCTTTATATTTGTTTGGATTAATCTGCTTTTAGAGTAGTTTAAGTATGTAAACAATGTTTACATGAAGCAATAATATGTGTCTAAAAACACGATGTTTAACCAAAAACACCTTCACTCTCTTCTTTAATAGGTACATAGATTTGGTAAAAAACCTAAGATTGATTCGTCTAAACAGACAGTGGACAGATAGATTGATCTAAATGAAAATTAATTAGGCGTTCTCTGATTATTTCGATCTTCATTAACATTGCGGAAACTTTGACCCTTAAAAAGGCAGACTTATAGTGCATTCATGAATTTAAAATGTAAGACCAAAGGAGGACGTAACGTATAGCTTGAACAGTTTACCGCGCAATGAAACAGATCGAAGGAATTAGGCTGTCGTCAATTTAACTCCGCAGTATTTTTTAATTTTTAATCACATTGCGAGGAAAAAGAACGACACTTTGAAAGTCATTCTGGCGACACGGAAAATATAAAGATTGCGATTAAAAAGAAGAATCCCTACGGGTTCGACAAAACATGGTTCCACAAATTGTTACAAGCGAACGAAGATCGCGAGATCGATCGTAACAACCCAAAAACAATCGTCCACAAAAAAATCGGCGTCAGGAGCTTAAAAAATAAGGTTGTATTTCTAAGGAACTTTTAAACTCTTAAAAAATTATAATTTTTTGGAAACTAGGACAAAAGATAAGATAATATTGAACATTAATTTATTCCCTTTTTATGTTATTACATTCCCAGCGTTTATTGTAAGGCAGAAGATCCTAAGGCGCTTTTGTTCGGTTCACATATGAATAGTAAAATACCTTGTCACAAAATTGGACTGCGCAACTCTATTAAACATGTACGCATTTACTTAATTTCACACAACGCTCTTACAGCCTCGCATTTAACAAGAAAAATCTTAAGGAAAACACAACTTACAACAAAACTTTTAAATTGATGTTTCTGCATTTTTACTATGTTCATTGTTGCATCGTAAGTGTATGTGTTCAAAACATTATCCACAGTTAGTAGTTTTTCATTCAGAGCTTTAGTGAAAATTTAACTTTTACTTTATGAGAAAAGTCCAGCAAACCCTGCTGCATCCCCCGACGATGTTATGTATTTAGGCATGCCCACAAAATAGCGAAATATATTCCTTTATGCCTGGCCTTTAGACTCGCGCAAACTCAGGTTTGAATATTGGCCTCCTGAAGTCAGTATTTCTCCATTAAACGACGACGAAGCCGCGTTCGTGCCGTGAGAGGGGGAACCGCAGTGCGCCCTAATTACTGATACTGACTCGTTGCGGATAGATCCCCCCCTCTTTTTTTATTTTGCCTCTTTCAACTACAAGAATAGCTTTTGTAGATGTGTTGAATTGTGATACCAATAATTCTTTCCAAATAATAATTATATGTTCATGCAACGTCGTATCGTCTGTACCGGGGCCGTCTAGCGTTGTACCACCACGCGGTACCTATTTCTGCCGCAGAGTAAAGTTTAAGCATCTCTATCTTTTAGTTTACAGGGCAAGGCTCTTTCGGCAACCCTCGATTCAGTAGGAATTTAATGAAGTTTAAAGTTCTTTCTATTAGCAAACCGCCACTAGTAACAAGTTATCTGGTTCAGGCTAAACATTAATGTGCTCATAATCAAGATTTTGTGCCTCTGCAATTATCTACCAAGTTCGAATATTATCAAGTTCCATTGATTAGTAGCCGGCGTATTTACTGGGTAAACGAGACGTAATATCCTAGGTATCACGTAGCAGCGCATTGGTGATACCCTTTGGTATTGCCGATGTCCACAGGCGTCGGTGACCACTTTACATAATGTAGCCTGACTGCCCGTCTGCTTTTTTTCGCAATAAAAAATAGAAAAAAAATAGATGTAAAATAACTTTTGCAAGATGGCACCTCTCTGATAGCGAATATTATCTTGATTGTATCATGATAAAAGTGTAATTATTTTAAAGTAAAAACAAAATAAGGTAAAATAAAAAAAACAGTTTTAAAACGATTTAAATAAACACAACATATAATTAAATTTTAGTCTCTGAGAAACTTTAAACTATCATTTTATAACAATTGTGAATGTAAACTTTCCTCCTTTCTTTGCCCTAAACTGTTCACTCTTAAGCATGAATGTTGTATTTGTTCTGTTGAAGTGCCCATTGTATCTATTCAACAACTTTCAACGCTTTGTTTTACGAACTGTATTTGTAGAGCACATTAAGTAAAACAAGTGTTATATATTACGGCAAACACTTAAAACTGTCAAATAAACAATACTTACAACATTTTGAAAACTTGCAGATAAATACTGATAAATAGTATTTCCACCACCCACCAACACTCATTGGACCTAAGTAACGGGTTGTTAATACATTTAACACCGATATCTAAAAATTTTAAATGATCTGAAAAATTAACTTTGTTATTAAAAACAAAGAAAAAGAAATCAACTTTAAAACAGAAGTCAATACATAACAAAATTAAAAATTAATTATAGTTGTTGAAGAACCGGAGGGAAATTATTATTTTGTGCTTACGTCCTACAGTAATTTTGTTAACTGCTACAGTAAGTTAAAGTTTTATACTTTAAAGTTAAGCACACAAGAAATGCTAAAAGTATAGGCATTATCCGGAAATATAAAGAAAACGTACTTATTTTGCACCATAAATTTTTATTCATTAAGCCCACGAGACGGTCCTGAGATGTTGTGTCTCGTTTTCCCAGTAATTATGCTTTGCTAGGGTGCCCTTCAAAACAGACGACAGTACTGTTTATACACTATTACTGTGCAGCATAAATATGCAACACGGTAGTATTTTCTCAGACTAATCATTGTAAAAAGGTCCTAACACCTTCAGATTTTGTTACTTCAAATATTAACATTAAAGAACATAAGGGTTGTAGAGAAAGTAAGCACAATCGTTTTTAAAATTAGTTGAACGTTCAACAAAAATTATGTTTTATTTGGTGGAACTCAAAAGGTTTGTTTAAACTACAAACCAAAAACCAAAAATTTATAAAGTGTTATTGTACATATCTATACATATCAATATATGTTTAAAAGTTAGTATTCACAAAGGTGAATTGAAATTGAAAGCTTATTTACTACATATTTTTTATTTTTTTTTTGAGTGGGTCCACTTTTACAGGAGGCCGTCTGGGCTGCAACCGCCGCGGTGCCTATTTCTGCCGCTAAGCAGTAGTGTGCAAACACCACTGTGTTCCGGTTTGAAGGGCACCGTAGCCAGTGAATTTCACTTAAAATCAGGTGGGCTAACTTTTTGTTTGCCTTTAGATGCGATAAAAAATCATTTTAGTAAGCTACAAAAATGCTTACAAACAGTTTTAAGTTACAAGAGAGGTTTAACTTTAATTTTTCTGCTTGTTGTCTAACTTAATGGATATACGCTGTAAGGGTTTTGGTACCAATAGAATGCGTAATAAATCTGACACCATCTGTTCTATCGACGTTCTTCTATTAAATGACGCGTACAATGGAGACATCGTTGGATATCTGTAGCGTTTCATTTAGTCGTTATGTTACTATTCACTCCTCTATAGGCTTCGACTTTGTTCTGTGATTTCTGGCGCATTTAAAAAAAAGTAATGTTAATGTTTTGTTTATCCTTGATTTTAATAAGTTATTAAAAAAGTGTAGTTTTCGAACTTTTTAGCGTAGTTCGTTTAACGCGTTGTAGTACATACGTCGTCTTTAAGGTTAAAATTGTTCAAAATTGATTAACTTTACACTTAGACGTTACATGCTAAACATTTATATTGTACGTTAGTTCAAAGTTTTTATAAAAAGGCTGCAATATTTTAATTAAGTGCACGCTTCTATGTTTCGGACTTTTATATCTAAAGGTAAATAACGGTCTTTCGTAGTTAAATTAATTAATTAATTGACCACAACAATATTATAAAATCTATATACAAATAAATTTTACGAGTTTATTTTTAAATTGTGGAACTTTACAATTTTCATAAGACGCCCACGTGTTGGTGCTCTTATGGAAGTCGATGCAATCGCCACCTGGATTTAAAAAATGTAAGTTTCAATGCATTAGAATGTCTAAATAGATGCTTAATGCGTTCACTAAGTGGCGCTGTCGCAAAACGTTTTTAAAAATTTGTATAAATATGTTAATGCCTAAAATAAAATTAATTTGTTACTGAAATGTTAACTAAGCTAAATATAAACAATTCATAACCCTAGAACGTAACGGGAAAAAAGATGGCGCGTAACGAAAAAATGTTACACTAATTTTTTTCCAACCCCGATAAAGAAGTTTCACTTCAAAAAGATGTTTGCTTTTATAATTAAGCAATCTGCCCTGTCCATAACAGATGCAACGATAAATTATACATGATAGAGTAGCAAGTCCATACAAAGTTTGTACATGGATTAAAATTATTTATATTAGACAAGAGGTATAAGATGATATATCTACTTTACCTAGTAATTAATAGCTAAAAATTTCAATTTAAATTGTCTTAGCTCTGCTTTCGATTTGGACTATTTTCTTCTTAATACACTCTGATTAAAATGATATTAAAAAAATTCATGTTAGCTTTTGGGTATAATTTTCGTAAGTATAATTTAACGAACCGAAAACTTTATTTAGACCAGTTATCCTTTGTTACCATTTTTTTCTGCATAAGCTTTTACTATTCTGGAGCTCATTAAATGACGCAACGAACTGGATAAGTTATAAGTGCAGAGAAACTTGGCTAATATTTGAAAACATATTTCATGCTTTAAAAATATAAAAAATATACGTTTCCACGTTAAACGTACTTTTATTATTTTGGTACAACGTAGAAAAATTGTAGGTTAAGTGCTGAAGTAGACTTTTTTGGTAACACCGTAATAAGGGGAAGTTTAAAATAATTAGTTTGTAGCATAAGTGCATACCAAAGATATATTTGTTACAAATGAGAAGTTCATATAATATTTATGTTTAATTTGTTTTTCCATCAAATAAAGTAAAAAAAATAATTTGGCTAAGAGAATTTCGGTTCAACTTATTATTTGACAATTTTTTTAATTAAAAAAAAAAAAACGGAATGCTATAACTTACTTGCCTGATTACTGGCGACCACATTTATATATATTGACAGATATAACTGGTACAATATGGTAAATCATCCAGGAATCGTCAAGACATACAAGCAAGAGCGTTCAAGCTAAAACTTAAAGCATTAATGAACTTCAATGTGAAATACTGACTTTGTAGATGGACTAAAAATAAAATAAAATAAATAGACTTTACAGTTATTTAAATTATACTGGAAATTTCCAACCATTCCCAGGGTCCATGCAGTGCAATGCAAATAATCTTTTTAAACGGTACTTTTCTGAGTTTTGTCCTGTCAGTCCCCGCAAGATTCGAACCCACGACCTCCGGTATTTAAAGCACACGCCCATACAACTAGGCCACGTAGGCAGTTTCAGAGTAATACTTCTTTAGTTTATTAGTATATACTAATCTTTAGTTTACTCTGAGTACTGCCTCCGTAGCCTAGTAACTGCCCTGGTCCATGCGTTGGATGGGCTGCACCCACATGACCTACTTTTTCTATAAATTAGAGCTACATCGCAAAACGACTGCTACGGTCTAACTATCATAGCACTTTTATAAGATATGCAAAGGTATAACTATTAAGCTTTTGTTGACAAAATGGCAACATATTTACGCCCATTTAAGATAAAGTAACTTGTTATTGCAAAAAGTAACGAAACACAGGCTTCTTTGATATTTACAGAACGTAACGAGAACCAACATTAGCTATTATCTTTATAAAACAATACACTGAATAAACAAGCGTAAGAAATTTGCCACAAATTATTAGGTACGGTGGGGAAGTTGTCAGGTCGCTCTATTGAGTGCCGTCGTAGCTATCGAGGACGGACTCGCAGGAAATCAATCATGTGCGACAGAAACTAGGTATCCTGTTATAGTTGACATTATACGATGAAATATATTTTAAATTTGACATTTCATAATAGTAGGGCAGCCAAAGAGGGGATTTCGGCATGTATTATATATGTATTAAGTAGCTGTTAATATGAGCCCTCCACTATAACTTGGAATCAATAGAAATTCCTGAAAATACAGCGAAATCTTCATAAATTCTGAAATTGATATCTGGCTACGTGAATGTTTGATGAGAGCTGCAACTTTAAAAGTGTGTTAGTTTCATTCGAGTTTAACACTACCTTACTTGCAGCAAACCAGTTTGACACCTCATATACTGACTTATTGGGGTTGGATTTATAGTTTGGTCATCTTTTTTTACCTTGAAAGCAGAGAAGTGTAGTCTGCAAATAGAACTATTTCGGTCTACCACTGAAAAGCAAATCATTTACGATCACCTTAATCAGAAAAGGTCCGAGTATCAACCCTTGGAGCACACACATTTGCACTGTAGATCCAGACGACTTAGCGATCTTTTAAATAAGATATAATTAAATTAAGTGCGGGCCCACGCACGTCATATAAATCTAGCTAATCAATTTTTTCTAGAAATTACTAATCAATATATCATGATCCACGCAATCAAAAGCCTTGGAAAGGTCACAGAAGACGCCAATAGTGACATGGTGATTCTCCCGGGACTATAGCACATGAGAGATCAACTGCACACCAGCATTTACCTTTGGTAAAACCAAATTAGTAGTCGCTCATAATATTATTATTGAAGAAGTGGACAATTGATCTAACATCATTTTTTCAAAAATTTGATGCTGGAAAAATGGAAATGAGGCAGTAGCTTTCGATGTTATCCGCGCATCCTGATTTGTGGACAGGCACAATTTTACTAATTTTCATAACATTTGAAATTTTGAAGAACCTATACACGAATTGAATATTAAGGCTCATATTGGACATAAATCTTGTATAATTAAATTAATTGTTTAAGTATACAAACCCCTCAAGTCTTCACTCTTTTTTCTATTCATACTTTTCAAAACTTTTAAATATCTTTAGGGCTGACACAATAAAATTGAAATTCAAAAAAAACGAACAAAATTATTATTACTTAAATAGGCGATAGCATTCAAAGAGGTGTTACATTGTTTCATAGCCTACGTTAATAAAAAGACTTTGAGATTAATAGGCTACCTCAAAACTCATTATTTAATGGTTTGCCATTTACATTCATTACAAAATCATATCTCTGTTTAATATTTCTACCTGTCTGCTCATTAATAAGTTGCCGGTTATTTTAATTTTAATACAAGATGATTTTATTTTGTTCCTTAACAGGATTTGCCTTAGCCATTAAGCATCATCATCATGATGATCATCATCACCATCATAATCAGCTCGTATCAGTCCACTGCTGGACATAGGCCTTTTTAATGACGCCAAGACGGCCGATTCCCTGCTACTCGCTGCCGAATTTAACCAGCTACTGCACGGAGATCGCTATCCCACCTTGTCGGAGGTCGACCAACACTCCGTTTTCCTAAACGTGGCCTTCACTCTAGAACCTTATGAGCCCATTAGCCATCTGTTCTTCTGACCACGTGACCGGCCCACTGCCACTTCAACGAGCTAATCCTTTGCGCTATGTCGGTAACTTTCGTTCTATTTCGGATGAATACATTACAAATTTTATCCGACAGAGAAACTCCAAACAATGCGCGTTTCATAGCACGTTGAGCTACGGGAAAGTTGTGGACCAGCCCGACAGTCATAGGCCACGTTTTTGCACCGAAGGTCCTCACGGGGAGTACGCATTGGTGAAAGAATTTTGTCTTTAAACTCTGGTATCGACGACATGAGAATATGGTTTAGCTTTTTAAATGCTGCCCAGCCCAACTGAATCCTCCTATCGGCTTCTATCTTGAAGCTCTGTCTTCCCAACCGCAACATGTGCCCGAGGTAGACATTTTAGTCGACAACTGTTCAGGTAAATTTGAATGGTTTAGAAACAAACTCCATTGTAACTTTGGAAAATGGTTAAGAGAAAAAAATGTATTTTACTTCCTAGGACAGTGGAATTATATAAATCGATAGAAGTTGCTTTTAATGATCGGTTTAACATTTTTCCTTACCACGTATACTCTTCAGGAACGCAAATTCAGTCGTTGCAATTTTTTAAAACTTAAAACTACACAGAGTAAAGCTTTAAGACAATTGTTAAGTATTTTTTCCGATTCAACTTATATATAACATGACACTGCACTTGAATGAGTCTGAAAGGTAGAGTCGCGCCTCGGCTGATCTGCACGCTGCAGAATTTATTACGGAGCAGACAACAAAAGTGGAAACACAGGGTAAAGGGTGCACTAAACTGGGTTAGTGCACTCTAACGTTGATTTAATTTATTAATCAATTTGTTATTTGGTTTATACATTTATTTCTATTTAGATTAAAAAAATATTTTTTAGTTTGCCTATGATATTCTAAACAAAAATGGTGATCACTGTAACGTACATAGGAGGTTTCATCAAATAATGTTGAAAAAGTTGTATAACCGTGAATAGATTATTTGATAACAGGTCATTACTTATAAAAACGTATATTAATTTAAGGAAAATCAAAGTCAAAAGAATAATTGTCAGAACCAAAATGTAATAATTTTAGATTTTTAACATTTACAGTGTCATACACAATTTTTCATACATACCATTACATTCAGCTATGGAAAAGCATGATTACCTAAAACGAAATAAACACATACAAAATATTGTAAATTCGTAAAAACATGTGTGTCACATTCACACAACAACAGAATATTCTCACTATAATATGAAATACATTAATTGTGTACTTTGAGTAAATATTTCACCAGCGTATAGAATTTTGATACGTTTCAAAAGTAACCTACTCATTGTTCCGCAATGACCTGTAGTGCTCATGGGAATTGTACGCTAGTACTATGTGCTGTAAACACAAGCCTTTGTTTAACGTGAGTTTTAGTCAATTAAAATACCGTTCATAAATATTTTTTGTGTGTATTTTTTAACATGTCTTTTACACCTATATATTTTGAAGTTAAAGTAATGGCAAGCATTTTATATTTATATAATATAAATTTTCGTTTCGGCATTAACACAATTTGTTGGCCTCTTTATAGTTGATTCAAATAACTTCTATTTGTAATACAAAATAATTAAAGTATTCATAGATAATTTAATTATTTTGTATTAGAAAGAAAACTTGAAAAAAAGTTTATGACTATAATTATTGTCAATTCGATATAGTTAAAGTAAACTAAAGTAACTATAAGAAAGGTGGAAAAAAAGTAACTTTCGTGAAGTAATGCACATAAAATTTCGTTCATATTTAAAACATAATCAAAAGAAGGTACTCTTGAAATAATTTAATAGTAAACTTAATTTTATTTAAAGTAATTAATAATTTTTAAAACGCTATAATTTAGGTATCAAATATGTTGTTCTGCAGAATATTCACAATAAATTACCAACACAAATATTGTGAGAAGAATATCGTTTCCAGTTGAACAAGAAACGAAAAAGGAGTTTAATTCAATAATTAGATAAGGCATCTTTGATTTTGTAACCAATGTTCTGCCATCCCATTCTTTATACCCTTCCGTGAATAACATAGCAATAAAATAACTCTTTGCGTTTGTTACAAGAGTTATAAGTAAAGTTAATGATAATTGACTGATTAAAAATCAACAAACAACAGTTTGAAATGCCCCAACATTCAAGCAAAATATGAATTGAAAATACAATTTTGCATATTCATCAGAGCGTTTTTTATTTGTTTTTGTTTGCTCTTGTTGCTCCTCACCTAGTGCTCCAACGATAGGTATAGCCGTCATTTGGCCAACTTCCTAAAAGAAGCATTCGGATTCGGAGCGTATGATACCGTTGATGTTAGCGTGTGTCGTTTCTCTGCTCCTAGGGCTCGGATTTAGTTTGGTCATGTTTTAAATAATAGATTAGCTTCTCATTGGTCCCATCTTTTAATAATTTTGTTATAAGTACGTCAATAGATATTTAAGAAATAAAAAAAAATATGACACCGTAAAATCACAACCTCGTGCGGTTAATTTCCTAATGCTGCCAAAACCGTAAAACATAGACATAAAGTATGTTTTACTTGAATTGGTCTACAATAAAGTCAGCGATATAATATATCTTTGTTTTAAGAATAACGCACAACAAGCATTTTACGGTAAATATTTTTAAAAATTGCAATCAGGCAAATTCAAAGCTTATTTAAGATATTCTAATTCAAATTCAAATATCTTTATTCAATATAAAAGTTTACATTTGCTTATTCATTGTCAAACACGCTACCACCGGTTCGGAAAAGGACGCCTAAGGCCAGAGAAGAACCGGCAAAAGAAACTCAGCGGGCTATTTTTTATGTCATCTTTTGAAAATAACAAACAATTTGTAGGCATGACACATTATGCGATATTGAAACAAAATCTGGAGCGAGCATTCCATTATCAGGCTGTGTTAACATTTAAAAATTCATAAGTTTCGTAATAACCTTTTACACATAAACGTTCCTAGATTACCTTTTTAAATTTATTACTAGTTAAATTCTGAACGTTTATTGAGATTTTGTTGTAAAATCGTATACATTGTCATTAAAATTTTACTTAGATAGGTACTAGTAAATAATAAATCACTATTATTAAAGTTTAAGTATTATTAAATTTAACTCTTTATCGTGTTGATATTTTTATGTAGAAAGATTTCTAAGCTTACAGTTTTTTTTTTCACAACGGATAAAGGTCGCCGTCAGAGCGCTATAAATGTTAACGTGATTTTGACATGATTTTTTCATCGACATATCTGGACATATAATATTACCACATATGTCTATGTATACCATATCTATTGTAATGGGGCCAGGTATTTTACCGTTTACCGTCGTTTTTTTTAAAACCTGATTTCTTTCTTTGCTTTATTGAGTCTTTTTATATAACAATAATTATTATTTTTCACAAATACGTATTCAAATAACTTCGAGAAGTCCTAATAAATCATTTGCGACCTCAAAATACCGCATTGAACGATAATGAATGTATATAATAGTGCCGTACTTTGCAGTGATTGACGTAGAATGGCATCTAGACGTTATCTTATTAAACAGTTTCTACAATGTATTTAAATAATTTAGTGCAGCTTTTCACGTTAAATGCTTTTAAAAAAGGTAAAAATTCTTAGAGATTGAGTAAAGAGATGCTTTCACGGAAGTTTGCTCCTAGTCTTAAGCGAATCATTTCCTTAAGGACTCACAAATGCTTTGAAATGGAGTGCATTGAATTTTTTCCCTAGCTTTAGATGTAATAACATTATGGTAATGGCGGATGTTTTAGTGAGGGTTTCAGATGTAAAGTAATATTATGTATTAAAATTAACATGTTGTCAATCGGAAAACAAGCGGGAATAGCAATGGGGAATTGCCAGAAAATTGAAGCCAACATTTTGAGCTAAATGCAGTTTTTATGGGCGTAAATCTGCCTTTATTCAGGCAGTTATGTTATTGTATTATAATTTTTCGTGAGAATTTATGTGGTAATCTATTCAAACAAAAGTTGGAGAAAATAATACTCACCAGAAAACATAACGCGCTTGGGCTCAAAATTAACTTAGGAAAAATAATTATTTAGTGCAATCACTATAAAACACAACTGTTAGTAAAGAAAAATACCCATTGAATTTGTCAATGAGAAAAAAGAGACAGATTGATAAGTTTTTGCCTCATATAAAAGTATAATTTGACTTTTCATTTTGTTTAACAAATGCAGCAAAAATAAGCTGTAAAATAGAATATAAAGTAGATAGAGATTAGAAGGTTTTATATCGTGTTTTCTTTAAGTCTTAGAGCTCTCGCCAAGAACTAGAGCTTCCGGAGCATAAAATTGAAGCGATTAGATTAACAGCACAAGCTAAATACAATAATATTATACTTAAAAATTAACACGGTATAAAGTAATTATTATTAGGCCTACCTATATATTCCCCACTACAAGTAGAGCTAATGTTTATTAACTGTCAGTATTTGTTGTGTCATCATCATCAGCATCATTACCAGCCTGTGTTAGTCCACTACTGGGCATAGGCCTCTCTTAATGCCCGCCTTCTTCATTAGGGGTTTTAGACCGTAACCCACCAAGCTTGTCCATTTAGGGTTAGTAGGTGGACCGTTTTTTTTTATATGCCCATCCGACACATGGATCATCTTATTTTTCATACAATTGTGTGACAAGCCCAAATCGTCCTAATTACCAACCGTAAAAAAAACGATAAACCAAAGTTGTTTCACCGCGGGATTTGAACTCACGACTTCCGGTTTGTATAGCAAGGGCCATTACCGCTAGGCCTTTATTTGTGTACATTTTTATAAAGTTTAAAGTAAGGAACGTTTTACGCAAGAAATATTTAAAATTATATGGCAGTAAAACCACAATATTATAATATTTTTGAAAATTTAGGTATGTCGTCTGGGAAGTCTGGGCACTTTCATTGTACACTCTATGGAGCGAGGCCGCAACAACCGAGATACGACACGAAGAATATCCTTTTTCAATTTGGTATACTCGTGTAAAATTATAAATTCATAAACATGTTAATTTGTTTTTTTTAGGTGAACATGGCAATAACTGCGGTCTTCCCCAACAACTGCGACATTAGATTATTCAAGAAAGGAGCATATTCTTACCTGAAGGTTAGGCAACGCAATGGCGTCGCTGGTGACCATGGGGGCGGTGAATCACTTACCATCAGGTGACCCGTCTTGCTCGTTTGCCTATTGGATGTTATAAAAAAATTATAAAAAAACTGATAAAAACACACTGTAACAGAATGTTTAAAGTTGTTTTGATTCATTGAATTATATTTTTTTTCTGTTTTTAGATTCTGTTAAGTCATAATTAGGTTTTTTGCTTGAATCAAAAGCTAAATGTCTTATGACGATGAAATAGTTATTGTATATCATAAAATAAATGTTTGGCGATGTGAAATTATCTTATTTATTAAAATAAACAAAGATAATTCATTTTAGACATTTTGCAAGTTAGATCTACTGTTAATTGCTATTTTAAAATGCATTTTTTGGGTACTTTTAATTATTTTAAGGATCATACCACCTGAAACATTACAAAGGATAAGATAAGAGGTTAAGATGTTTTAAATATGTTCAAAGTACGTATTAGGTAATTAGTACAAGAATAAGCTATACACGTATATATTCGATACACGTAGTGGTTTTGGTAATAAAACGATCCACAATAAATCCAAGATCGTCTGTTAATACTATCTAATTTAGCACACAATAAAGTTGATTCTTCTTTGCTCGGTTGGTTTTATTCCCTTCGTTGCCGAGTCGTAACTACTTGAACTTTAAAAACCGCAAGTCGTGGGTTCGAATCCTGCTGGGATTCATGACTTTTCATTGATGTTTTCTAGTTGGTTAAATGCAAAGATGGCTGATCACTCTTTCATCTGAAATGTAAGATGATTGATGCGGTGGATGGGTACATGCATGGTTCATTTTACATCTCACAAAAGTCGGTCCTGTGTTCGATTTCTCTACAGTGGTGTCGGTTATCCGTCTAATTGGACTATGAGTGGACAGTGACGGAATGAGGAATACAATTTTGTTGCGCGCAAAAAAAGTTGCGCTCCCTATTCCACTTGAAACTGTTATATCTCCTGCGCAGTTGGCTGATCTCTGATAACATTAGCCGTAGTCTAAAATCGACTTGGACGACATAAAGTTTGACAATTATCTTTTCGTTTTTCCTAGCCCTTTTTTTAAGTTATCATGGAGTTGTTTTGTAATTAAGCCCGAATTACCTATATAACAGTTTTTTAGCAATGCTATAAGCGTCTGACCTATGCAACCCAAAGGGTAAACTGCGTTTGATAGACAGGTTAATCAGAAAATTTCATATATAATGACTGCTAAAGATCATCTTTTCCCGCCAGATTCGAGCTTCTGGCAACAAGTGTAAAACAAGAATTTAACGATAATATACCTATACCGTAGCATACTAGGCCACCTTACCTTACATTTTTAAAGATATGTACTAATAAAAAAAAAAAACACCCTTATGGGAAGGCGTCCATTAGAAGAAGCCTATGTCCAGCAGTGGACTAACACGGGCTGATGATGATGATTATGATGAATAACAATGACTTTTTTAATACTATTTAAGGGTAATTTTAATATTTACTAAGGCCAGTTCTAAGTTAAGTTCAAAATCTTACGCCTCGTTTCTCCGTACGCTTACACTCCGCTACACTATTTAATGAGCTCTAGATTAAAAGCGTCCGGTTAAATGTTAAATAAATCCTAATCTTTGTAAAGTTAAACATGAAATGTAACCTAAATATAAAAATGTTATCTAAATTTCCCTGATTTTTTTAAAAGAATAAATTTAACCTGAGTATATTTTAATAACTGCCTCCGTAGCCTAGTGGTTTAGGCGTGTGCTTTAGAAACCGGAAGTCATGAAAAAAAAAACAGATAAAAAACATAGACAGAACGCTAGTTTAGAATTTTTTTACTTAATTTTGCATTTTTGTCAGAAACATGATCCATCATACGTTACTAAATATAAACTGGACGTAAGACAATCTCATAAAGCTACTTTCAAGATATAAACCTTCAGTTTGTTTAGTTTGAGCATTCAATTAAATTTTTCATGTACTGCGACTATCTTTAACACAAGGTAAAGTATTCGGTTGATTAACGACGCAAAATGAAAAGTTTTGCGTATCGTTTGAATATTGTACGCATTTGTCGTGATGAAAATTACATTAAAAAGTACATTAAGGTTACTGTTACTTTTTAGCCTCCTTTGAACATTCTTTAAGCAACGTATCCAACGTTTATAAAAAAACTTGTCAATATAAAATTCAAATATTCTATTTTAATAATCAACTGCCTCCATAGCCTAGTGGTATGGGCGTGTGCTTTAGAAACCGGAGTTCGTGGGTTTGAATCCTGCGGGGATTGAACAAATTTACATTGTTCTTTCCTAATTTGGGCCGATCACCCAATTGTCTGTAAAGTAAGATGATCCATGCGTTGGATGGGCATGTAAAAAGTCGGTACACCCACCAACCCGCATTGGACCAGCGTGGTGGAATACGGTCCAAAAAACCCCTAATGGAGAAGGCGTGTGATGTATGACTAATTTTATAATGCCTTTACACGATAAATACGCTGATCATGTTATGTCTTCTTTAAATAAGTTACATATTTTTCTGCTTTATATCCAATATATAATATGGGAAAAAAATTAATTAATAAAAGGGATTAAGTTAAATATATTTTCTTTTAAATAAAAAAATAAGCAGCAGATATTATGGGGTTAAACTATCCACGCAAATACGCGTGGCTTTGAATTTCCTTCATTCTCATAGTCCTGAGACGAATAAGAAACATAACTATAAAGAGAATAGGCATCATCACACATGTACGTCTTACGCATTAAATAAAAAAATATATAAATCAGATTCTAAATTCTATCTAAATGAAAAGTCAAAAAAGGTGTGCAAAAACTAGATTTCAAGGGATATGAATAGTATCATAAAGGTCTATTAAATCAACTGTGAATAATACCCCAATACATCATTCTAATACCTTGCAATGTTTAGTTGCAATGTTTGCAGACATTGCTTTAATTTCACAAATGTGTTAAAATCACTAAAGCTGTCAGAATGAGTAATATTAAATGTATATACATATTTTTTTAAATATAAAGTGCGTTTACTATGCACATAAAAATGAATCTGTATATATATTATTTAAGACCAGCAATCAATTTGTCTTGGTGTTGCTTCGTTGATTAAGATTAAAGTAAAAGAAAATATTTTTTATTTTATTTTTGCTTTATTTACTTTGATTAAATGTACTTAAAAGCATAATTTTCTATTATTCAACCACACAGCATAAAATGAGTTACCAATTTGACACTTGTCAAAGTGCAAACATAACAAACAGCTTATTCATTAAGTTGCCTTAATTAATGGCCACTGGGCGATATTTCAGTTCACCGCTGGCACTTAAAACTTTCCGCACCATTTGCCGATGACCATTCGCAGCATTGCTGACAGCTAGGATTCGTACTGATTGCTTTTCCGTAATATTGCAAGATTTATAAAAGTCGAAAGTTAAAAATTAAATTAAAAATACAGAATTTTTTATTTAATTATTTGAGTTAGAATAAGCAGAGATGCAAAAGGTCACAGAAATACCATATAGTCTAGTAATTTAACGCCAAATAGTTTTGGAATCTCATGATCAGTTTGGACACAAATTTTGATCTCTTAGTTTTGAGGTAATATATATAATGAAAAGTGTCTTTAAATAACCATTTTCAGTATGACTTTCAATTGCGATTTTCTCGAGAATGGTTCCACTAAAATAAATAGGGTTATAAAATATGTAATTTTTGAACGCTTAGGCCATACTAAAATTCATTACTTTATTGCTTACTCAATAATTTTTGTTTACAAAGACTTTACACAAGATAAGTCGGAGATAATATATTTATAAGTTCTGCAGTAGGTGTTATAGGTATTAAGTGGTACACTTAAATATATAACTTTAAGAACAAACACTATTATAATAGGTTATTATATCATGTACCTTAACGAGTGCTAAATTAATATATTTTTTATGACCCAGAAAAAAAAATGTTGTAAGCAGTTTTATTAAAAAGGAATGGATAGAAATATTAATAATCTTCTAAAGCAATAACATTAATAATAAACGTTTTCATAATTAAAAATTAATGGGACTGCATTTCCAAAAGGCTTTACCAGTCGGTTTGTAATTCAAAGAGATAAAGCTTTGTTACCTTTCAAAGATTTTTAATAGTAGGTAACTTAAAAAGAAAACTTGTTTAGAATCTACAAGCTTCTTCATTATATTATCTCTTTTTGATAATCTTTTTAATTTGCACACATTGTTCGATAAGTATCTTTGTATTTTTTTACTATCAATTACTAAGCAAGAATAATGCAGGAACTGGTTTTGATTTGATATATTCAATTTAAAATTGAGTTTCTTGTTAAATTATTCTATTATCTAATATTTTTAAACGGTTTTCATCTAATTTTTAAAATAATAATTTATAAACATATATTACTAATTCATTAGAAATAAATAATTTTCTTATAGATTTCTTTAGAGATCGCTTATCGCAATTATGATGCCAATTTATAAAGCTAATAATATATTTTTATAACAAAGTATTCAATCAATTTTAGTATGCTACTGAGCATTTATTTTTTATCTCTATTATCCATGCAACAAACATATTAAACATTGTTTCCACTTCATTAAAAAAAAAGTTTACTTAAAAATCATAAATAAAAATAATATTTCAAAAACAAAGTTAACGGTTTCCAGAAAGAAAAAGTGCGCCCTCTTTAGTTCGCTGTAATTGCAACCCATTGCCTTCGTGAAAGGGGTTGGGAGCCGCTCCCATAACAGAAGCCGGCAATGAGCTAGTTTTACTCTTTGTCTATACATATTACGCCGTGTTAAATTTTAATTAAGGCACATAAGCATATCAAAAGCTTAAACACGTTACTGCCATTAGTGCCCAGTGGGTTACCAACATTAATGAGAATAATATTAATGAGAACATTGCTCTAACCAACTAAAACGCTTGTAAACCAGTCTATAAAGTAAGCGCTACTACTGGCCACTAGGCCAGAGTTTGTTCAATGGACGCCACTTTTGACCGACTTTTCAAAAGAAGGAGGCACTCAATTCGAGCGAACTTCTAGAATTGAGTCACTCAATGCTACACAGCTTCACCATAGAAAAGCTTCGCTAATAAAAATTGCAAAATATTGGTCGAAATTAATTAAATTCTACATGTTTGTGATTGTGGAAAATCAAATATTCAGTTTCATATTATATTTTAATGAAGGGTTCATTACTGTAAGAATAATTAATATTTAAATCATGTATTTTGTTTTATTGTGTAAGGGATTTTATCTTACTGCTTCGAAACATAATATAAGGAGATGTGCAAAAATTTATCCGATGTAAGGTTATACGGCCTGCTACTATACCCTTCAAACCAAAAATCAGTAGAAGAATGCTGCGGAAACATGTACCACATTGATATTTCTTCATATCGCTATCCCCAAAATCAGGAACCTATTTGTCATCAGCCTGTGTCAGTCCACTGCTGGACATAGACCTCTCCCGATGCCCGCCACTACTTCCGATCTTCGGATATTCCCATTCAGCCCGCATCGGCCACTTGACGAAAGTCGTCACTTCATCTTGCCGTCGCGAGCGTCCCACACTACGTTTGCCGAGCCACGGTCTCCACTGCAGAACTTTCCGACTCTAGCGGTCGTCAGTTTGGCGGCTTATGTAATCGGCCAACTGCCACTTCAGCCTACGAATCTGGTGGGCTATATCTGGTTTTCTGCCGGATCGAATTATTTTGGCGTATTAAACAATTGAAAATAATTCGTGATACAAGCCTCATGAAAATTTTAAATTTATTAACACTTTCCTTTGCAGTGGTAGATAAAAAGCATTATTCAGATGAATTTTTAGCTATGTATTGCCTCTAAAAGAAAAAATCATGAGAATGCAAACTAGGGATTACGCTATTTCTGCTACTACATCATTTTAAACGATAGCTTCTTGATTTATACAGCATATTTAACTCCTAAGGGTCACTTTAAAATTTGATACTTCTCTTCAAACAATTTTATTCACGTATTTATTTATAATTTCTAGCAAAGCCTTAATATAACGCAGAGCGACTAGCATTTGACAACCTGCAACCAAAGGTGAAACTGCATTCGGCGGATACTCGCATTCATTTAGATGTTAGTTAGTCTACGCCTCGGATTTTATTTCATTTTCTTCATATTTAAATTATGTACTTAATGTAATTGCGTGTACCCTGTAAGATTACCCTCAGGTGAACATTGGCTATCGAAAATGCGTTTTGATTTAAAAACTTCTCCAATGTGACACGCAAACGCAACTAGAACTTTTTTTAAATATTAATGGCTATAAAAATGGGTTTTATGGGTAATGCGTATCACTTTCCATCATACAGGTGAACGTCGTTCTCGTCGCTTCAATTAATATACAAAAAAATACATAAGCGTATGTAAATAACGCATATTTTTACACTAAGTGGAATCACTATCATGGCTTTCAATTTGCATAGCATAGTTCTATTTGCTACATGTTCACATGTAGTTTTATGCTCCTTTGTGTTTTTATTTGTAAATAGATGTTGATACGAATTTTAATTAATTTCGCTGGGAACGGTGTACCGTTTATTTCTAAACCACAGCTGTCCGACTGGTATGGAATTAGACACGAAACTATTTTAATTAGAATTGCAGTACTTGCTTCTTGTCTGACTTTAGCACGGCTTTTGAAGTAACAGCATTCATAAAAATGTGCATTTGTTGTTTCTACTCGTATGATATATGAAACGCTTTATGAGGAGCATGTTTTTTTAAAAGTTGGCAAAAACAAAAAGATGGCAGTGGCTCATTAACCTAAGCCCAAGTTAGTTATTAACTTTCATAACTAAGGCCATACGTAAATAACAGACGGAAAAAGTTTTTAAAATATCAATCTACACTGTTTTTGTTTTATACCAGTGAGGTTACAATCTATATTACTTAATTTTTGTTTTATAATGATACGGAAGTCTCAAAAAAATACAAATCTTGGTGGGCATTTATTAAAAAGATTCTGTTTAAAATAATAAACTTACATTATTGTAAAAATTAACTGTGATGAAACAAAATATGGAAATCCACTAACAGTATAGAATAAAATTAATGAAAAACTATTTAAAAAAACATTAAGATTACTTAAACCAAGTCAAGCGACCGCATTTGAACGCACCATGCTATTAATTTTAATGAGGTATAGGTGTGTAATTACGTATGCACAACGAACTATTAATGCGTTTTCGAATTTAGCATACAAATGCATTGCAGTAAAATAAGTTTATGTGTGTAATGTTTAACAAATAAAAGTTATATGGTGTGAAACTTGAAAGAAGGTTTCCATATGGTTACATTCCTACTGTTGTTAGAGGGCATTCAGAAATTTTGTGTCGAAAAAAATCCTAGAAATACCTTAAGCCGAACAGTATTTAGGAGAAGAAATTTAAGAGTGTTCAAATAAATAAACTTCCAAAAACAATTAAACTTTAGGGACCATCTTTCACAGTTATCTTAACGCTTATTAAAAAGAGCTAGAGAGATAAATTGAAAGTTGTTTCAGGTTATCAATCCTGTTACAGATAGATATCTCGAATGTTTATGGACGATATATTAACCCCTGATTAGATATAATTGAGTAATGAATGACTGAATGGCATGAAAATCGCAGGTTTATGTTGGAGAAAAATTCATTTTCTATTTGGTTCTGAGCAACACGATTTGATTTCCACAAATTTTGTCCGTTTTTTTTGCCAAAACCCTTCATGGCCTTGACGATAGAGGCAACAAATTTATTCTTTAGAAGTCTGCGAATTTAGGTTGTGGAGGTTTATTTTTAGGAGTTCTGCATGAATTTAATTTTTATAAATAAGAAGTCAGATTACATAGATTTAAACATTGCAACCCAGTGGCAATAACATGTAGCGATCCCATTTATGAACTGTCACCGGAAGTCAATCACTGAGTGACAGTCGGATTAAAATAACACTGTTGCTTCAATAAGTACACGATTAACGACTTCGTAATTAAATTAAAAATATAATGTATAAATATGACTATCCAATCGCCTCCGTGGCCGTCTTGGTAAGCATAAAAAAAGCATAAGCTTTAAATAATTAAAACTTTATTGAGACATTGCACTAATAATGTTTAACTCACGTGAAATTGTTATTGGTGCCGAGTAGTTTTGAACCTATTGGAGGTCATGCATCAGGACGAGTAGGATAACTAGTGCAGGACGGAAGTTTGTTTTATCTTGCAACGTATTTTTATTGCATAGCAAATTTAACATATTTGAAGACAGGTATCGACTTTTCAAACGAAGGAGATACTCAATCAGGCAAGCACCATATGTCAACTAGACACATTGGGAATAAGTAAGTAGTACAAAGCATATGATGGCGTAACTTACTCTTCGTTTAAGTTTATGTTGCATCGTATTTTCTGTAGTGCACCTTTGTGTGTTACATAAATTTTGATATATATATATAAATTATAAATGTAATATGAATTCGTGATAAAAAGAGATATTTTATCATACGAAAAAGAGGAATAGTCGCTATGATGGATTATATATTGAGATAAATAGATTATTAGAAATTTGAAAAAAAAATACGGCATCAAAAATCGCCACCAGATTGTGTGATTAAATTATTAACGCAGGTTGCTTTCTTGATAACTTATATTATTTTTTTCATTCCCGTTATATATTAGACTAATAATCTGTACTGTAGTCAAAATTTCATCTAATTTAAAATTTACATTTATTATTTTACGGCTATTGCGAGTGTCACGATTATAAACCAAGGACATAGTCGTGTTTTATGCCTTAAATCTTAAGTTAATCGCGGTCTGCGAAAACTTTAAAATGTGGTGAAGTTTGACATAAATATTATTGTTGACTAGACGCCCACAGTTGAATATTTTATTTAATATTCTCACTAATATTTCACACGACACAATCCGTGACCAGGAAAATGTAGCCGAACATAAAAATGTAATAGACACTGATAGAGTAAATTTGTAGGTGCTAGGTCCCCTTTTTATAGGAAACCTAACACCTTCAAATATCAGTTGGCAGTAGTAACTACCGCGTTGCCTATTTCTGGCGAAAAGCAGAAGTGTTTACACAGCACAGGGTTTAAAGAGCACTATAGCGAGAGTGGTCAATGGCTAAACGAGACGTAACATCTCATGTTCCAGGATGGCGGAATTGTGCTACTTACTTACGGGTGGATTGTGCTTCTTACTCTCACGGCAAATCACTTACAATCAGATTAAAGCCCTGCCAACACTACAAGACATGAGGTCTTGTAGTGTCGGCTTTAAACTTTATATTAGAAGAATATCTGTAATTGCACTTGAAATAATAATAATACTTATACGTTCCATTTAAAGTTGACATAAATTAAATAAAAACAGGGCATTCTACTCGACTACCTGTTAATTATTAACATAACAAAAAGTAGAACTAGGACCAAAATCACTTTTCTTACTTGCTGTTAGAATGAAACAACAATAAATACAGATGTATATCATAAAGGAAAATCAATCTCACAACGCGTTTTTATTAGGCCACATCAACGTGAGTTGTTTCATATAGAAAAATATACATTATTTCAAAGCATCATTAGTAAAAAGCTTCGGGTAACAAATTAAACTTTACTAAAAGATATGACTGACCTCAAAACCGAGCAGCAACTTTTAAAGCATTATTATAACTTTTTTATACGTTTTCAGCGACTTAAGCAGTTTCTCAACTCGTGTACTGCTTGTAACTTTATTAATTTCTAAATAATTTTATTTTGAATACATTCTTAAGCGATATTGCATTTTTCTACATAAAAAACGTTAGTTTAATTAAATTTAAACAGCAAAAAGGGAGGTGTTTTTGTAACAATGATCCTTGGTAAATTTATCTTTAATTTTTTTGACATTTCTTATCCTCAAAGTAAATAATAATATTCTTACACTGTTAAAAAATTCGGGTCTTTTGAGTTCAGAATAAAACACAATAAAAAAGGTTTTATGATTATAGATGTATTTCGGAGAATAACTAAAGAGATTTTAAACCGTTTCAGAGACATAAATATGAAAATATTTCCAATTTAAATGTCAAACTTTACTCATACACTTTAGTAGCTTATTAAGCTTCTTGTTGTCTTGAGCAACGTAAATACTAGAATGAGTGCTATGTGCTACAAGAATTTACCAAAATTAACTCTAGTTACAACATTTTCACAGTTTAAACTTGTGTTCCTTGTTATATGAGTATCTTTTGAAGCGTGAATAGTCTGCTCTATTTTAGTTTCGCTCGTGTATGTTTAACAACTTATGAAGCTTTGTTTAACGAACTGAATTTTAAAAGCAAAATCGGATGCCGCTTGTCTGAAGTATTTATTTATACTTGGCCCACTTTTCTATTTGGTTGAAATAAGGTGACTGTTTGGCGACCCATATTTTAAAATGAAATTGTGAATTCTTTAAAGCGAAAAAAAAACTAAAAGGCAGTTTAGAAGCAATCTTAACTTCTCAATTACTCAAAATTAATTTTTAATTTAAATATTCGGTCGCGTGGTCTCTCAAGTTTTGTTAGTTCATTTTGAGGTAGACTAACTAGCTCTAGGACCTAGATGCGGTCGATCCATATAAGATAAGAACTAGATGCGTGGTTGATGCGGTCTGATGGACCACATGCGCAAAATGCTCGTCGAAGTAATCACGTATGAAGCCGAATTGAGGATACGGGATGAGAGCAGGATAAATACAGACTATTGTGGCGCTGGCCGCCCGCAGCGTGGCAAAGTTTTCACTACCCTTCATCTTCTTGTGGTAAGGAAGATAAATAAAAGAAAAGAAAGCATTTGCGTACTTCTGCCTAATATCGTGGAAAAACAGCGTAGGATATTAGCAAAACTCAAAGTCTCAAAGGACAGCTAAAAGCGATTGTAAGGAAAGACACACTTCTGTTCCTACTTGGCTGTAACCAAAGGCCCATTGATCGTAGTCTTTGCGCTCGAAATAACCAATCATAGCGTTGTTCTAATAAGAATCCTTACCAATTTTGTTTAAAATTTACAATAAAATTCTAAATAATATTAATTTTATTAGATAATAAGTTAATTAATTGGATTTAATAATAAGTTGAAAAATGAGCTGCATAAACAGATGATATAAAAATGTTACTACATCATAAATAATTGTTTACTGATAAATTGTGAACTAGATACTGCCAATTATAATATAATGACTTAACATGCCTAATTGCAATAAAAAAATAACTGAATTAAAATGGTTATTGTGAATTATTTTTAATGCAAAGATGCGCTCACGGATTTTACTTAGATTTTACTTTTATTTACGTAGAACATACTTTAAATCTATCTAGTCGATTTAAATATCCGAATTGAGTATCTCCTTCTTTCGGGAAGTCGGTCAAAAAGTGGGACAGGCGAAATGGAGCGTTATAGTAAGGAAAGAAGGACCACGACTGGGTAATTAATTCGCGGTTGTATAAAGTAACATAGAAATGCGGGAACCGTAATGTTTAGACGAAAATATCAAAATTAAAAAATAAAACAAAAAAGTAGAACTAGGACCAAAATCACTTTTCTTATTTGCTGTTAAAATGAAACAACAATAAATACAGATGTATACCATAAAGGGAAAATCAATCTCACAACGCGTTTTTATTAGGCCACATCAACGTGAGTTGTTTCATATAGAAAAATATACATCATTTCGCTTTATTAAATTCTAAAATTGTATTTAGTAAAAAGCTTCGGGTAACAAATTAAACTTTACTAAAAGATATGACTGACCTCAAAACCGAGCAGCAACTTTTAAAGCATTATTATAACTTTTTTATACGTTTTCAGCGACTTAAGCAGTTTCTCAACTCGTGTACTGCTTGTAACTTTATTAATTTCTAAATAATTTTATTTTGAATACATTCTTAAGCGATATTGCATTTTTTTCTACATAAAAAACGTTAGTTTAATTAAATTTAAACAGCAAAAAGGGAGGTGTTTTTGTAGGATAAATTTGTATCTAAATTAAAATTTTAATCTATTAAAAAATTTGTAATAACACTTTTTAATTAAAACTTAATCTTATAAGTTATCAAATTCACTGTGCAGCTAAACCCTCATCTAACATCCTTTAGTAATAGCCTTTTATTAGGGACATTGAAATGTTCACTGATGTGTTGTTTTTAGAGCCAATTCATCATCATCATCATTATCATCATCAGTCTGTGTTAGTCCATTTCTGGACATAGCTAACCTCCCCTAATTCAGCACCGCCTTCTCATAGGGGTTTTTGGACCGTATCCTGCCACGCTTGTCCAATGCGAATTGGTGGGTGGACCGATTTTTTATATACCTATCCGACGCATGGACCATCGTACTTCAGACAATTGGGTGATCGGCTAAAATTGCCCTAACCTACTAGGAAACAACACTGAAAACTTGTTAAGTCCCCGCAGGATTCTAACCCACGACCTCCGGTTTCTAAAACACACGCCCTTACCGCTAGGCTAAGAAGGCAGCCAATTAATAAAAGAAAAGAATAACGCGGACTATGCATTGAACAGCGAGAAACAATATTATACAATTACTATACAATTCTTGTCTGTTTCGTTATTTAAATTAAGTACGTGGTGTAACTTATTAAAAAGGGTACAAAGAAATCCTTCGGCTTTATTTAATTTGTCTCGTTTAATTTCGTTATTATTATTTGCAGTAACGTTGAACAAAGTATTTTAAATTAAAAGTTAAACATTTATTGTTTCGTTTTAAGCAAGTTGCAGATCTTTAATTTCGAATTGATTTTTATTTTGAAAGTAAATTTAGTAGCTTTAATCAGTCTTTAAATGATAGAAATATGAACAAATTATAAAAATGGAAACCACTAAAAAGAATAGGTATTTTGAAGTTATGATACAATGTATTTTTGTTGTTTTTAAATTTTAACCCCGGTTTTTATATTTAATATGCTATTAAATATGACCGCGTGCGATGCCGACCAAAAACTCGGCGCAAGCCAATTGTTCTATGACGACGTCTTAAAGTACTTTTTTTGGTTTTATTACTCATGTTTAGGATTTATCTCTTGCCCTGATGAATGACTGTAAATTAAAAATATCATTAAATTTATAATCTAATAAATAAATCATTATTACAGACTCATAGATCCATATACAAACAAAGTTAAATCAAGTGAAATTAAATAAAAAACTAAACTGATACAACAATATAGGTATATAAAGGTTGTACTCCAATTTGAATTCAAATATCTTTAGTAGAAACGTAGAAGCGATACACTCACTTATGGATTGTCAAAAGTCTGGTTCGGAAAAAGACGCCTCTAACCTTTTTTGTAATTTTTTATAATAAAAGTGAAACAATAAACAATCAATTACTAGCATAAAATTATCATACTATTGAAAATGCCTAGAGCGAGCAATCTATTACCAGAGGGTGTTATTACTTAAAAACTTATTTAAATTGTAATATTTATTTTAATTTTAATAATACACCCAACTGCCTCCGTAGCCTAGTGGTATGGGCGTGTGCCTTAGAAACTGGAGGTCGTGGGTTCGAATCCTGCGAGGACTCAACAAATTTTCTTTGTTGTTTCCTAGTTGGTTAGGGCAATTTGGGCCGATCACCCAAATGTCTGAAAAGTAAAGATGATCCATGCGTCGGATGGGCATGTAAAAGTCGGTCCACCCACCAACCCGTATTGGACCAGCGTGGTGGGATACGGTCCAAAACCTCTAATGGATGGAGGTGTATTAGGAAGGCTCTATGTCCAGCAGTGGACTAGTGCATGATGCAGCAGAACTAAGGTTGATGATGTGATGTCCAGCAGTGGACTATCACAGGCTGATACTTTAAACGTTTCTTGACAACTTTTTTAAATTTATTAATGGTTAAATCTTGAAAGTCTTTAAGGATTTTGTTGTAAAGGCGAATACATTGTCCCATGAAAGATTTCATTGTTCTTCGGAGCCTAGTTTTTGGAAGAACATAATTATGCGTATTCCTTGTATTTATACTATGTGTGTTACAATGTTTTACAAAATCATTTTTATGTTTATAAACAAACATAATATTTTCAAATATGTATTGAGAAAATACAGTCATTACAATGATTTCTGTAAATATTTTTCTCAGCGATTCTTTGGGGCCCAGGTTTGAGACTGCTCGAATTGTTCTCTTTTGAATTACGAAAATAGTATTTATATCAGCCGCGTTTCCCCACAGTAGATTGCCATAAGACATTATACTGTGAAAATAACTAAAATATAATAAACGGGCTGTCTCAACATCGGTTAGTTGTCTAATTTTTTAACTGCATAAGCCGCTGAGCTAACTTTACTCGTCAGTCTATTATTATGAGGGCCCCATTGCAGTTTAGAATCTATTGTTATGCTGAGAAATACAGTGCAATGTACATGGTCTAGCGCTTCTCCATCTACAACCACATCACATCCAGCTTGAGGAACATTAGGAGTCACAAACCTTATACATTTCGTTTTATTTTTGTTCAAAATTAAATTATTTTCACTAAACAAGTAACCTACTTTCGAGAGGGTATTATTTACATCGTCATTTTGCAAGTTACGCTTTTATTCTAAACATTAAAGAAGTGTCATCAGCAAGTAAAACAATCACGTTATTCAAAGTCAATGTCAAAGTCAAAATCATTTATTCAATTTAGGCTCTACCGAGCACTTAAGAACGTCAAAAATTATCCATTTTCCACCGGTTCACAAACTTTGACCCGTCCAGAGAAGAACCGGCAAAAAACTCTGCGGGCTTTTTTGTTTTTTTAAATATTAGTATTTACAAAATTTGACCAATACAATTTTTTTAAGTTACCAGGGAATTTGCAAGCGCAGAATATATACTATTTCCACACATCATGGTCCTCAATATAATTTATTACAGAATAGTAGAGCTTTTCTATAAGCGTTGTTTTGACAACTTTACGCAAGCTCGAATCATTCAGTTGCGTTTGGCAGCATTTAATTTATTATACATTCTTATACTATTATACATGAAAGATTTTTTGGTTCAGGTCAGTCTAAATCTGGGTAGCTCTAGGGGCTCAATTTGACCCTGCAGCGCCTAATATCTTTTTAGCAAAGATATGAATATTTTGACGCGTACATAATATTTTCAAATATGTATAGAGGAAAATTTCAGTTTATTAAAACATTACGTAAAGATTCCGTAAACCCAGATTGTAGATTGCCCTAACAGCCTGTTTTGTAGTATAAATATTGTGTTCAAACCGGCTGCAGATCCCATAATAATAATCCATAGGACATAAGGCTGTAAGTACGCGTAATAAACTAGTTTTGCACAAAACACTATTGTTTTTCTGGTGTTTGGGTGTTTGTTTTATATCATATGTATTTATTTACAAAAAAAATCAATCTACATGTTTACCAATTATCTAGTTTCCATAGTACAAGCTTTGCTTAGTTTGGGTCTAGATGATGTTGGGTTATTCGTCCAGAAATACTATATTATTTTCTCCTCATAAAACCTACATATTCCAAGGGATTTCCTTGGAATCCCTGTATCCCTAGGACACGCCATCCCGGTTGAGCGCTGGACTGATTTCACATAACTTTACGTCAAATGACTTACTCGGTTATAACGAACATACGTATGTTTTCTTTGATTAACAGTTGAATTTTTGTTTTAAAAATGCCATTAGACGAACAAATTTAAGGCTCTACGCCTTAAATTCTCTCTCGCAATGCTCGCTGCATTGCGAGTTCTACGTCTTAAATTCAAAGATATACAAAAGCAAGTCAAATCGACGAGCAACGCGAAGCGCGGAATGAAGTTGAACGAAATCGATAGAATCTAATTAACAACATTGTTGCATATAACCCCTTTTGAGCTGCATTCGTTTTGGAAGAACGTAAAATAGAGTAGAGTTCACAACAAATCGTTGCTATTGGACCAATGAACGCCTCAAGAAACATAACATTCATTGATATTTGTAAAGGGGCCAGGTTCTAAACAACTTTTTGACTTATATTTAGCAATTCAATAATTGTTTTTAAATTAAGTCGTTTGATGCAACTAAAGCTCACACGCCAACGTTTGACGCCAACATTCAAGATTCATGGTCAAATATATAATTTAACAGTTTCCTTATTTTCAACGCCGAATAGTGACTTAAAATTCTTGAAAATTTATTTTATGGGCGATTCAGAAAGTCAAGTAAATCAAAGTTGTGTACACAATAAATTGTTGAAAAAAACAATTTTGGAACTACTCTAAACGTCTTTTCATCAAGGTCACAAATTGGTTGCATTATTTGTGACCGCTGTACATGCCGTCTGTTGTCGTAGGGGTAAATTTTGAAAACTGAGATATTTTACTTCGCCGTAGCAATCAACTGCAGCGTGTGTCCGAAACACATTGATTATATTATGCGCTTCAATATCCTGTTTTATCCTGTTATCCAATATTTGGGTAAGGTAGTCATGGATATAATTTTTTAATGAAGATGATAAATCCAGATCCGAAAGTAACGAAAAAGTCACTTTAATGACTAATGGGGAGGTGAATTTTCAGCAGTGGACGCCTAATGCACGCCTTCTCCATTAGGGAGTTTTGGACCGTATCCTACCACGCTAGTTTCATGCGGGTTGATTTGATGTGTTGTAGTTGGGTAGTTGGTTTGTACTTGTTGATTTGTTGGGTGGACCTACATTTAGCAGGCCCATCCGAAATCGCATGGATCATTTTACTTTTCAGACAAGTGGGTCGGCCCAAATGAATGTAACCAACCAGAAAACTACGATAACACAAAGTTGTTTCCCCGCGGAATTTGAACCCACGACCTTCGGTTTAAAAAGCAAGGGCAATACCGTTGACCACACAGCCGGTATACAGACTGATGGTCTGGGACAATGAGGAAAATTGTAGCTTAAAATGTCGGCGTCTCTTCCACCAATATGCCACTTTTACATATACCAATATGATATATGTAAAACTTAAAACTAAGCGATTGACATTTATCGGGTTGAACCAACAAAACCTGCGTTATGAAGAATATATTCTAGCGCTATATCTACGCTATATCTACGCGCATACATAAATGTTAAATGTTGCCATTCCCGCAAGTACGTGAACATGGCTGTCGAAGTTGCTACTGAAAATTGAAACGATGAGATCACTCATTTACAAATGGGACGCTGTGTTAGTAGTAATGAAGCGATATGGCATATAGCTTCGTTTTTAATACATGAAAGACGACGAATACGAGCTCTGACTACTCTCTACTCCTTCCACAATTCGTCTACAACGCCGTCTTATATATCTACTCATTTTCAGTATCTATGTGAAGTCAGTAACAAAGAACTTCGCTCGACGCACAATCGTCTTCTCCAATGCCCCATTCACCGTTCTGACTTCAAGCATTCCTCTTACTTTATCCAGTCTGTTCTTCTGTGGAAATCGCTACCTCTTAAAATCAGAATGGCTAATAATTACATGACTTAAAAATGGCAAAAGAGTTCCTGCTAAAAAAACTTGTCGACAGAATAGTACATCGTCAATTATGTATGTATGTATTTATATATATATATCGATATATTCAACTATTTGTATAGGTTTTTGTGTATATATGTATATAAATAGTTATATGTCTAAGTATAAATTTATACATTTAACTATGTATATTTATGTGTAGGTATATTTTATTTGTATTTTTACATCATGTATTTATTTTTAGAATACATTTAGTCAAATCGCTTTGCTGTTTACATACTCTCTATGCACCTCCCCGCCTTCACTCTCTGCACCACCCCAAGGTTGACTGGGAGAAAATGCCTAAGGCATTAAGTCCGCCTCTGTACTACTTGTGCAAGAAATATAAATAAATAAATAAAGACATCCCACCTGTAGCTTACTTGGTCGTACATCTTGAAAATGGTCAAAGGGTATACTTTACAACAGAAAACGTATTACAACGATTTGAGAGACCACCATTCACGTTATTGACCAGCTTCTTTAAAAGGTGCCAGCATGATGACTGTTATCAATCCTTAAAAAAATCTTAACGTAAGAAACAATGAAAACCAGTTCCAGGTTACCCTCAAGTATTTTCCACCATCTTTCTAACGTCTGCGAACTGTTGATGGTGTATTGTGCGGCACATAAAAAGAAAACTTTCAACGTTTGGGATTGCTAGAGAATGACAGTCATTGGGACCACAATCTTGAGGATGCTGTTATTTTCAAATACGAACATAATTTTCTTAATTTTATCTTCATGCTTCCCATCATGATTGATTTATGGAACAAATTTAAAAGTAACATGGTCAAAGATATATATTACATCAGAAGCGTCTTAGAAAATCAAATGAAAATTTGCATTTTAACAAAGAAATGTGCTATGAATCATTAATCTCAATTGAAGACATGTGCTTGAACATTGCTTTTAAAGGATTAAAACAATTAGGAATGACAATGCCCAATGTACGACGCATTCAATCAAGAGTTGAGACGCGAAACCCAATACTATTCCAAAGCATTAAAAGAAACTGATCTATGTAATGTTCCCCTTTTTAAATGTGCAACAAAAATATGGCTACGAAATGATAATGAAAGTAGTCCACGATGGAACTGATGGTATTTTTTATAACACGCTCCCGGTGTCACTGGGAAAACGTTTTTAAATTGATTTTAGCAACGATTCGATCGCAAAATGGTATTGCACTTGTACTTGCTTCATCAGGTATTGCAGCTACGTTGCGTCCCAACTATTGCTTAAAATCACAAAGAGCACGTTTGGTTGAGCGAAAGAGTTAGCAGCAAAAACGTTGATGTGAACAAAATGAATTCTCAGACTCAGAACAAAACAGTAGGCGAATTAGTGTCATAGTATACAATAAAGCATTAGAATAATTAACATCCTCTTATTTTGATTAATTACACCAATTCGAATTAAATAATCAACTTTAAGACAGGACAACGTCTGTCTGGTTAGCTAAAATACATAAAAATATTTATAAAGCCAATAGTGTCGCTTACAACAGAAGAATGTACGAGAATAATCTCAATGCTGGTTGAGGGCCGGAGTCAGCGATATACGGCCAACAGATCCAACCGCCGCAGACCAGGGATAGGAGTGACTTATCAGCTTTCGTAACATTATTTTGTCATGACTTTACTTTTGTGTTATGATTAAACACTGCATTCTTTAGTTTTCATCTACATAAAATAACCCATATGATATTAATGTTGAAAAGAATAACTATTTATATGGAACACTATAGATTACCTCCGGCTTTCAATAATCGACAATTCATTCAATAATATTAATTAATTAAGTATAAATTAAATACGTGAATCAGAATTAAATACGATGCTAACATGAATCTGTTTGCTTTGTTCGGTCATGGTCAAATTATTACACAATGCTATAATTGGGAAATAATATGCAATCAACATGTAATTAACATTTAATAAAGGAATATAAGTAAATATGGCAAAATGATTTATATTAACAGGACAAACATAGCAATGAATTAATTTAATCGTTTTTTTATTAATCTAAATGATTTCGTCATATATTGTTACCCTGATTTTTAAAAAAAGAACTAGTTTAAAAAAAGAAAATAAGTAAGCAAGTAATTTATTCACTTTTAAATCTATTTTTAATCTGTCTTGCCTTATGGAAGTCTTGTCTCGGGGCAGAATATGAAGGGCTTTACAAAAATCTCGATATATCCGTAAAAAAGTCGAAAAGTGGATGTAATCTGTAATCAAATAAATATACAAGTTTCGATTGAGATGTTCTCATTAACTAAAACGGAAATTTTACCAACTATGACTGACTAACGAACAGCGTATAACTATATTACGCAATATTGCAGGTAACAACGTGTTCTCCGTCCGAAATTGCGTCGCGTTTTCTTTCTAAATCTAATAACTTTAAAGGTATTCATTGAAATGCCGTCTATCATACTTTTTTTATTGTTAAACAAAATCCACAGCTCTTAATTAATTTACATACAAAAATAAAAACTGAAGCTACAGCCAATAACGGATTTACATTACATATCTAATTGTTATAGGGAACAGATTGAGAGTATAACGTAAAAAATAAAATAAAGTTTAAGTTTTAGAGTGAAAAAGATAATGTATAAATCTGGTGCTATATTCAGGTGTGCACAAAAGAAGTACCTTTTTTGTTAAGGGATTACAATCAAAATTACCATTACAAATACCATGTAGAAAACTCATATGCATGCGTCGGTTATTAAGCCTAAAATGTTGTAATATTTTCATGACTCTTCATAGCTTTGGGCATTCATCTTTGATGTCGAAAATTAAGATTTTTAAATGAAATTTTCTCATTTTATTTACATAGAATGAACAATTTTTTTAATGCAACAGCTTTTATGTTAACATTGCGATTTTGTAAAAATGTTTACATTAAAATGCTTGTTGTGCGTTATTCTATTCTATATATGCAATCGCGGATTTTATTGAAGACCAATTGAAGAAGTACAACTATGTAAGACATACTTTATATATATCTTTTACGGTTTTGGCAGCGTTTGTAGTTTAATCGCACAAGGTTGTGATTTTTGGTAGAATATTTTTTTCAAACATAAAAGAATAATAAAAACTAGTATAGTGACCAAAAACAAATGGGATAACATAAACTTTCTATGAATACATACATAATTCTAATATATAAAAATGTTGTGTCACCATGTTCGTACCTATACTAATATTCAAAGGGTCTGAGAATCACCTTTTATCTATTTTTCAAAGCCCTAAGTGATGAGAGGTGTCCACCCCATTTTATGAGCCTAGCTTTCATGAAGTTGTTGAGTAAATATGAATCACAAAAAAATTTTGCATAATTTTAATAAAGTTGCAAGCATTTAATGTTAAATGAATATTAAGTTAAAAAAAAAGGAAGGAAAAAAATTGTCGTGTATGGCTCAATCGTGAAGTGAACCTTCTTTACGACGACATTTAAAAAAAAATACTACATGCAATTTAAAAATTGGTTAAATTAGATAAAGTTTAATAAAAGGCCAATTATCTAAACATAAATACAAATTCTAAAATTACTTTATTTTTTATTATAAAAGTTATTACTGAACATCAATTGTAATAAATTTTAACTATCATTGATTCGTTATTATATATATTTTTTTATATATTTGTTTTATTAATTTATTTAACTAAATACGAAAACATTGTTTACATTTTCCGGTTTTGGGGTCTTAAAATCTTTACAGGCCTCTCCCCATCCGTGGTCCCGGGTGCGGTTTCGGTATGTTACCTTCCTGACCTCTGTGTGCCCGGTTGAAGTTGGCACCTTCAAGTTGACCCGTTTGGGCGGACGTCATGGATCTATACGGGAACCCCTCCACCAACTTTCACCCCTGCAATGTCCCATTCGGGGGTTTCCCGTTTGAAAACTCTATGTAGAGTTAGGGGGGAATGTAAATTGATGAAAATTTTTGATGGTTTCTACCTAAAAAGATGGCGTGTAACGAAAAAAATGTTACACTACATTTTTTCAACCCCGAAAAGGGTTTCACTTCAAAAGGTCCAATCAATGCAAAGTTTAATTCCTTTCAGGCATTCAAAATGATAAAAACTTGGCACATTACCTTTCCTCGTCAAACATGTAAAGCAACCGCTGTCTGTCCGTTAAGCAACGGTGAAGCGTTTCTTTTTTATTAGATAATGATTCAAGTGGAAGGTCTATATATATAAAAATTTCATAATATGATACGGAAACTCTGATAAATTTAGAGGTTTATTTTTAGGGGATAAAGACTAAAAAATATTTTATTTATATTGATCAAATTCCCTTCAGCACTGGCAACAAAGACCATGACATCTAATCTTCCCCTGACCACGGCCGCTAAATTCAAAACGTGTAATTTAAAATGTAAAATAAACGCGATAAAATCCGTACAAAGACCTTTTATCATATAAGTCAGAGATAGAAACGGCCTCGGACTCCTTTATTCGGAGTCCTTAGAGAACCCTTTTTGCATCGTAATTGCCTTAAAATAGTATTGACGAATATCAAGTAACATCTACATATATTATTACAAACTTAAATATTTAAATCAAATCATTAGCCCTTGCATTTTGCAAGAATTGCTATTGAGAAAAACAAACGAATTCAATATTGCCAATATAATGAAAGGATTCCAGTTTATTCGAGAATCGGGAACCCATTCAATTTAACGACTTTCGATGAATAAATATTAATGAAGCTTTAGGAGACTAACTACAACGAATTCCCCACGACTTTATTGAAAATAGCCATTGAATTGAGTCTATTGTGAAAAGAACTCTTATTTTTGTAAAATACTTTGTTTTTATAAAAAATACTATTAATTTCGTTTTAATTATTTATTTGTAGCATTATTAAAAATAATAGAAATTATTATATGTAAACAAGTTTTATAGTTGAATATTCTCATGCTTACTTGCTGCTTTACTTGGTCGAATATCATTTTAAATAATCCAAAGTATTATAATGAAATAAAATATAAAAAAAGTAGTAATAATTAAATCAATAATGAAAAGTTTTGGGGTATAAAGGAATATATTAATATAGTGACTTGTCTACAATATTATATACATATATAATACTACAAGGAATAATCTAAGCAATGTATCAAAATGACATAAATCTATTTACATCGTTTTTGGTTATCTTTTTAGGGGTTAGAAAAAATGATGAGGTGAAATTTTAAGATCGGCGCACCGAACAAAATTAACGTTTATAATGAAAACGGTAAAAACCTTTTTCATAGTGATAATTGATTTTGTGTAGTGAAATGGGTTTGTTTTTTTTGCGATAGTTGTTGCATAATGTGCCATGAGTTAGGATTAAGGTTGTTTTGGTTGGTTTATTATTAAATTATTAATGTTAAATACTTTATTGGTTTTTTATTCACAAAATAAAAAATAAATTTATTAAAACATTTAATAAAAAGTTGGTGATAAAAATTAAAATTGAACATCAAATTAAATATTAATTTTAATATTTGTATTAAATTGAATAAAAAAAAAAATTAAAAATAAATTTAATGAAAACTTTTGATAAAATTGATAACTGAAGTTCCGATTAAATTCGGGAAAGTACATAAGTGGAATAAATTAAAAATACAATTCGAAAAAATAAGACAATTTATGTTAGACTTAATGTAAGAAAATAAATATTTATTTATTTAATTTTCAAATTTAAACTGAACTTTGTTGATTATCCTTTTCCAACCTTCTATTATTTTATTGTAATTAATTTTGCATGCAATTAAAAACTATTTTAATGATGCCAAAGAAGTTTAACTTCTCACGCGCGTACATAAGCACGCACCCATTTTTTATTTGCATACAAAGGCAGACGAGCAGTCGGGCCTTTTGATATCACCACCGCGCTGCCTACCGTGGTACATAGGATGTTACGTCTCGTTTACCCAGCAAACATTATCTACAAAACCCTTTAAAACGGATCACGATAGTGTTTTTCACTACCGCTTTGTCAGAAATAGGCATGGCGATGGTACCGCCGAAGATGGCCCGGATAAAAAGGGAATCTACCACCTCCATCCAAGTGTTATTAATTATTATGATCTTATTGGCTTCATATCTGTTAGAACTGCATTTATTTTATTATTTTAGATTAATACTTATTAGAAAATCTTGTGGTAAATTTGTCACAAATTGCCAGGTCCCATCGAATATTGTCAGTTCGCTTTATAAAGTAGCATTTGTATCGGTCGTGGGCTGACTCGCGGGAAATCAATCGCACTCACAAATGTCTGCCACAATAACTCCTGCCTGACTCTGAACTGGCGTATTTATTTGAACTTTGACATGTTATAACGTACCTGCCAGCTTTTAAAGCTAAGAAGAGAGAACGACGTCATCATTACTTCATTATAAAATACGATGAATACTTCTAGTAAAAATAAAACTTTTCTCGTAAGCTGACATTTAAAATCATTTTGAAAAAAATGTATTTACTCCTTAGTACAGTATTACTCAATAGTTAGATTAATATGTAAATCGCCAAACATTAGCCAACATGCAAATCCATTAAAAGATTATTCTCATTTTTTATTTAATATAAGGTCATGTTGTTTATTTTACTCTTGACAATATGTATTTAAAAACCCCCAAGAAAGCAACACGATATCCATATCAATTTACTTATAACAATATATGCCTAAACAATTGCTGTTCATTTCTGGACTTTAACATCTTAAAGCAATAACATCATATTGCTGAATAAACGACAAGGTGTGGGAAGACGAGAATATCATTGAGAACGCAAGAGTAAAAATTGATCTTCAATTGGTTAGATCGTTTTAATAATACTTTCACACAAGCTAAAAATTTAAATCTGTTCAATATGGTTAAGAGGAAGGTGTGATGGACATCCTGGCAGTTAAGCAAGTGCTAGTTCCGACTCAATAGGCAAGTATTAATGTCTTAATTGCCGCAGAAAAATCATAAATAAAAGTTGTGCTTGCAGCGATTGTTATCTTGGCGAAGACACCGATCCTGAAAAAAGTTTGAACATTAAACAACAATGTGGGTCTCAGAAAATTTTATTTAATTTTTTTAGCAATAATATAATGTAGGTCTTTTGTATTTGGGACGACCGCACAGTTACCAATTAGTGGCTAACAATAACTTAAGGCATGCAATAAGAAGATTACTAGACATGCGGAAAAACTTCTATTTGGCGTTGAGCTGGTAACCAATTCTAATGAAAATAATATTCTTTTTTGGTACTTCTTATAGACGAATGAACCTTTACTTAAAATGTATTTATTTAAATATCAAATACTACCATTATAAGTCACCCCAATGCGATAGTATGAACGAAAAAGACCTATTACAAATTACAAGAAAATATTTACAATCCAAGAACTATTTGTTGACAAGCAGTAGGAGTATTTGCTTAACATTTACGCAACGTTGTACTTTCTTTTAGTTCAGTAGTTTTACATAAAGTAACGTTACAAATATTACAAATAAATTTAAACAAATTTGCAATTTATCGCTTTAGAAAATATTGGACCTCAATATTTTGTTTAATGGTATTTATATTTTTTGCAATTAAACTCCACCGTAACTTAGTGGTGACGGTTTGTAATTTACAAACCGGAGTTCGTAGGTTCGAATCCTGCGGGGACTCAACAAATTTTCATTGTTGTTTCCTGGTTGGTTAGGGCAATTTAGGCCGATCACCTCATGCGTCAGATCATGCGTCGGATGGGCATATAAAAAGTTGCGTGGACCGACTTTTAAAGTTGGTCCACACACAAACCCGCATTGGACCAGCGTGGTGGGGATATGGTACAAAACCCCCTAATGGAGTAGGCGTGCAGGAGGCCTATGTCCAGCTGTGGGCTGACACATGCTGATGATGATTACGACAATAACGAAATAAACCTTAGCACCCACATATTGTCTCTTCCACACCTCCACCATTTCCAAGCCGGCCGGTCACTGTGGAAGAGTAAGACCATCAACTAAACCTTAAACAAAAACAATGTAACAAGAATAGAAATATAACCAAAGGCAAAAGACAAACATCACTTAACCTACATATTGCAACAATTAATGTAAGAACTTTGCTATCAGAGAGCAGAATTGAAGAATTAAAATATGCCCTATATATAATAAGCATAGCCCTATAAGGGGATAAATTGGGACATTATTGGCTTATGTGAGACCAGAGGAAGACATGAAGTAATCGATGAATATCATGACTTTATTTTATTCCATACCTTGGGTATGAGTCGAAGAAATGGAGTCGGAGGCTTCATAATTAAAAAAGTCAAGTTCAAGGGAATGAAGGTATAGGCAAATATGCATTTGGTAAACCAAGGTCACACGGTCAGAAACTAGTACGGTTCACACTCGAGAATGGTTATTTAGTTGTAAACGGCATGTTTCCGTGAAATTAACGCAAAAAAGTGGTGAAGGCCTTTACAAGGTTGACTACATAATCACAAAGATGCAAGATGCATACTAAACTTTTATGTAATATTTAAACTATAGCATTGATCACAGAATGATTCTGTATGTAATCTTTAAATTATAAACCAATAAAAAAAAAAAACCTGTTCTCTACACAAGAAACATACAAAATTTATCAGAAGACGTTGCTAGTTATTGGGAAAATAAGATTATGGAACCCGTAGTTTATCAAGTGAAGTTCAAAATCAATGTGATAAATTCAAATTACAATTAAAAGAAGTTTTAAAACAGTTGCCACGAACAAGAAAACCAGCGATAAACAGCTATCACCAATGAGAATAAATGTCTATTAGAACAACGAATAAAATACTGTAAGAAGAAAAGAACCTCTGAAATTACGTCAGAAATAACAAAAATAAGCAAAGTAATCAATAACATCGTGATTAATTTACGAGAAAAAGGCTAAACGCAAAAAAATTATTGAAAAAAAATATGACACCAGCAGGGGCTCTACGCAAAGCCTATAAAGAGCCGAGTGATATTTTTTTTAAGTAAATATAAAAAACAGACAAGGAGTTATATAGACATATAGACAGACATTATAAATAATGCAACAACTTTCTGGGCAGAGCTTTATAGTACCGAAAATGATACACACCTAACAAAACTATATGTCAATGAAAAATGGAAAGGAGCAGGCTGGGAATTAAGCTATCAGAAAAAATTAATTACAGTGATGTATGAAGCAAGACAAGAATAATAGACATCAGAATAAAATTAAGATTAGTTAAATGATACATGACATGTTTGCAGGATTGATAACAGATGGACAAAACCTTGAACTGAGTGGGTCCCACGGGACTGAAGATGAAAAGGGAGCCAAGGTAAAAGATGGAGAGATGTTTTCAATCACAGGTGCACTGATTACTGGATGCAAATAGCTCAGGAAAGAGATGTCTGGAAAGGTTTAGGAGAGGCCTACACCGCAGAGGCGACTAATATTAGCAAATTAATATACCTACGAACAGAAAATTTTAAATTAGACAGGAACTTTAGGTAGAGACATAGAAATAGATTATTAGAAAATGAGATTTACATATGTAGTAAAATATGAAAATGTAGATAGTTTGTTTAAAGATACCTAAAATAGTTGTCTTAAAAACAAAGTAATTTTAAATGTAGTTTTAAGTAGTAAATATCTAATATAAAGGCTATTACGACATTACAATACAAGAACAAGACATTTTGCAATATTTACGGCACTTTATCTGGATTTGCCACAACGGAATGCGCAATAGATTTAATTATTTAAGATTTTACTTTTACTAAGTATTTTTATGCGATGCGACACAATGTTTATTTTTTTATATACAATATTTTTGCGTTCCAAGAGAGTAATAATATCTTCGGTGTTTTCCTCAATTACATAATCTCACAAAATAACAATTTCCTGTTTTGCTACTAAGGAATTCGATATAATGTGTGTTCAAATATGTTGACACATTTGTATGAAAATACCATTATTAGGAGAAAGTAGGCACTCAGATTTTTATGCCAGCATAAGTGATACGCATTAAGTTGCTATCTTTTTACTCCAAGTTTTTTTTTTTTGCAAAGTCAAAAATTACGAAATAATATTTTTAAAATTATACGCACGAAACATAAACCATTTTTTTCAGATGCTTGGTATCAATTAAACAATTAAAACTTTGTCATCATCATCATCAGTCTGTGATAGTGCACTGCTGGACTCCACCCCTAATACATCCCTATCCATTGGGGTGTTTTGAACCGTATCCCACCACGCTGGCTTAATGCGGGTTGGCGGGTGGACCAACTTTTTACATGCCCATCCGACGCATGGATCATAAAAATCATGTAAGATGATCCATGCGTCAGAAATTTGGGATATCGGCCCAAATTGCCCTAACCAACTAGGTAACAACAATAAAAATTTGTTGAGACCCCGCAGGATTCCAACTCATGACCTCCAGTTTCTAAAGCACATGCCCATAACACAAGGCTCCGGAGGCAGTTTGGACCTTTTTTTTTCACGTGGTTTACTTAACGGTCGCGTCCCGTCTCGCACTCGTCAGTGTTAGACGGGACGCGCCCGTGAAGTTATCCCACTCGTTCCGATGAAGCACCTTCCAATAGGTCCGAAACTAGTTGGCACCAATACCGATTTCACGTGAGTTTAACGAATAAGTTTATAGAATACATTAATGGTAGGTGTCCTTTATATTTAGGATCGAGTAGGGTAGTGTCATCACGGTGCCAATGTCTGTTGCAAGTCAGTAGTGCGTAAACTGTCTTTCGGTTTGTTAGGCACCGTCAGTGTAAATAATGTGTAAACAAGTCGTAACATCTTATTTCTCAGAGCGGTGGGTGGTTTGAACTTTTAAGAAGAGCGTATCACTTACCATCAGGTATACGTACTGCACGACTCCCTTCGACTGATTAGTAAAATCAATCCCAAGCCTCTGTGTATATCAAGAATCTCGAGAATGGAATTAAAGAAGGTAGCAAAACTGTGGTAAAAATATCGCATCGGCCTTTATGAAAAATGGTATAGATATAATGATGACCTAAAGCTTCGTAACGTTTCAAAATAAAATAAATTTTGGGCTTGATAAAGCATTTGTGATTGTACAATTACCACTGGTTTGAACGCTAGAATATTGCTGGTCAAGGAACCGAAAGGAAACCATGTGTATGTTAGTATTCGCATTTATCGTAATTCCGTGACCATGGCCCCTGGGAAGTATTTGAAACGTCGGATGCAATTTTAAATAATTGTAAAATAATAATTAAATAATTAAACGCGATAAAATCCGAAAAAATACTGTGTTATCATATCTTCCTAAATTTTGTTACGGTTCGGATTCAAACTTTTAAGGTAAAAAAAATATTTTCATGTACAAAACTATATTTAAAAAGAAGTAAAGCCATCTAGTACACTTAGTACAGTATTCGCTCTTTAACTCAATACCTCTTGAACATTAGTATAAAAATGCACGAGCTCTCTTTTAAAACATTTATTAAGCCCACGGAAAACGCTTTCAAAAACTGACTGCTGTATTTTATTGCTGGCTCCATTTGTTCAATCTTTTAAAATTTTTATATTTGATAAATTTTTTTATCTAAATATAAATAGTTTTGCTATTAATTAAATTCACAATTTTTGCTGATAAACTAAGTCATTTCTAAAGATCCCTGTGTAGTGATTATTTCTTTTCTTGTAGCAAATGTTACATATGTCTTATTATAGAGTTTATTTGAATTTTACTTTTTATGCCAACTTGTTACTCCACACGGGTTCTAATGCTCGCTTGACGTGGTAGGAATTGACTAATTTTCTTGATCGGGTTATAAAAAAAAAATATTGCTTCAATGTGCAGCATTATCTTATTAAATTACAAATACATAACAGCTTATTTTAAGATAATTTGCTTATTTTCTTGCCGTTTCTACTTAAGGAAAATGCCGATTTACGTTATTAAATAATTTACTTAAAGTAATTCTTAGAACACTGCAATTTCGGTCGTATTTTCTTAATTATTTCAAAGATGTTCGTCGCGTTGTTATGTTAATTAGGCAGTCTACGATAGCTACGATGTGCTTTTGAGCTATATTAAGAGTAGAGTGTATTCATCGATGACATTATAATTAATTGCATTACATAATCAACCCTCGAACCTCCAACAAACCTGGGCTGTGGTAGATAATAGGAAAAAGCTTATCAATATGTCTATACATTTTCATCGTAAAAAAGCTTAATTAGTGTTTGAAGACAGTATGCAGGAGGTGCTGGAGGATTAAAAAAAACAGCGCAGTCTTTCAGAGATGAAGATTTAGAATAATCAATTGAATAAAATAATGAATATTGCAGTATACGTCAATTATTTATTTCTTATACGAATTTGAGTTCCTTACGTAAATACTAAATGTTCAGTTTATCGATTTTTATTGCGATTAGTTTTTGACAAGATCAAAATCACAGCTGGTATCTTTAAATTTAAGAATAAACGTGTCAATAACCACGTTCGATTTAATTCCTGCCTATATGAAGCGTTGGGACGTATGGCGTCAGTTATAGTGTCTCTTATTCCGGCGTTTCTAGAAATATGCCAAGAATATGCAATGCTTATTATTTTGGTTTCATGTGCAGCTGTGAATACGAGAGGGTTAAAGCACTATTCACTTGCTTTTATTTCCGCCGCAAGAAAAACTAATTCTATGTGACTTTAAAACAATGTTACGATCCTATAAGTAACAATTACTAATTCTGGCGCCATGAAGAAAATAATTAATTTATAAGATAACTTCTTTGATAAACATTATGAAGTTGGAATAAGGATTTAAATGCTAATAAATTGAGCTTTCAAATAAAAATTAGAATTCTGATGCACTGGAATACATAACATTTCTGTGGTGTAACGTCAAGTGTCGTGTTGGTTGATTCTGCAAAAAGAGTTTCTACAAAACGCACATTGGTTCTATAAAATGCTATTAATTTTCAAATAGCTCTTACACTGCGTCTGTCAGTTCATTTATTGCATCATAGCTGCACAGGCATAAATGTTCTGAAATGTCTACTTTAAAAGGCTGTGATTTGTAAAGAGATAGCGTAACTAGCTTTATAAAAGCTTTATCGTGAATGTGGCCACACCCAACCTACTCCCACTTACTACCTACGTACCTTAATACTTTACTGACCCACAAAAACCGTCTGGGTCAACGAAAAAAGTAAAGTGGAATTGTGTAAGAAAGCGGTCCTTAAACGTTTTAAAATATAACAAAGTATTACGTATGTGATTAATATAACTAACAAGCTATTGAAAAGCAGCCTTTTCAGAAGCTTCATAATAAGTGTTAATACCTATTATTTTGTTTTAAAAATGTGTAATTAACAAACTTCATATAACTCTATTTTTGTTGTTAGTATTTAACATTAATAATTAAGCTGCGTTAGCAGTATAGATCAATGGATCGGGCAACATAAACAATAAAATATTTTTTTATATTTTATTGCTTATGTTACAAGAGTCCAAGATTTGCAGATATTGCTTAATGATTTTTTTAAACTCTGCTAATATGGGTATACCTTAAAATTTTGTTTCCAAAGCAATGCTAAGCACCCTCATCATTTTCCATTTGATTGGGATTCCATTATCAATTAATCATAACATTTCAGAACTGCAAGGCCTCATTTACTGTAAGCTAATTTTGCCTTGGAGTGGGTATCAATTAAAAAAAATAGTTTAAACATATAGAACTCAGTCTCTGCCGTGATTAAGGATGCTGTAAAGATCTTAAATAACGTAAATAAACATCTTACATAAAAGCAAACATCTATAAAAATAAATTTATTTTGATGATTGATTTATTTAAAAAAATATTTTAATAAGATACTTATTTAGAACAAAAGGTTGTATCTAATGTAGAGACATGCATACATCGGTGAGATTTTAAGATTTACTTTATTAAATTGCTTCGTTACAATCTTCCCAATATTTATGTTTATTAAATATTTTAATGTTTTTAATTCTGTTATAAAGTCAATGTCTCAGTTCTGTTAACATGTTGTGCATTGACAATAATACAGTAATAGTTTCTTTTGAGACAGATAAAGTTTTAGTTATTATAACAGGATACGGGATATAAAGCTGAAAATTATGTTTTTTGTTCGTAATAAATAAAATATAATAAATAAATAAGTAAAAACCTGCATCAAGAATAAAGGTATTATTTTAGAACATGTCTTAGCAACTAAAGATAATGTATATGACATAACAAGTAAAAAAAATGCTGTGTAATAGAATATATTCTAAGCAAATGGCAAAAAGCTGAAACTTTTATTAAATCCTTAAACTACTTAAAAGTCGAGAAAACTAGCTTTTCTAGCTGACATTGCAGAGGGCGCATCGTGGAACAAGAGCTTTCATAAAATACTTTTAACTTGGAATGAGCTTGCAATTCTAAAATCTTTCATTTTATATTTAAATTTTATAAAACCTAATATAAAATGTATTAAAAGTAAATAAAACGTTTCAATAACACAATAATTTCATGTTTGTAATTGTCTGTTAATGATTTAATTATATTGTAAAAGATGACAAAAAAAGTCCCGCTAAGTTTCTTTCGCCGGTTCTTCTCGGGTCAGAAGCGTCCTTTTCTGAACCGGTAGTAGATTTTGTCAATCAATTAGTGAGTGTACCGCTCCTATGTTGAATAAAGAAATTTGAATTTTAATTTTAATTATCAGCAAATAAGCAGTCAGATTATTAAATAATAAGACTAACTGATTTTATCGTGTTTATTTTTTATATCCTTCTAGTACTATAAATGTGAAAATTAGCGAGTATGTATGTTTTTTACTCTTTCACATACAAACTTCTGGGTGATTTTAATGAAATGCATAAATAATATATCTTATTTATGAGATTAACTTATATATCTATAATATTTGTAGAGATAGTGTAGTTTATTTAAGATATAATAACAGATGTATGTATGTAGAAAAAAAAACAACTTTGAACGAGGTAATTAGGTATTGAAATTTGAATCATCTCACACATCAATCGATCACACATTGATTCATCGAGAGATTTCTTGTTAACTTGTTACAAGATATCTTGTTAGAACCAGCTACGACACACCTTTCTGCCGAGCCCGGTTGGGCGGGAAGGATTTGCACGCTCGGCAATCGCCGGGGGACCTTACCGGTACAATGGTCGACAGGGAACTCAAGGATCGCTTTGATCTCGATACCAAGGCGATCAGTGAGAACGTCGGTCGCAAACTGTACCTAGTTAACTGACGTGATGCACATTTTGATCGCGGAGTATTGGCCAACCGCTCCTTCCCCTGCCGTAACGCCTGGACCGATTAAGCCATTCCCTGCGAATGATGGTGACGACAACTATGTCGACGTCAGTATCCGTAGCTAAACGGATATGGAGGTCGAGGTCGTTAATTAATCCCAAATCCGACGACGGCTTATATAAACTTTGAGGTTTCAGATAGCAATCAGGGGATCAAATTACAGTTAGTTTCAAAAAGTTGGTAGGAAAATAAGCACCAATATCAGTCATTCGCGCTCCCGGATGAGTGCTCACTTAGGACAGTGGTCAAACGACTGCATAAGAAAATCTCTTGCTCTGAGATAGCATCTGCTATCAAAGAATTAGATATTCCCGCCTTTTTGGTACAACGCATGTAACACCCACGCACCAACGTATCTCTTTTGAGTGGCCGTATTCCAACGGTCTCCCCGGGCAGTGACCCAACTGTTTATTCGGTCACGCTTCGCAAAACTGTTTCGTCTGCCGCTGGTTGCGTTAAATGTCTTGGGGATCACGGCACTGCCATTTATCCCAGACCCAAGGAAAAAGAAGTCCGCGCCACTTACAAGCGTGCGCTAACTGCCGCAATCCAAGCCACACGGCCAACTACCTCGGCTGCCCTAAGGCGATAGATCTCTTTGATCTTGACGAATTTAATCAAGCTGCAGGTGCATTTGCTGCCGCCGCCGGTGACGCTATGGCTAGGTTCTCACTTCTTGTGGAATACAAGAACTTGATTAACGCCCTTAAGGCATATATATAGCATTGGTTGCGACAACCAAGCAGTGATCAAACACACCCTACACTTAGGTGTGGGACAAACACACACATTCACGGCATCGGCCCTCTGGTGAGGTCGAACTTCACACCCTTTGCTATATGACTCTGAGCTTAATACCATATTAGAAAAGAGCGTTGATGGAGTTTCTTGCCACTTCTTCTCTAACGCCAACGCTTTAAGAAGTGGTAGTAAAGATTAGATAGAGCCCTTCTAGCTATTAAATTAAAAGAGGCTCCCGTCTGGGGCCCTTGGCATAAAGTCACTCGGTGGCGAGACGCACCTGTGGCAACGGCCCCCACATAACACAGAGCACGAGGTCATCAGAAAAAAATTATCGAGAGGTTATTTAATAAAGAAAGTATCAATATTTCATCGTCATTTTCATATAAGCCAAAGTTGCTTTTAATTTTACAAATTCTATTGTAATTATTTTGAGAAACGAGTTGACATCAGGAAGGCACTTCTAAATTGAATGTTTTTAAAAGTTAATGCCTTTAACGATGATTTTGAAATAACCTTTCTCATTTCTTACAATAAAACAAAAATGTATTCCAGGAGTGTTTCTTGTTTCACTGCTGCATAAGTAACTAATAAAACAATTTCTTTATCTTAATGGTCTGACAGAATAGCAGCATTTTACGTGCGAATATAATGCATATTAAACATACTTACTTTATTAGAAGCTTAAATATTGAGGTAGGCCGTTATATTTCCCGTTGTATTTTCTGTCCTTTTCCCTCATTGGCGTCTTTTCGCACATCCCTGCCTTTTTACCAGGAGGAGTCTGGCAACACTATATAGACCAGGCCGCCGTTGCATGATCATTGGTTCCCGTTGGGCCCACAATAGTTGTGCCCTGTGTTATAATCTTTATTTCTAAAGTGGCTAAAATAGTGACAAAAATGTCAGTGTTCAGTTGGGAAAATTAGTGCCCAGACATTCGACAAAAAGGAGCAACTTCATTCGTAAGTATACATTGCCATTTTAAATAGAAAATTTAAATACCCTCAACATTTATTTTATTACGATGAATGTTGAAAAGTTTAAACAATTATTCTTAAATCGTCTTTTTTTTGGCGGTTATAATGGTTTATTCGTTGATGTTCTCGAAAACTAAAATTAATAGTGAATTTATGTTTTCCCATGTAACTAGCGCCTGGCTGGTGCTTAGCGTAAATTTTATTTTACAGGTTCTGTAATTTGTTTTAATAATCCTTTAGCAAAACACTATTACGATGATCATTATCAGTATTTTTGGTTCATCATCATCAGCCTTCGATGGTCCACTGCTGGACATAGGGAGGCCGGCCTAATACACCCCTATTTATTAGGGGTTTTGGACCGTGTCCCACCACGCTGGTCCAATGAGAGTTGGTGGGTGGACCGCCTTTTACATGCCCGTCCGACGCATGGATCATCTTACTTTTCAGACAATTGGGTGATCGGCTCAAACTGTCCTAACCAACTAGGAAACAACAGCAAAAATTTGTCGAGTCCCGCAGGATTTGAACCCACGACCTCCGGTTTCTAAGGTTTTGGTTCATCCAATCTAAAATAATGATTGGGCTTGTCTAGAACATGGTCACAAATTGCAGATTTCTTATAGCGTCGGTGCTTAACATCAGCTATATATTCTTTTACTCTGGTTTTACTGGTATTTATGTTTGGACAAACAAACTACAATAATCAACATCGATTTATATCAAGGATGATTTGGGAAGCAATAGACATTAAAAATAATCCAAATTTTAATAGAGAGGATGGTTGGTCTTTGCCACTTTCCTGGGACCCCATAATTTCAAAAATTAAACGCAGAGTATAAAACTACAAAACCGAAGGACAACATAAGTACTTTTTGTCAAACCAATATTCAAAATTAAGAAAACGAAAGATATGTAAAATTTTTAAATAAAAATTCTGACTGTTATCCAAAAACAGAGATACAGACATATACCAACTTTGTCTGCCCGTGATCATGGATGCTGGAAAGAATCCGAAACGTCAGGAATAAATATTTTGAAGTAACGCGCAAAATCCGTAAATTAGTGGATTTGATATGTATTTTTATTTAATAATGTATAATATTCGCGTAAACAATAGAAATAATTATAAATAAAATCATGTTATAATTATATATAACGAGGCATCTGGTCCAATGGGATTTTTAGAAACAGTAACGCCAGCCGGGCTGACGTCACTTATCTCTTTATCAGGGTCACTCATCGGCAATCAATGAAACTAAACGACTTATAATGAAATCTATAATAAAACAAATAGACTAACACTTTAAATTATTATAATTAAACAGTTATCACAGTTCTATAGTAATGAGGAATTAGAGGGTACTCACAGAATAACCTGCCTCGCCGACAGCTCTCAACACAATGTGTTTTTACAATAAATCCAGCCCTTTTATATCAGTGGCGGTGTTTTGAAGTCATAACACTTTCATATTTACTATTATTAATGGTTTCAATAAACATCTATTCTTGTTTAATTTACTCAGACAATTCCGTAAATAAATCTTTAAAACTAATACTAAAGTTAGATTATTTTATTACAGTGTTTAATCAATCAATATACATGATATTTGCATCAAGTTATGTTTAAATAATTTGTAAGTAGTAATTCATTTGTTAATTCTTTAAATGAATTTAGAAAGGTATTCACAATGTCTGAACATCACAATATTTAACACTTTTGATATCTCGCGTTTTAACAGTGTTAGAGGGTAATCGCAAATAAATAGATGAAATTATTTAAACTCGATACAACACTTAAGAATCGATTGTTTATAACATTGATATCTTAATACAGACTAATAATAATACTTAAATCTTAGCAAGTTAACACCGTTTAACTATAAAGTTAATAGGTGGCACTACTTGCGCCGACAATATATATAATAATATAGTTTTCTAAAAAAATCTACTCGGCTTGAAGTAACGCGGAAATACACAAATAGAAAAATAGCATTAGAGAAACCACTATATATATCTTTTGACACTACGCAATTTAAAAATATTCTTTTCAATCTTGTAGTTTTATGATTTTGTCTGAGAAAATTTTAGCAGCACTATATCGTTCCAATCTTTAGATTCAAACTCTTTTCACTATCTTCACATAATTCTTTTCAACCCGTGGGGTTAAAAGTATTTTTATGCTTCGCTATAATGCATGGTTTATTCAAGGTTTCCATGTATACCTGAGCTTTGATCAAATGTTGTTATTAGTAGTTGTTAGGCTGTAGTTATACAAAAAAAATATATTGTTATAAACACTCTTCGCTAAAGAAACAATACGCTTTCTGAGCAAAATTAAATTCAATTAACTAAGAATAGCAAAGCACTTTAAAGAAAATATAACAATAAAACTTGAACCGACAAAGTGGCGCAATTCATATATTTTCCAGCAAATAGCTATTAAAGGCATCTCGGGACTGCCCTTTCTCTTAATTGTAGTTTATGGATTTCTGTATTTATATAGAGAACTTTCATAATAATGGAAATATCATCTAGATAAATCTGCCGAGCTGCATCACAATACATTATTCATTGTTAATGTGTATTGTGCTACTCTAATATGGAAAAATAACCTATTACGAAGTAATTAATATGTTATTTACGAGGTATACACACTTTAACGGTCAAACGATAGAACAAAGATATTCGTTTTTACAACTTTGCGTTACTAATTACTTAGAAAGTTGTTGTTGAATATTCGTAATGGTCTAAGTTATTCGTATATTATATGACACACTACTTTTACTGTTACATTTCATTATTTACCGGTGAAGGGTCCCCTTTTTACATGGGACCGTTTGGGTGGGTCCTACGGTGCCTATTTGTACCGCAAAGCAGTAGTGTGAAAACTTTACTGTGTTCCGGTTTTAAGGGCACCGGAGCCAGCATATTTACTGGGTAAACAAGACTTTACATCCTATGTCTCACGGAAGGCAGCGCGTTGGTGATACCAGTATTGCCAATGTTTATGGGTGTCGGTGACCACTTTCCATCAGGTGTCCCGACTGCACATCCTCCTGCATTAGCAATATATAAAAAAAGTTTGTTACTGCAATCAGAAAAAATAAAAACAAAATCATTAAAAATAAATTTACAACAAAAAACTTAACAATATTTATGTCTAGTGTTTGTTTGTTGATTACGATAGCGACATATTTATGCATTTAAGTTTAAGTAAATAACATGTTTATACATAAAACATATATTAAAGATACTAAGCTTAAGAAAACATTTTTACGGCACTATTCCAAAGTTCAAAGCTCTTGCATGACGAAATACAGAAGTCTCTTAAGACAAAGAGAGCGAAGAAAGTTCAAAGATTAAAAGTGTATAAGTGTAAGTCAAGAAAATGTATAAAAATATCATTGTAAACTCCATTTAAAAAGTAAGGGTAAATTGTACTATGTTACAAAATAACTGCCTCCGTAGCCTAGTGGTATGGACGTGTGCTTTTGAAACCGGAGGTCGTGGGTCCTAATCCTGCGGGGACGCAACAAATTTTCATTATTGTTTCCTAGTTGGATTAGAGGACGAATTTGGCCGATCACCAAATTGTCTGAAAAGCAAGAGAATCCATGCGTCGGATGGGCATGTAAAAGTCGGTCCACTCACCAACCCGCATCGGACCAGCGTGGCTGGATACGGTTCAAAAACCCCCTAATGAATAGGTGTGTATTAGGGGAGGCCTATGTCCAGCAGTGGAATATATTCAGGCTGATGATGATGATGATGATACTAAAGTCCTCCTTATACTTAAAACAATGAAAAAAAAAGTCTTTAGTATCATGAAATGAAATGAAAAAAAGCAGTTAATGTTAGCACCCCTAAGCAAACTTAAAAATATTTAAAGAAATTTTTAATAGATACTATAGATAGATTTTATGTAAGTATAATGTAAATATAAAGCTTTTTAAATATATTTTTTAATTTTTTGCCGTATTACCTCAAGAAAAATCATTGAAGTACATTTTAATTAAATACTTTACTTACAGTAATTCTTAGATTAAGGTTATTTGAGCCCTGTAATATTAATTATTTCCACGAAGTTCGTCGCGTTGTGAGGTTAACGTGGTTAGTTATTTCTTTAAATACTTTCTCTTGCTTACATAACTAGGACAGCTTTACAATTTTATTAGGTTTAATTAAAATGGTTTTATTTTTGATCTTGTTTACAGCTAGTATATTTTAATTTAAAAATAAACGTTTCAATAAGCAGAAGAGTTGGAATGTATAGCAGACGCATTCTTTCTACAACAGTCGAGAATATGCAATGCCTATTTTTTGACCTTTATTTGCAGCTAATAATACGAGAGGTTTAAAACACTTTACACTTAAGCGGTTCTAAAACAAACTGATTCACTAGATTTAACTGTCAAACAATTTAAAGATCCGAAAAACAACAACGACAAATGCTTGTGCCATGGTGAAAAACTGTCACCATGGCACAAGCATGGGTCACTGACAATAATCATTCTGAAAGATGAAGATTGATTTTAGTTTAAACTTTCATTATATATCGGATCGGATATTATTCTTATTGTACATCCGATATTTCCATAGATTTATATTCTATATCCAACCCTAAGTACTTTAATACTATATAAATACTGTATTTGAAATTTGTCTCCCTCGAATTGAGCTTTCTAATAAAAGAAATATTTTAGGATAAAGTAAAATAAATCGTGCAATTGTATGTTATGTTTTCTGTTGTTTAAGGGCAAAGGAACGCAAACGATCAGTCGGGTCACCTGATGGAAAGTGGTCACCGACGCCCATGAACATTCGCCTGTGATATAACCAACGCGCTGCCTACCATTAAACATATGTTGTTACATCTCTTTACACAGTAAATACTCTGGTCACAGTACCCTTCTAACCGGAACACAATAGTGTTTTCACATCTGCTAATTTGCGGCAGAAATCGACGCCGCGGTGGTACCACCCCAGACAGCTCACTTTTAAACAGTGGACGTTTTGTTACGACAAATATATTGTAAGCTGATTAAATAAAGAATCCGCAAAATATATTAGGTTTAATAATCAGTCATGTAGACGTGGTCGATAATGTATTGGAAATGCAGGATTAAAAATAAAATTTTGTTGATAAGTACTTGTTATTTAATGATATTTTAAAGAAATGCCTAGTTAATTCATGTTGCCTGTTGTGTGTTATTACGCACTATGTCAAGAACAACTTTAATAATAAACAATTTCAGATGTGCATCTGTGTAAAAAACATTATGTAAAATATCATTATATAATTATTCAAATTTATAGAAAGTAAACTTAAAATGGTAAAAATCATATTCAATTGAGATGTTAAATGTTCTTAACTTTTCTTGTTAGCTAATTTGATCAAATTCAAGGTTCATAGATGTAAAAAGATCGACATCAAGACAACCATGTTTCAGTCGTAAAGAATGATTTTTGACCTTTTGACAAATGAGATAGAACTTTTAAAACTTAAGCGTTGTAATGATCCTCCTGAGTGTGAGTAAGTCGATTTACTTAAATGTTGAGCCAATCTATAAAAGTGTGTCAATATGTGAACAATAGGCGCAATGGAGCATTCAATTATGTATTTGAAAGTGAAGATTGTTTTAAGTTTAATTGCTTGACATGGACGGATATTATTCAATTTTACGTCAGATTAAGTTTCAGTGCTTTTTAATCAGATCCTAGTTAATTTGAATTTTTAGATAGGGTTTAATTGCCTTCCTATGTAGTTCTATCCGATAACATATGTTTGCTAAATTGAAATTAAATCTGACTTCATGATCACTGTAAATTTCTTTGTTACGGAGAAGTGTCTGTTCCTTGTTGTCCTCATGTGTTAAGTGCAATAAGTTCATCGCCTTAGAAGATTAGTTTCGCACTTGCTTCTGACCAACATTGACAAATATCTTGTCACTCTTACCATAAATCTCTTTCAGAACTTGTTTTGAACAAACAATCTCACACTAATCACAATTTGCTCCTCCAGATTTTCGCGTCATTAGCGAAATTTGAAACCTTTTGATAATAATTTCAACGTCGATTCATCCAGTGATTAGTGTGACAGATTACAAAGCTTCAATAATCATTACTGCTGTCACTTGGGAAAGTTGGTTCCGTTTGAACGTTGAAAGATTTTTGAGGTGATTTGTTTAATAATTTTAATTCTATTATTTATTTGCATTTATTATAGTAGTTACTCGCGTTATTTAAAGTATTAATGCAATTTAAAATCGAAATTCTTAGAATTGATTTAAATATCACTGATGAATTTCATATGTGGTATTAATGTACAGATAGACTTAATTGGTAAATTACTCTTAACAATAATACTTTGCCTAGTTTAAATATTGGCTACAGAAAATGTCCATTTAGTGATATCGAACACGTGGGGATCGAGCTCATTGTCCTCATTTTCTGAATTTAGAGATGTTACATGTCTTGCGGCTTTCATCAAGACCTTCAATTTCTTCAAATATTTGATTTAAAATCAGTTATTATGGTAAATAAATTATTACTATTATTGCAATTTAACATTATAAAGGTCAGAAATAGTTAAAATACTAGATACGCAGTTTATTTTACATTTTAATTCCGACGTTTCGAAGCAGTTCACTGGCCTGTGGTCACGGGTAGACTGCAAGTTCATGAAATCATGTTGCATGATAAACGCGGGGTTCATGAACTTTTTTTAAGCTTATATTTAATTTGTATCACCCTTACAAACTCTTTCGAAATTATCTTTTACAGCGCAGAGTGAGTCATATGCTTCAAAGTTTAATTTAATTAGAATATGGGATCCGCAACGTAATTTTAAAATGGCCATAGCCGACGTTCTATTGAAATTTGATGCTTTTAATCTCAATAGCTCAACGGATCATCTCTTCTTTATGTTAGATACAATGTGTCAGGATGTGTCGAATCAATAATATGTAATGGTTTCGTGCAGTGATTTAAGGTATGTCTTTAACTGACTTATTAGTCTCTAGTTTGATTGAGTCGATTACTATGATTACTTCACGCGGATTCATTATTCTTTTTTTTGTCAATATTAAGAGGCCGAAGTCACATTCTATGCTAGTACACTCTGGGTCTTGTAGAGATATGTGCACTGACAGGTGGTGGAATTGACTTCAATCTTCTTCAGCGGCTTGAAATAAGTTTTGATTGAACCTTACCTCGACCATACCTTAAATCACCCAAACCATTACATCAGATTTGATCGACACAAATCTGCTAAAAAGTATTGATTCTGGATGATCAGTGAATTTGATTAACATCAAATTTCAATAGAAGATGTTGTTTAACCTGTTGGTCCTAAAATAATTTGTAAACCCTAACATACTTTGCCGCATGGCGTTAAAGATAAATCGTCGTTTGCATGTCGAGCACATAATTAATATAAACAGATCTGAACCGCCATCACTGGCAACACGTTACATATCAGTCTCCGTCCACGCTGTAAAGTTTCAAGTCGATAAATGTAATACGCGATAACGTAAGATTTCATTAATAAGTATAATATGCAAAAAATAATTATGTAATAGTATTTAACAAAGAAAAAAAGAATGCAGTAGTCTGATACTATTTTGTAAAGTTAGTAGTTTAGTGAAAGAAATGTATTAGTTGTAGACATCTGATGTTCGTAGTAAATTTGTATATTTTTTGTTTTTGGTTTAAATTAAGGTTTAGGTTTTTTAACATGACATAAAAAGTCTCTCTTAAGTTGTAATTGCATAATTTATTATATTTTATGTCTAAACGAATGATTAATTAGCCTGTTCAGTACTGTTTTACTTGTCTGTTTCAATTAATTTTTAATTAGAAAAGATTTAAAATTTTACTTATTCATGGCCTTCTGCTAGTGTCATCCAAGTTCGACCTTTAAACTTGACGATGATACTCCACCTCGCCATTGGTCGCTCGACACGCCTTTCTCTAATGTTAGGCCACTTCTCTGTTACCGACTTACTCTGGTGGCAATGGTAAAATTATTCTGTTGATGATAGATGATGGCTTATTAATAAATATTGTATGTTATATCATTTATTTAATAAAAATATACGTATAATTATATATTACAGTAAAAAACTATTATCTAAAATAGTTTATTACTATGATGTTATAACTGCGAGGTTGGATAAAAATATTCGTTCACTTCAAAATGTAATTAATTTGCATAACATGTAAAAAAGTAATAGGTAAAGTAGCTGGTGAGGGCGAAATACGAATAGCAAGATAAGAAGCTGTGGCATGCATTAGGGAAGGCCTATGTCCGACTGATTAATTGAAGCAATAAGGTACTATTAAAAGTAAACTTTGAATGTTATTTACATTTATTGTACTAACTAACAAATTAAAAAATTCTTGTGATTTGTTACTTAATGTAAAGTATCCTAGTTAGCCTTATTAGTGATTAAAAATAGCAACTCACAAATAGTTAAAGTTATCACTCGCTAGTGATAACTTTTCATGAATAATTGCTATTGAAACTTGGTGTTATATTAATTTTCAGTTGCTTTAAAAGTTGCATTCCTCCTATCCTGCCATTTCATTGCTGCCAGGACTTCTTTTCATTTTTGTTTTCTAGTATTTTAGAACAGTGCGGTTGATTAACCCATTGTCTGTCAACTAAAATGATGCATGCGTCGGATAAGCATGTAAAGCGTTTCTCAACCTGACTTTCCGACTGAGTTAAAGGAAAAGTAGTTGGCTGATCTCTGGTCCAGTTAGGCCACCGTAGTCGTAACTGACGCGATGGACAGTCCTATGCCTATACATATTAACTTAAGCAGCTCGACTATTCGAGTATCTCCAAGAGGCGATGACACGTCCTGAACAGATCGAGCGGGGGGTGATCCTGGTGACTTTACGCTCATCATCAGAGTGGTTGGGGCGAGACCACTGTTCTCGTTGGCCGAGTGGCGTATGAGTATCGCTTTGGCCTATGGCTTCTCCCTGCTGGTGACTCAGCCCACCCGAATCCCAGATATTGATAGCCATAATCCCTCCCTGTTAGATCTCATGCTGACCTCACATCTGAAAGGGTACCAGGTGGCGGATGAGGCACTTTTGGAATCCTTCAGACCATTGCCTGGTACGTACCACTGCCCCTGTTATTTACCCAACCGGACACCTTCAAGTGGGACTAGTAGAGTCTGGTAATCAGACAGACGGATTGGGATTGATTTCGAGTTTTTTGGCCCTTTCCGTTGGGGAGGTTTTGCTTTTCCTCAAATGACCCTGAAAAGTGTGCGGACTGCGTTACTGACATAATACTTCTATAGATGGAAACATTCATGGCCGCAGCAGTCCCTGGTTTAACAAAGCCTGTGTGGAGGCTGCGCGCCGAAAAAAGTCTGCATACGCCGTCTATAAAGACGCTAGATGATGTCAGGATCGTGCAGGCATAGAGGAAGAAGTTTAATGCACCTCTCGATCCCTCAAGAGGGCGATTACCAGGGCAAAGCAGGCACGTCTGCAGAGTTGGTGAGCGGCTAGTCGGCTTTCCTTTGGAAATCGTGCCCTTTGGTTTGCCAAAGCTGCCGAGGGCCACTTCTGCCGGTCCAGTCTCCCGCCACTGCGCAAGTCCGATGATAGCTTAGCCCGCAGTGCGAAGGAGAAGGCTGATCTTCTGGCAAGTTCTTGGCCTCAAACTCGACAATGGACGATGGGGAGGCATTCCAACAAACTCCTAAGTGGAGAGTTACCTTCCCAAGATTCCGCATTTCCAGCGGGTCAGGCGAGTACTACAGCTCCTCAACGTCCATAAGTCGAGTGGGCCTGACGGCATTCTGCAGGGTCTCAAAGCGATGCACTCCGAGTTGACTTCTGTACATGCAGCCCTATATCGCCTCTCGTACAGGCTAAAGTTCCGGCTTCGTAAAGGCAGCTCGAATACACTCGTCCCTATAAAGGGAGACGGCTTAGAACCCTTGAATTACAGGCCCATAGCTATCACGTCTTTACTATCGAAGGTGATGGAGCGGGTCGTCAACAACCAGCCCTAGGCTACCTAGAGGAGAACCAGCTAATCAGTGAGCGACTGTATGGTTTTCAACACGTCGCTCGGCTGCTGATCCCCTAGTGTACCTAACTCACTGGTGGGCAGAAGCCTTAGATAATAAAGGTGAGGCTCTAGCAGTCAGTCTTGATATTGCTAAGGCATTCGACAGGATCTGGCATAGAGCTCTTTTATCGAAACTGCCGCTTATGAAAGCCCGGAGGGCTTGTCAGTGTATCTGCCAGCTTTTTGGATGGTCGGAGCATCAGAGTCGTTGTCGACGGTATCTGCTTCAATATCATGACCAATAATGCGGGTGTCCCACAAGGTTCAGTGCTCTCACCAACGCTTTTCATCCTGCATATCAATGACATGTTATCTATCAGAGATGTACATTGCTATGCAGAAATTTGGACAGCAAATTCAAATTAGCCTCTAAAAAACTGGGAGTGCTGAACAAAGCGAGACGGTACTTTAAATCAAGCTAAAAGCTTTTACTTTACAAAGTCTTATCTCTGGGCCAGTGCCCCTAAGTATCAGCTGCTTCCACTTGACTCTCTACAAAAACAAGCCATTGGAATCGTTGGCAATTCAATGCACACGGACAGGCTGGAACCTCTAAGCCTACGGAGAGATATTGGCTCTCTCTGTGTGTTCTGCCGCCTGTTTAACGGAAGTGCTCAACGGAGACTGTTTGATATAGTACCTACCTCACCATTCTATTATCGTACCTTCCGTCACCGGACTAGAGTTCATCCATACCACCTTAAAACCGTGCCATCAAATACCTAACGTTTCCAGAGATCATTCATGCCACGCACTATTAAGCTTTGGAATGAACTCCCCTCTAAGGTTTTTCCTTCGCGCTATGACATGTCTTCCTCCAAAAAAGGTATAAAGAGAGTCCTTTACGGTAGGCAGCGCGTTGGTGATACCCCTGGTATTGCTGATATCCACGGGCATCGGTGACCCCAGGTCAGGACCCCGGTTCCATCAGGTGGCCCGACTGCTCGTCTGCCTTCGTCAGCAATAAAAAAAATAGTGTTTTGCATAATTAAATCTTGTTGTATTGTTTCACACACATAGGAAATTTTACTGAATTTGATTTATTTTCTCAGTGATAAATCCTGTTTTATTCTACCGAAAGTTAAAAAAACATAAAATCGCTTTCATATATCCATCAATCAAGAACGATTTATCTTTTGACTTGTCCATTACAGCATTAATTAATTATTAAATTGAAGAAAAAGTAAAAGAAATTTGTAATCCCCAATTTGACAGTTTGTAACGAAAGATTGATTGAAGTTAGTTGGTAGGTAATAAATTGTTATAATCCCAGATGAAGTTATAAGATTAAATAATACTTATTAGTACGTGATAGAACTGCCTCCGTAGACTAGTGGCGTGGCGTATGCTTTAGAAACCGGAGGGTGTGTCGGGTCGTCGGTTGGAATCCTGCGGGGACTGAACAAATTTTCATTGTTGCTTCTTAGTTGGCTAGGACGATTTGGTCCGATACAATTGTCTGATAAGCAAGATGATCCATGCGTCGGAAGAGCATGTAAAAATATTAAGGGAGGCCTATGTCGAGAAGTAGGACTGTCACAGGCTGATGATGATAACAATGAATATGTGATATAAAACTGTGTCTTTTCTGTAAGTCAGACAAGAATACTTTTTTTTATCTTATATGAAAAAAGATTACATTGTGACATATTATATTTACTCAAAATAATATATATTTCTTGTTAAGTTAGGATATATGTACGTATTTCTCTATTCTCTACAACCATAAAGAAACAGAAATTGTTTTATTAGTTTGTTATACAGCAGTAAAATAAAAGAAAAGCATTTACTGACCGGTGGTAGGTCCCCAGTTTACAGGAGACCGTCTGGGTGGGTACCACAGCGGTGCCTATTACTATCGCGAAGCAGTAGTGCGAAAACATTACTGCTTACACTTGACATATGGTGCTGTCTAGCTATATAGCTCTATAGCTGCCTACCGGCAGCGCGTTGGCGATACCATTGGTATTGCCGATGTCTATGGGCGTCGGTGACCACTTCCCATCAGGTGGGCCGATTGCTCGTCTGCCTGCGTATGCCATAAAAATCTACCTCGAAATTCAATTTTTGTTTTATTGTAAGAAATGAGAATTGATATTGCAAAACCAAATTAAAGGAATTTATTTTCTAAAAGCATTCAATTCAAGAAGTGCCTTCCCTAATGTCAACTCTTTTCATAAAAAATAATCATAATTAAGAATTTTAAAATTAAGAACATCTTTGGCTTATTTGAAATTGATAACGAAATTTTGTTCTTGTCTATATTAAATAACCTCTCAATGATTGAATGTGTGATTGATTTATCTGAGGAGTGATTCAAATTTTAATAGAGAAGATGGTTTTTCCCAGTTTGCAGTTCGTGCTGGAATAGCTTTCCCAAGGTTGTTTTTTGTACATAAAAGACATCTGTTATTTTATTGTCTGCCTCCTGCCTGCCTCCGTAGCCTAGTGGTACAGGTGTTTGCTTTTGAAACCGGAGGTCGTGAGTTTGAATCCTGCGGGGACTCTACAAATTTTCGTTATTGTTTCCTAGTTGGTTAGGGCAATTTGGGCCGATCACCCAATTGTCTGAAAAGTAAGATGATCCATGCGTCGGATGTGCATGTAAAAAGTCGGTCCACTCACCAAGCCGCATTGGACCAGCGTGGTGGGGTACGGTCCAAAAACCCCCTAATGGATAGGGGTGTATTAGGGGAGGCCTATGTCTAGCACTGGACTATCACTGACTGATGATGATGACGATGAAGCTACAAAATGAAAAGAATCGACAGACCTGTACTCCAGAATGTTAAAACGTTTACTGGGTAAAAACTTGCAGTGGACCCAAATAGAGAGATATGATCGTGCAATTAAGTATGCACTGTGGGCTTTTAACGCTTCAGATCCTGCATTGTTGTGCAGTTCAATAAAAATGTGCAGTTTGAACATCGGATGGGCATGTAAAAAGTCGGTCCACCCACCAAGGCGCATTGGACCAGCGTGGTGGGATACGGACCAAAACCCCCTAATGGATAAGGGTGTATTAGGGAGGCCTATGTCCAGATAATTATATCGTAAATAAACAAAACTATCTCCTCATATTATAAACTTTAAGTTTATATATAATCTATATATTATTGATAAATATCATTAAAATCCACCAAGAAGTTTTTAAGAGAAAGAAAAAAAACATCTATACTTACAAATTTTTGTATTTATAATATTAGAAGGATGTATAAATAAATGCGTTTAAATCAAATAAAGTCTTCTTATTCAATAAGCAATTGCTCTATATTACAACTCCTAGCCTACCTATTAAAAAATCAGTAAGCTAAAACATTGCAAATGAGAATATTATTATTATTAAATATTATCAAATAATTCTTTAGCTTTATAATTCTTATTTGCTTAAGAATTATTTCTAATGATTTGATATGTAAGGATGGTGTATATTTGAATTTTAGGTGTAAAAGTACGGGTATTTATGAGCTGCACAAGAATAGTGTACGACAGCATTTTAGCTAAGAAGTAAACAAAACTTATTCGATGTAAAAGAGCTAAAACGGCAATATTAAAAGAATTTCCCGAGGCGGTCAACTTGAAAAGACGCTGAAAATATCAACGTTACATATAAGCATAAAGTTTCTGGACAGCTTTTATTATATTTCTTACAATACATTATCAAAGTTTTTCTGGATTAGGAGTCTTACAAGTTTAATTTGTAACGCGATACTTACTACCAAAAAGTTGTAAAACATGAAAAACGTATTTATGAAAGATTTGGCTACATTTGTGACAAGGAAAATGATAGCAATAATAAATATTAAAACCATGACAAAAGGAAAATATACAAGCCATAACTTCAAAAACTGAAAAGTAGTTAGTGTTATTACTGTAAGCAATAAGATAATATCTCATGTGCATGTTTAGAATAGATAGATTAAATTTCGTCAAATTAAGATAATTTCAAAATTAACAGTCGCACTTAAGCGTTTTGTATATAGTCGACATTTTATAAAACAAACGTAACATGAAATGTAAAGTACAGTACTTCAGTCTTGATATACCATAATTTAAGCTTTCACAATGTCAAGATGTAATAAAGGCTGACCAACACGAAAGCGCGTATGTCTATTTGTTTGCTTTCACTCGTTCCCATCCTCCCTTATATTACGACAATATTATAAAGCAGGCGTTTCTCATTACTTTTAAGGGTGCGAACTTGTTTTCCGTATTAAATATAAACCTGGAATTTTTATTATCCAATCCTCGTAGTTGCATAAAGCAGGAAAAGCGCACACTATCGTATTTTATCATTAATGATATACATATATCTTAATATGTATAAATCTCGTGTCACGATGTTTGTCCGCATTGGACTCCTTAACTACTTAATTGATCTAAAAATAAAGATGCCCACCATGTGCAGTTTAATCCAGCTTAAAAGATAGAATAGCTTACATCTTTATTTGTAATCACAATAATGTTTTATAACAATTTATTTTTCGAAACGATTGTGACAGTTGGCGAAATCTATTGATTGCGTTGTGTGTGTCAATATAGCTTTTTAATAGTATAAACTTGTCGTTGATAATAGGAGAATCGGGGCAATAAACAGTGCATAAAACTATTTAGTTTTTTAATTTTGTAATAATTGTTATCAATTGTTAAAAAAAAATGCAACTTCATTATGCCGTTATTTTATGCCAGGCCATTAAATTAAAATGAAGTTATGAATAAAATAGTTTCCTAATTAAAAAAATTCTAAAAAGTTATGTTGTATCCTATACAAAGAAATATTTTGATGACATATTCAATTGCGGATACGATTGCAGGTACTCTAAATATTTGTTATTTTTAATTCATACGATAGTTTATTTACGCTTGACGACGCATGTAATCAAAATTACTACACAATAATTTTTAAAACTAACTCTATTTTTGACTTAAAATTTTGTTTAAAGATTTGCATGATATCAATAAAAGGAACACTTCGGTTCTGTCAATCAATCAATTCAATCGTCTTCAGTCTGTCCACTTTAAATACCAATCCAATTGATTTTTATATCAGTGTTGTTTTTAATTGTATTCAGGTATTATGGTAGCATCATCGAGGTTACTGTTTTTTTACAAATGACTTTTAATAAAAGACAGCATGCGAATGCGGGCAGTTTCGATAAAAGAACTCTATACCAGATCCTGTCGAATGCCTTAGCAATATCAAGACTGACTGCTAGAGCCTCACCTTTATTATCTAAGGCTTCTGCCCACCAGTGAGTTAGGTACACTAGGGGATCAGCAGCCGAGCGACGTGTTGAAAACCATACAGTCGCTCACTGATTAGCTGGTTCTCCATTAGGTAGCCTAGGAGCTGGTTGTTGATGCTATCACGTCTTTACTATCGAAGGTGATGGAGTGGGTCCATCACCTTCGATAGTAAAGACGTGATAGCTACTATGGGCCTGTAATTCGAAGGTTCTAAGTCGTCTCCCTTTATAGGGACGGGTGTATTCGAGCTGCCTTTCACGAAGCCGGAACTCGTTTAGCCGTGTGCGAGAGGCGATATAGGTGCGTGAGTACAGAAGTCAACTCGGGGGCGCATCGCTTTGAGACCACTGCAGGAATGCCGTCAGGCCCACTCGACTTATGGACGTTGAGGAGCTGTAGTACTCGCCTGATTGCCCGCAGTAAAATGCGAACTTCGGGAAGGTAACTCTCACACTTCGGGAGTTTTGTTGGAATGCCTCCCCCATCGTCCATTGTCGAGTTTGAGGCAAAGAGCTTGACTAGAAGATCAGCCTTCTCCTTCGCACTGTGGGCTGGGCAGCTTTGGCAAGTGACCAAAAGGCACGACTTCCAGAGGGAAAGCTGACTAGCCGCTCACCAACTCTGCAGACGTGCTCTGCTTTTGCCCTGGTAATCGCCCTCTTGAGGGATCGTGAGGTAGCATTAAATTTCTTCTTCTCCTCTATGCCTGCACGATCCTGTCATCGTCTAGCGTCATTAAAGACGGCGTATGCAGACTGTTTTCAGCGCGCAGCCTCCACACAGGCTTTGTTAAACCAGGGACTGCTGCGGCTACCGACGTGTACCTCTGTATTTGGGATGAATGTTTCCATCCCTAGAAGTATTATGTCAGTAACGTAGTCCACACACTTGTCAGGGCCATTTGAGGGCAATCAGAACCTCCCCCACGGCAAGGAGCGAAATAACTCGCGAAGTCCATCCCAATCTGCTGTCCTGTATTGCTACTAGTCCCATTCGAAGCTGTTCGGGTTGGGTAAATAACAGGGGCAGTGGTACGTACCAGGCAATGGTCTGAGGATCCCAAATGTGCCTCATCCGCCACCTGATACCCTTACTGATGTGAGGTGAGCATGAGATCTAACAGAGAGGGGTTATGGCTCTCAATATCTGGGATTCGGGTGGGCTGAGTCAGCAGCTGGGAGAAGCCATAGGCCGAAGCATACTCATACACCACACGGCCGGCGAGATCAGTGGTCTGCGACCCCAACCACTCCTTATGATGAGCGTTAAAATCACCTAGGATCACCACCGCCGCTGCCGGATACTGGTCAGTCGCCTCTTGGAGATACTAGAATAGTCGAGCTGCCTCCGTAGCATCTGTAGAGGCACGCGTAGACGCGGGTGCTGGCACCATAACCCGTGCGCACCCACAAGATGGAAAATCCCTACGTTCAAGGTCCCGAAGGCAGCAATAGCAAACATCATCTCAAACAAACAGGCATAACCCGGCTTTACGCACAAAAGCGTGCTCTAGGATATAGCCAGGGTATTTAAAGTAGGAGATGTCGTCCGGAGTAGATATTTGTGTCTCCGTTAAAAAAAAAGAGCAGGCTGCGCCGTCTCAAGGTGGTGGTGGATGGCGTTTTAGATTGCTGCACATTCCCCTAATATTGCTGAAAACCACTTTAAATGTGGATAAAGGGGCCGTCGTAAAAAGTTTTTCTTTCTTTTATTTCGGGCTATGGTGAGTAACGAGTTAAAAATGAAGGGGCAGGAATATGAACAGCAAGGCTTCGTAATACTCGAAAAAAAGAGCGAAGTGTAGTACTCAGCAGATACTCGGGTAATGTGAGGAGCTGGCACAGGGCACGGAAGGGCCCCCGTTCCCCCCTGCGTGTAGCCGCAGTTATAACACGGTTCTCCACTCCGGTGCAGCGATCACACATGAGTGGCAGGGTTTTTTCGATGGTTGGCGGGACAGTTTCCCGAGGTGGAGAAAGAAGAGAAAGAGAAGGTTCCCCGGGTTCAGGTCCCCTACTGACCGACGGGCGGAGGGCGGTAGACCGTTTCACCGGGTCTCCGTAGGCCCCGCACCAACCTATCACGCCCGTAGTGCTGACTGAGACCTTTATAACGCATTTTCCGAGTAGCAAAGAGTTTGCAGTTTTATCTGGAGAACTTACAAGGCGAGTTTATATTATAATTTCTGTGATGTATGCTAACATGTTCTTTTTGCAAATCAAATATATATAATAATGTACATAAATTACTGTACATATTTACCGGTGGTAGGGTACCACGGCAGTGCCTATTTCTGCCGTGAATCTGTATGTGAAACACTACTGTGTTCCGTTTGGATGTAGCCAGCGTATTTACTAGGTAAAAGAAACTTAACACCCTATGTCTCACAGTAGGCAGGGCGTTTGCGAAACCACTGGTACTGCCAATGTCTATAGGCGTCGGTGAACACTTCCCATCAGGTGGCCCGACTGCTCGTCTGCCTGCGTATGCCATAAAAAAAATAATAAATATGTCTCATGAGTTGCAAATGTTCCAAAAATAGCTAAGTTATCATTCGATTTGCTTAGTTTCACCTTTAGATACCAGGCACTATTTGACCCTAAATATATATTACTTAAAAGGTATGCTGACCGTACGTCAACTGAACAGTGTGTAACTGTTCAGTTGACGTACTTAGATCTGCAACTAAGTTCTCACCATAATCTTGCTATTACTTCTTCTTTACGAGAGAACACTGCCATTACCATTATCTCTTATAACATTCCAGGAAAATGTAATGTTGCTTACGGAGTTAATTAAATTAGTACCGTATATTGCTTATCCAATTTAATACAATTTCCTCGCAATCTATTTCATATAGATCAAAACAGCGTTTCAGCATTCAACTATTTTAGAAGCTTTTTTTATAGTATTCGAATATTTTAAATACATATTTTATATACAGAAATATAACACATTACTGAATCTGTAATATTTCTCCCTTTACTTTATTTGGTTCGTTTAGTTTGTACGTGTTGCTGTTGTTGTTACGTGTCATTGTTGTTTTTACGAAACTAACCATAGAAAATAATTAGAATAGCAGAGTTACAAAATGTTAAAAATTCATTTGACCCTGATCATAACGCGTTATAAGAGGCATCGTTAATTACACAACGCTGTAATTAATTTTTCATAGTTAATAAATAACCCGACTCTATCATAATGTGTTATTCAATAAAATTTGGCAATAAGCCAAATAATTATAGGCAAAAGTAACGACAAAAATATATTTTAAAAATAAGTATCGATTACTCCAGTCATAAGGCGTTCGATCGTATGACCATAAAATACTACTTCAGAAGTTAAATTTTGCTGGCATACGGAATTTATTTAGATGGTTTACCTCCTATATTCATAACCATTCTCAAGCTGTTGTCGTAAATGGATATACATCGTACTGGATTACAATTCCTTCTAGGTGTACCACAGGGTTCTTTATTAGGTCCATTGCTATTCATTATCTTTATAAATGATATTGACACCTGCTTTTTACACTCACAGTTCATTCTATATGCAGATGATGTAAACATTTTTAAAGAAATAAAAGCCACGTGACTGCAAGCTACTGCAGGGGGACTTGCTCAGGCTGGAACAGTACTGTCTAGCCAACAAACTAGACCTCAATGTCTCTAAGTGTTTCGCAATGACATATACACGAAAATTAGCATCAGTAAATATACTTACCAATTAAAAACAAAACCTCAATTCGAAGCAGGAAATTAAAGATTTAGGAATTGTTCAAGACTAGGTGCTATACGATAAACACGTTAATCACATCATCAATAAGGCAAACAGAGCTTTAGGATTTACAATCGGTCTAGCTACAATTTCTCAAAAATAAAATCGATAAAGGTTCTGTATTGCTCCTTTGTGCGCAGCATCCTTGAGTATTCATCACAGCTTTGGAATCCACGCTATGATATTTATATTAATAGATTAGAAGCCATTCAAAAAAGATTTCTAAATTTTTTACAATATAAATGTAAGCTATTTGACCAAAACTACTATTATAGATGTAAAAGACACCATATATTGCCGTTAGCAGAAAGGCGCAAAATAGCTGATGTAGCACTATTAATAAAAATATTACAAAATGAAATTGAATGTTCACCACTTTTAGGTAAAATACTTTTAGCAGTGCCACATAAAACAGTCTCAAGACGAAGACAACCATGTCTATCTTTGCCTCGTTATCATACAAATTATAGACAAAACTCATTTTTCTGTCGTGCTCCTAAACTTTTAATAATGTACTAACACAAAATGTATTTAACACAAAGTTGCTATTGTAAACTTACTTTTGTACTTTTAGAAATTTTATATGTGAAAACATGTAATAAGCATTTTATATCTGTGTACCATTACATATTTGTGTTATCTCTTTGCTGTATGTTTTCCTAATAAATAAAAAAAAAATATTTTTTTAAAAGAGGTTTTTTTTGAAGCTAAAACAATATCTATGATTCCCTGGAACTCTTCCATCTTTACGAAACCAAATCTCTTTATAAACATCAAGCAATTTATAATTTCTTTACAGCAAACTAAAAGTATTTGAAAATATTTGAGAACAATGAAAAGTCATTACCTAAAAGGGTTGCCAATAGATAAAAGACAAGGGGCTTCCGAATTTTTTGTCTTTGCGTTTAATAACTCGGTTTTTCCAAAAGACCTTGGCAGATTAACTACGTGGTTGAAAAATGAAGGTTCGGTAAAAATTATTTGCTTAATCGGGATACACGCTTAAGCAAATAATCGCTGTTTTTTATTTTATCACAATGAATATAATGTTGATATGTATTAATAAGAACACTGACTACATACAAAAACGAAATAAAAAAATAGCAACACATACATTTGTTGTCACAGTGTTTCTGTTTTGTGTGAATTGGTAATCTATTTTAAAATTGCATTTTATTTAACTTATTTTAAAGTTACTAATGCTTTTATCTTTGGGCGTGGGTTGTATTTTGAATGTTTGTCTCCTTTTTCTTTCCGTTGTAATGCACCGCGTGTTGGGGAGTGGGGTCGTTGCTTACAGCGAATACGTGATGGCCTGGAAGCCCAGAAAGGGATATTAAACCAATAGAGTTCTTACTATAGCTGAAGAAGGCAAACTAAAGCTGGTCCGTGTGCTTAGATTTCCACTCAGATACTGGGCTCTGGAATGTTGACAAGAGGGATTCATCCGTCCAAAGAAGGTCTCACGTGCCGTGCTATTTAATCAGGAACGGGCACCTATAGCCACTGTCCCAATTGGACTATCACTACCGGCAAGAGAAGGTGAGGAGAAATTTAGTGCCCCTTTCTATATGCATTTAAATAGCATTTAATATATCGACTTCAGAAATGCAAATTTTAGGTGGTATACTTCAGTTTCTCTTCTACAATGATTATAAAAGATACTTGTCCTCGATCTCTGCCCACTATCCATGGTCATCATAGCTTGCCAAATAAGCATGTTAAATAAATAAAGACAAATAACCCTCTTACGCTTACACAACGAAGCCGTTATTGAGCTATTAAGATTTGTAGCTTGCAATCGTAGATGAAGTCCACAGTGCGCATCTAGCTCTCGGATCGACTGGACAAGCCCACTCGTGGCCACGCCCTCCCGCCCGACGCCTACAAGTGGCAGAAAAAGGAAAACGCCGTGTCGTGCAGTGTTGTGCAGTCATAGTGTCAGCGCCGGTAGTGACGTGTCGACATTTGGCGTACGCGCCTGAGTGCAGATACCTGTGTAGCCATCCGGTGAGTCGTTTCCGTTTTTCCTTCGTTTACAGGACTGTTTCTGTTGAGATGTAGGGACCCACCGCGAACGTTACTTAAATAACACGCACGACACCCTCGTGGCATTTATTTTCATGAATTTTACGCTCGCTTGCCGCACTAGGCGGCAGCGCAGGTAATCGCCTAGTGCTCTTAAAGCGCTAGAGTTTTTTCATAACGTTAGGTTCCTCCTCACACCTCCCTGCTCACTGGAGCGGGGAGGGTAGGGCACATAGCTCGTGGCTTCACCGGGGGCGCTTGCACGATAGTTAAATAAAATAAATAAATCAATTTAAATTCGCTATGCAATCAGTCACCTTAAGTGACCTAGGCTTTGACTTCGAGGACCTGAAAAATGGTCCGGTACGGTACACGGTACGCGCGACCCACGAAGCCCTCACCGCGCCAGGGGGCAAATAGTTTATTAGCGCACTCCATGATCGACGAGAGCAACCACACCTGCGTCGGAAAAGTGTCCAACTATCCATTCGGACACCCTTTCCCCTCTCACCTCACCCAATCAATCGGACTCCGAAATGGAGCTCGATAACTCCCGCCCGGTCACCGAGGACGAAGACGCAGGAGGGTTCCTGCCCGTCAGTTCACGCAAAAAGAAAGGCAAGAGCAGGGCCTCCCCTGCAACTTCACCTATACCCGATCCGCCAACCAAGGCGGCTAAAGCGTCGGCGGAAATTTTATCAGCCCCTAGGCCATCCACTTCGGCCCCAGTGCCAACTCAAGCCGTCTTACAACAAACCATCCCGGCCACCTCACCTCCACCGATTTACATACGGTCGAAGGAGAAATGGGCAGAGCTACGGTTCGCGCTGTCTAATAAATATAAATTCACCGCGGCCGACTCAAAGCAGGGGATAAAACTCCAACTTGAAAATAGTGACGCTCCTCGTCAAGTTACGTCATATCTATTAAAGAACGACTACTACTATCACACATACGCGCTCCCGGAAGAGCATGTACTTTGGGCAGTCTCCAAAGGACTGCCGAAGGAGATGCCACAGAGGACATCTACAATTACATCTAGGAACAAAACATCCCGATATACTCGGCCATCGCCTAACCTAATAAAAAAATAAAGAAACCTTTGTTCTGCCATGCGCCACACTCAAATGGCCTCCCAACGCAGTGTCATAACTGCCAAATGTACAATGGCAATCGGCCCGGAACTGCCACGCACGCCCTCGCTGCGTTAAATGTCTTGGTGACCACGGCACTCCAGATTGCCCTAATAAGATATATCCCCGATAGAGAAGTACTCACCATATATAAACCGCCGTGTAAACAAGTATGCATGTGTAAATTGCCACAGCACCGACCACACGGCAAATCCAGTCAAGCGCTCCGCGTAGCGCTTCAATGCCCACGTGGAAACAACCACCGCCATCACAGGTAGCGCCGAGCGCCCCGCGTAGCGCCGCACCACAAGCACCTCAGACAAGCGCTCCACATAGCGCCCCTCAGTTTGCTAGCCATAGCAATGGCAGGAATTTGGAAACATTAGCCGGACAGATCGATTTCGCCGAGCTCGAACGCCTTACCGCGGAATTCGACGCCATCGTCCGAAACTTCTGAGCCCGCCTTGGCATACTTCGTAAGTATAGGCAATTAGTCGATTTAATTAAGGGCAATAAATGAATAATACGCCCATACTAAATAGAGAAAACGGCCCGGGTCGTGTAAAGCCACGCGCAGTAAATACATGTTTTTGAACGCAAACGGTCTCGCGGATCAAAAGACCGAAATATCAATATTCCTTCGCGAAAACGACGTCGATATTCTACTAGTGCAGGAGACATTTCTAAAACCCGGTAGAAGCGATCCGAAAATCGCTAATTACAACATTATAAGAAATTATCGGATCGGCGCTTTACATGGCGCACGCTCATTTATTATAAAAAGTCCCTGCACTGTGTAGCAATCGACATGCCGTCGACGTTAACGCTTCTAGAAGCCTCGGTCTGTATGCCTACGCTCCTATCACCAAAGCCTCAGTCTACTTACCGTGTAGAAGCTCATCCGAGATCATACAATCAGACTTCGAGACGCTATTTTCCCTAGGAGGCGCCGTCATTCTGGCTGGCGATTTCAATAGCAAGCACACCCGATGGAACAGCTACAAAATTAACTCGTGAGAGCACTAGATGCTCTTTCACAAATACTTAACTTCGGTGTCGTTGCACCGCTTAAGCATACGCACTCTCCGCACATGGTAGGCCACAGATCGGATGTGCTTGATATTGGCCTCCTCAAAAACATCAATCTCACCTTTAGAGGTACAGAGGTTATAGAGGATCTAACCTCTGATCATCGTCCAGTCATATTTAAATTAGGACCCCCTGACTCCCAGAATATCATATCCATAACATAGTTTACTGGCGAAGCTTAAGTCTCAGCTAGACTGCACTAGCTCACCACTCCTAGATGCCATCCCTCAAGTCCTGTACAGTGCTAATGACGCGAATCTCGCTGCTCATGCGCTTACAAGACACGTCCAAAGTGTTGTCGAGATCTCCTCGAGGCAAGTCCCGGTGGAGGAAAACCTCCGCTGGGCCTTGCCAAACGACATATAGGACCTCTTGCGACGCAAGAGGGCTGCGGGTCGCGCCTATGATTGGTATCCAACCGAGCGGACCCAGAGACAGCTGCGCGCCCTACAAAAATCGGTTTAAGACGCGCATAGCTGAATTCAGAAACGATCGGTGGGATACAGATCTAAGCAATTTGCACCTATCCCATCTTGCCTTCCGGCAACCACCCAAAAGCCTGAATGGCGGTATCGGAACTCCCTTCAATGCGCCTCTGTCCCATCCTAACCTTCCGATGCTCCTTTAGCGTTTCTCGACGAAGAAAAGCCGAGGCCCTAGCGACAGCTTCGAGGCTTAATCACTGCCAAAAGGTGGAGAGCGAGGTTGATCGATTGACCCAACTCGCGATTAAACTTCAACGGTAACCGAAAGCGAAGTCAAGTCGATTATCAGAAGCCCGGGCACCGTCGGTATAAATAACCGCGTTATTAAAATCTTACCGGATCATTTAATTAACCTACTAGTTCTAATATATAACGCAGCTCTTTACAAGGGTATTTTTCACTTGGAAGGACGCTAAAGTTGTATGGTTCCTAAAACCCGGCAAACCACCTGCACTACCCACTTCGTACCATCCCATTAGCCTCCTCAAGGGTTTTGCAAAAATATTTGAACGTCTCATCTTAGCCCGCTTATTAGATTTTATGAAATCTAAAGTGCTCGCTACCCCTATTCAATACGGCTTTCGAGCCAAGCACTCTTGCTCTAATCAAATTCACCGCATCACGGAGAAAATTAAAGTCAGCTTAATACGAGGTCATCACACAGGAGCGCTTTTCTTTGACGTGGCGAAGGCGTTCGATAAAGTGTTATATAAAAGTTGTATAGGCTCGGCATACCCGATCGTCTCATACTTATCATACGAGGCTTCCTCAGAAATCGAACGTTCCGATACCGCGTAGAGGAATTAAATCACTACCTCAATCGGTCCGTGCCGGCATACCCCAAGGCTCCGTATTAGGCCCAGTCCTTTTCACTTTGTATACCAACGATATCCCGCAACACCGACTTGTAGACACCGCCTTATTCGCAGATGATACCTGCATATATTCAACCAGTAGATGTCCTCTCCTTGTAAGTCAAATACTCCAATCCGCGGCCAATACCCTTAGGATAATGGTTCCGGAAATGGAGAGTAGGGATCAAAAAAAGCGCGGCCATTCTGTTCACACGAAAAAAACCGTGCCTTCTTTCCAATGTCCGACTCCTAGATTGCCCTATGCCTTGGGTCAAACAGACCAAATACCTCCAATAATCTTAGATAAATCCTTAACATTCGGACCGCACATAACGCGGGTCAAAAACTAAGTGGCCTACGCCCTAGGTCAACTCTTCCCGCTAATTAATCCCAAAAAGCAAATTATCTATGCGCACTAAGGTGTTGCTGTACAAGACGGTCATTCGTCCTTTTTTTACCATGGAGAAATGCCTACGCATACCCGTCCTCGCAGGGGCAAAGACGGGTTATGTCGGACTTGCACCGACTAAAACCACCACGTTGTTCTTTCCTGACGCCTTTAGGGTAGGGTCACAGGAAGTTGCTTCCACTCATCTGCAACCCGAAGCAGCCCCATCTCGGCCCTACGGCCATCTGCCTTTCTCTGGGCACGTCAGAAACTAGCGTGCCTCGTCTCCAGCCCCTGTGATTCAGGTAACAGACTACCCCAGTCTGTTACTCCAGGCCATGGACCAGGAGTTCCCAACTCACAGGGACGATATTTCCAGCCCCCAGCGGCGGCCCGGATGTTAAGCTCCACCCTAGCTACATTTCGGCCGTAGAAGGAAGAGATATCGACGACAACCATGCCGAATAGTCCCTCCTCCACGACCCCTCCCACCGCATCAGCGGTGCGGCCTCGAGTCGCGGAAGATGAGGAGAGCGCCCACGATCACCGACACTCCACTTCCCACGGACCTCCTTGGTTGCGAAGGACAGGAAGGCGAGTACACCTACCTCCTGCAATCCGTCCTCGCACCCGCAAAGGCGCATCCAAAGTGGGCTTCTGCAGGCCGCTTGGAGAACCTCCTCCACAGCCGGCCTTACACTCAGGCCGGCCGGTCTCTTACGCTTCTCCGTGGCTGACCCGAGCCGCAGGTACTGAGCTCCACTGCTACGACAAAGCGAGAACCTGTTCGGGGACGGTCATTCGTCCTATCCTAACCTATGCTATATAAACTTCAAGTCCTGCAAAATAGATTTATGCATCAGGGCCACTGGTGCCTCATTACCTGCGCGACATTGACCAGCACCTGGATCTGAACTTGCCCGCCATTAACAGTACTTAAAACAAGCGTCTATCCGATATTTCGACTCGGCTTCGCAACATCCGAACGAACTGGTACGAAGCGCCGTCACTTACGAACCAACAATCTCGCTCGCAAAAAACTATATCCATCGAAGAGCGCGAAACGCGATACAAGGTCCAAATGATGAGGCAACAATCGTGCAAGCGCGTGTTAACTCACGCAGACCAACACATTTGTCCTCGTCGTCGAGGGCAAACGCATACACCGTACACCAGATATCGGCACATACCAGGCCGATTCTCACCAGATAGATAGGGCGGTTAATAGCTTCTCATAATAAATCCTAAAGCAACTTATCGAGCCGAGTTTCGGCCCACCGGGTCGGCCTCGATAAATGTTGCTAACTGATCGAGCCGAGGCTCGGCCCTTTTGGGCACCCTCGATCTAGCCCGCTCACGGTATAAAGGCAGCCCGAGCCGAGGTCTCCCTTCTGGGGTCCCTCGGAGCTAAGCCACAGTAAAGAAGTGAAGTCTGTGCACACTTAAAGATGCACAGCCCCTCGAACCCGCCGGGTTGTAGCGGTTAACAAGGTGAGTCACGGCTCGTCTCCGCGCTCTGAAATTAATTACAGTTGAGATAATCGTAGGTACAATTTGCTCTCCGTGCAGTTTTTGTGGTATAAAACGGTTTATTTTATTGTAATGATAAGGACACATGATGTAATATTTAGCTTGAAAGCATATATAAGGGATCTTAAAACGCAGAACGTTATAGGTGATGTCCGTAAGCGAAATACAAAGGCACCTTGGTAATTCTAAGTTAGTGTTGCTTTCACTTACTAGCAAATGACGTTCCTTGTAAAGAACAGTGTTGCCCGCATCGTGCACGCTGCAAGCAAACGGGGCTAATATTGTTTACGGACCCAATATTTCGTGAATTTTAATTACAAATTATTCAATAACTCGAGTTATTTATTTGTCTAATAAAGTATATCTTTAGTTTTTTAATGTCGCACCTAAGGATTTATTCGCCAGAGTCGTCTATTACCTTCGGGAGAGCACTTTCTATAGCCGTTGCTTGATTGCTCTATTTATTTGTAGAAACGGAAAAATCCGTTTTGCTTTCCCTTTGCCATTTCATAGATGTATATATAAGTACGTTATGTTAAGTGGATGTACATGTTCTTTATAATTAAACTCTTTCGTTTGATTGTAGAAATGAAGTGAATGAAACAATAACTGTATGATTATAATTCTTAACGTGGTAAAAAGTAAAAAATTTAATTATTTCCTATTTTTACATTTTTCGTATTACTCTACTCTATAGTATAAAATGCATGTTTTACCTACCAACGCCAATTACCAGTTTTGCTAATAGCTATTTTTGTTGTTTACAAATTCGAAAGTATATTATGCAATATTACATCCCGTCTCAGTTTTTTCAGTGTTTATTCTGTAACTTTGCTTTTGCAAGCAAAAATCTATTACGGCAACTCTCACGAAAAAACGCATCCATAGGATAAATTTTCCTGCTTTGCAAACATAGAACTCAATACATGTTTATACATTTCAAAAAGGTAGTAAATTTGTTGAAAAATATATTCTCAAAAGGCGTACCTTTCTGGAATGTTTTTGTTTACATGATTGATGCGCATTTTGTAAAAGTTTGCAATGAAATATTACAAAGTATTTTAATAAAATAAGCCACAAAATAAAAAGAGAAAAAAAAATAACTGCCTCCGTAGCCTAGTGGTATGGGCGTGTGCTTTAGAAACTGGAGGTTGTGGGTTCGAATCCTGCGGAGACGCAACCAATTTTCATTGTTGTTTCCTAGTTGGTTAGGGTAATTTGGGCCGATCACCCAATTGTCTGAAAAGTAAGATGGATCATCTTGCGTCGAATGGCCATATAAAAAGTCGGTCCACCCACCAACCCACATTGGACCAGCGTGGTGGGATAAGGTCCAAACCCTTTAATGAATAGGGGTGTATTAGGGAAGGCCTGTGTCCAGGCAGTGGACTAACAAAGGCTGATGATGTGAGGTGAGCTCATTTTCAATTTTGTAATAAATTGATAACGCTAATTCACCGCATCTACTTTACAAGCCAATCGGGTGATTAGACCACATTTGCCTACACATTCTAGAATAAACAATGAATAGAACGGATGTCGTGTGTTTTTATATGTCAGATATTAAAACACACGACCTTCGTTTACCAAAAATTGGGATTATAAAGCGCAATAGGAGTGCTAAAATCAATTTTCTATATAGCTGAATGTTATTAAAAGATATATAAAAAAAATTGTTTTATTGAATTGTAATCGTTAGGTCTTTTTTTAATGTTGTCATAAATAGAAATATTCTAAAATAAATACTGATTGAAAAAATTACATGTTCGTACTTTTAGATTTCCAAGATAGAAAATGAGTAAGAACCAGAACGAAAATTCTTATTATATCTATTTAGTGACTTAGGTAACTGCTGTTTTGACTGACGTTTAATATGTATATTTGTAACTAATTATAATATATCAAAATCAATGGACTTAAATTCTACCTTATAATTACTATCAAAGGTAAACTACATTAATTTTTTCTTTATGACGTTATTTTTTTAAAAATAACGTCATAAAGAAGTTTCACTTCACTTCTTACGAGCGTAGACTCTTACACGCACACATTTTTTTATATATTTTGAAGAATTTCACGAATTTTATTAGCTTTCACATAGTTTTCAGAAATATTGTATGCCTTAGTCATAATCATGAAAGTAGCACGTTTACAAATATGTTTTAAATAAAAAAATCTTTTCGCAGTATATTTATTTTTCTAAATAAACACACATACTGGAAAGCAATAAATCTATAACCTTTATTTGTGCATTACGACTAAAAAAATTAAAAAACTTTATTTAACGTGGACTTACTTTTCAGCAATTTAAAACATGGAGTAAGCTTTAAAGTATTCACAATGTTCCTCTGCACTTATGAGTTATACAGTTTGTTACGTTATTTTATGAGCTCCGGAATAGTAAAAGCTTTCGTAGAAAATAAAAGACTGGTCAAAATAAACTTTTCGCTAAGTTAAATTATACTTACGAGTAAAATGTTCATGTAATTTTTAATAAAATTTTAATCAGAGTATACTAAAAGTAGTCAGAATCAGAAACGAAGCCAATATAAGATAATTTGAATCAAAATTTTTGGCTAATCTTAAACAAACATGTCTGTCTTAAAAAAGCATGTGATGCGACAAGGAAATAATAAAACGGTATCATTTCTCGATAAGAGAAATTAAAATCTGTTAAAGTCACAAGTGGGCTTAAAAAAACAGTGCCAATTTTTAATGCAAAGCAGTATCGGAACCACTATTGGGTTCCGCTTTTAAGGGCTTATTTAAGCTGACAAAAATACTGGATAACTAGATATCATATGCCATAGCAATAGGCGGTCTTGTGTTGTTTTGCGTTAACTTTTATGAGAGTCATTAAATAGTTGTAATTGATCTAGGTGCATTATTTGTTAGGGATAAATTTAAATTTTAAGTATTAAGTCATAAACTAGTGATAGTTTATAGTTTTAATAATACTTTTGAAGTAAATAAAGGTATTTATAGCTACAATAAACCGCTATGTCTTTAGATCAGAAAAGCGGAAAATAAAATTTTATGTAGTAAGGCACTTTTTGCTGATTCAATTATGTTTTTTAAATATATGTTACCTTCTTGCTCCGATCCTAGCGATCCGAATTGGTTCATTCTTTTGTTAAATGATATTTTTAATGATAGCTTCCCATTGGTCTATTTTTTAAATAATGGAGTAACTTGAAATGGTAGACCATTTCTATATGGTACAAAATCCGAAATAGAATTTATCTATGTTTCAAGAATAACGCACAATAAGCATTTTAATGTAAAAACTTTTAATTATTGCAATCAGGCAGTTTTCAAAATTTATTTCAGATCATACAGTTTAAGTTCACACATAAGTTATTGCATTAAAAAAAATATTATTCTATGTACATTAAACGTGTCATAGACGATATGTCAATAAAATAAATACCTTAAAAGTTATCAGAGATTTAAAATGCCGTGGCAGAAATTTTCGATGTCGTTTTGAAATTTGATGACGATACTGCAAATACTTTTTTGGTAATATGATTCCATTTTTCTTTTTAATAAATCCGCTTAAGCTTCCGATCATAGTAGGAAATCTAATTTAACTTTTAAGTCAGAACGCAGTTTTAAATAACTATAAAAACTATAAACTTTTACTTACAAAACTATTGTAAAATGTAATTCTATAACCTATCTTCGTTTCAGAAGACTATTAACACAACATAAAATCTCATTTTCATAGGAAACAAAACACAGTTTTTTACCATTTAAGCGTAATAATGCACTATATCAGATATTATATTACTACGTAAAGGACAGCTTTAAAAACATGCAAATCATTGGGCAAATTAAAATTAAACAGCACTATACTCCATTCCTGGGTTTTCACCACAGATTATGCAATAGATTTATTAATTTAAAATTTTCGTATCCTTTTGCAAATTCCAAATCCATTTTTACAATTTTTTGCGAACGCTGTGAGAAAAAATATCTGTAGCGGTTTCCTCAATTACATACTGTCACAAAATAACAATTTCCTGAGAAATTCTACTCAATGTCTGTTGATACATTCGTATAAAAATAACGTTATTACTAGGAAGTAGGCACTCAGATTTTTATGCCAGCATGAGTGATACGCATTGTGTTGTTTTCCTTTTACTCCGAGTTCTTTAAATCATTTGCAAAGTCAAAAATTATCTAAAAGTAAAATTACACTCGTGACTTATTTTTTTAGGTGGAATATATCCTTCATAGTAAATGTCCTGCTCGACTCAGTGTTAAAAAAAATAAAATCATTCGGAAAACCCATACCCAGTGCCCAAGGAGTTTATTATCCGTGTGAAGCTTCATGTTATTACAAACCACAAGCTCGAAAGAAAACTGCTTTGATGCATTTGAATTTCTATAACATAATTATAAATTATTTGTGTATAACATAATTATAAATTAGTTAATACCTGTAGTTGTATTTGTCGTGCAGCACCCGTGTTAATAAAAGTGCTTAACAAGTTCAGTTTGTTAAACAAAGCGTTTCAATTTTGTTATAGGCTCTTATACGAAAGCAAAAATTCTTGTTTCGTTATTTATAGCTGAGCGCAAAGAGCAAATAATTAAATCGAAGAGTTCTTACAAACGATAGCTATTACACAAAAAATCACAATTCTTATAAGATTGTGGGAGGATTGTTTTCGATTCAAGTGACGATACTAGCATAATTAGGCTACTAGATAATAGCTTAAGAAGATAACAAATTTCTAGGGAAGTAATCACATCGGGCTCTATGATATAAGCTCTTGGTATTATGATGACCTAAAGCTTCGCAATTTTTGAAATTAAAATAAGTTTCTGGGACTAAATAGAATATACAAATGTAAAGTGTTACTAATGGCTAGAAACTGTCTAATAAAGACTAGGATGAAACCGTGTGTATGTTATTACTGGCATCATATATATATATATATATATATATATATATATATATATATATATATAGATATATATATATATATATAGATATATATATATATATATATATAGACATTGATTTAGTACGTGGTTTAAAATTCTATAAAAAAAATTAGCTCAACTAGATTTTTTTCATAAAAAAAACATCATATTATTTAGAAAAATAGTTTAAGAAACGATCTTTAGCCAAAAACAGTATTTCGAGAACAATACTTTCCTGGCAGAAAATAAGTGATGAAGAACTGAAATAATTTATTACAGCGTAGTTTCGGGTAATGAATAGTAACTTGCAACTATTTATTATATCTTAGTCCTCATAGTTTCGTACGTTACTAGCATTCATTATTTTATTATTTATGTGCTACCATTCAGGGTAGAATGTTATTAGTTAATAAGGGTTATTTTCTATTTTGATAACAAATTGTATTCTTATTTACAATAAACAAATTAAAAAACCTCTAGTCTTAAAAACAACTAAATGAAACTCAAGAAAAAATATTAAACGAGTTATCAAATTAAACATTTAAGCAGAAAAAAAAAGTATTTTTGGCATAAGACCAAGAAAACGGTTTTCAATTTGCATACAAGTTTATCGTTGTAGATTTAAAAAACTCTTCGTATAGTTTACATATAAAGGTAGTTTACTACAGATATGTTTAGGCAAGGCGTTTAAAAAAGATTAAATGTATGGAATTTATGCTTAGTTTTTTAGTTAGATTTTATTCTATATAGTACACTTAAATCAGCAAGTTCTAGAGAAAAATGTGCGTATATAAGTCTGGATTTTTTTTAAAGCCCATCTTCCCAGCAAAAAACACGATACGTTTACACGAAATTGTTTAAGTAATTACGGCTAAACCACGAAGGCAGTTCAAATGGAACAACTAAACGTGAATTTATTTATTAACTTTATTGTGGTACACTATTTTCGTTACATAAATTTGGCCCTGATATGATCAAAGTTTTGATTTATTTATTCATTTATTAAAGCATTATTTATTTAAAAGAGCCATACAGTTAAAGTAGGAATTACTGTTGTGTTTATCAACATAATTAAATTATTTCGCAATGAAAAAATGGGAAATATTTTAATGAGATACTTATATAGAACGAATGGTTGTGTCTCGTAATAAGACATGCATACATCAGCGAGATTTAACCTAACATCATCAGTTATGTTTTTATATACTTAAGCCATAACAAGTTTCGAAAAAGTATAATTTTTTTTAAAGATCACTTACAAAAATATGCATGTAATAGATCATTTTCCAAAATTATTATTTCTTTCTTAGTTTTAACTGACATTAAATACTTTTATTAACAACAAGACAATGCCGACAGTAAATATGATAAAAACTTCAATTGAAGTAATAAATTGAAAACTCTTTTCTTGTAATATAATCTTAAATGAATACAACATATACTCTGTAATATTCTGTAATGTTCAATATCAGATCAAGACGGCTGATCCCCTGCCACTCGCTGTCAAGTTGAACCGGTCACTGCACGGTGATCGCCATCCCACTTGGTTAGGGGCCGACCAATTTACCGTTATCCTATACGTGACCTCCACTCTAGAAAATTATTAGCCCATCGGCCAGCGGTTCTTTGGACTAGGGGAACAGACCACTGCCACTTCAACGAGCTTATCCTGTGTGCTATGTCGGAATAAAAAATTGTATGATTAAGCTTAAAAAAGACTTCTTTTGAAGACATGGTAAGCTTAAGCTTTAAATTTTCTGGTGAAATTCAAAACCCTGGAGACCCTAGAAATCATTCATAAAAATGTATGCAAAAGCAACGATGCATTTAAGATAAAGCGCTCTTATTATTCATGAGTCAAGAACAATCTTACGAATCTGCAAAGCTTTAAGAAAATCAATTTATATAAGATACTGCGAGCTTTTTCAGAAAATAATCTATCAAAACGCAATAAACACAAAAACAAAAAAAAAACAATTTTTTATTGTTTGTTGTATACCTTACATTCCTTCCCTTTAGGCTATCTCCTCAGATTTTATTGTATAAAGAGCTAAAAAGATCAGAATTATCATTGAAATGTCTTGTAGGATTGAGACGAATCTTGTTGACCGTCGCATGTGTTGCATTATACAAAATATAAAATAGTACCATATTTACTCTTAACATCATGGTCACAATGGAGATTAGAAAATTATAATATAGATAAAAAATTAATCAAACAAGCGAAATTTGACATTTTTTTAAATATGACTGACTTCAAACAGTATAAAACCATTTTGCGCATTATAAACCGGTGTCAACGTGCCCTCTGCAAGAGATTGCCAAGATATAAAATGCAGTGGTCTCTAATCTCTCTTAAGGTATTAACTTTATTAAAATGCCATGTATGACACGTTTTATGCACATAGAATAAAGACATATAAAGAATAAGATACATAGAATAAAGATAGATAAAATGAGGTTTGCATATGCCTTAATCTATTTTTTAACAATATTTTTAATTAAACCACAATAACCATTATTGTGGGTTATTCTTAAAACATAGATATATATGTTTGCGGAATATATTATAGACATCTTATGAAATGCAATTATGTGATACATACTTTAAGTGTATCATTTACGGTTTTTGCAGCGTTTGCAACGGGTGTTTGGTCGGAAGTTCGGGGGTTCAAATGCTGCAGTAATTGGACAACTTTTGATTATTGTTTCAAAGTTGGTTAAAACATTGAGCTAAGATCACTCGACTGTCAGTAAGATGATCCATGCATCAGATGGGCATAAAAAGGTTGTCCTGCGCTTGATCTCTCTTTGGTTGTGTCAGTTATCAATCCTATTGGCTCTATGAGAGTTAAAGTTAAAGTTAGATTAGTGTCTGCACGAACCCTTGTGTATTATAATATCTATCTGCGTATTTGGCCGATCGCCAACATAGGTCCGCCGTCTCAGTCGTTATCACCGCGCAGACGAGAGAAAAAAAAAAACTTATTTTTTATATTTGTAGGTGTACTTCTCTCTTTCAGGTCAGTCATAATTGCCAACTGTAGGTAAAATATATAGGCATGTGCGATTACCGTTTAAGTAATAGACTTTAATAAAAAATATTACAAAATCATAATGTAATGGTAAATTAAACTATTCAAGGGTTTTATCATGAATGATAACGAAGTTAAGTCATATTTATTCAATATTTACACTTTCTTACTTTCAATTTTTCAAATACAATTAAAGACAAATTTTTCATGAAGACGCCAAAGGTATTAAGTACCGCAATACAAATTAAAGCTGTTACTCTCGTTATCCGGAAAACCTTCGATAATATATTATAAGAACTATATTAAAAGCTGTCCAGAAACTTTCCTGAGCGGCCCAACTTGCTCATATGTAATGTTGATCATTTCTTCTTAGCCGTCGTAAACTGTTGCAGTGTCTTCTTAAGTTGACCGCCTCGGGCGATTCTTTTAATATTGCCGTTTAAGCTCTTATATATTATAAAACTTTGTTTACTTATTAGCTAAAATGCTGTCGTACACTATCTTGTGCAGCTCATAAATACGCGTACTTTTACAACTTATTGTTGTGGTGAACATTACTTAAGATATTAAAATCCCCTTTTAGGTCCAATAATTAACCCTATTAAAAATAAGTAATAAATGTTTTACATTATCAAAAAGTGCAAAACTTTCACAGATATTCCTTTCATCTTTGATCAATCAACCATTCAATGAGTCGTACTCTCTCTCTTTCACTCGGACTCATAAGTACGACTGCCTCCGTAGCCTAGTGGTAAGGGCGTGTGCTTCAGAAACCCGATGTCGTGGGTTCGAATCCTGCGGGGACTCAACAAATTTTCATTGTTGTTTCCTAGTTGGTTAGGGTAATTTGGGTCGATCACGTATTTGTCTGAAAAGTAAGATGATCCATGCGTCGGATGGGCATGTAAAAAGTTGGTCAACCCACCAATCCGCACTAGACCAGCGTGGTGGGATACAGTTCAAAACCTTCTAAAATGGAGGAGGCGTGCATTAGGGCAGGCTCATGTCCAGCAGTGGACTAACGCAGACTGGTGATTAATGATTGAGAGAAGGTTTTAAGGTTCCGTGCTATTTTCTCCGGAACGGTATCTATAGCGACTGCCCGGGAGGACCAACACTACCTGTAAGAGAAGGCAGAGGCAGATCTCGTGCCCTTCAAATCTTTTTGTCCGAGTTGAATGAAGAGAATGAATCTTTACTTTTAGTATGTAGTTAAATAGTATTTATTATTTTGACTTCAATAATGGAAATTTTAGATGGAATACTTCAGTTTCAAGGATTTAAAAGTTATAAAAGATACTTGTCCTCGATTTCGGCATTATCCGTGGTCGAGGATAAGTGCTTGCGCAATAAGCATTTTAAATGAATGGAGACAAATAACCCTCTGACGCTTATGTAAGCGGACACAATAATTAGCCTCATTGTCAATGAGGCCATAATTGTGCTATGAAGATTTGTTGCCTATAATCGCAGGGGAAGTGCGATTCAGGTCAGATTGTCGATTCGATATTCATTAGTATTATGAATACTAAATAATTTATTTTAAATACTTTAATAAAGGTAATAAAATTTGCATTCTGTTTAACTGCATAGTGCATTAACCTGTCATAGACAAGCATGGGAACCTTAACAACAGTCTTCATATATAGCCACACAAACAATGAATCTATGAAATATATATTTACATATAAATGACATGGTTATTCATCGTTATTGCTGAAAATTATACTTTTCAGTACTTACTTAAATAATGTAATTTTACTTCAATTAGTAACTCGGTAAATAATATAGTTTTTGCAGGATAAGTAACAACATAACCCATTTTTTTATGATATCTAATAAACAATGGACTCGTCTTTTGTTTTAAAGGAGCGGTTACGCGCTACTTCGTCCCCGTGGTAATATAAATACAATCTCTTACATTTTTTCTTTAATAGCGTAAACTACTCCCCGTTACGTCTTCCAGTGGAGGTCCCGTCAAAATTAAACCAGCCATCCCTAAAGATTAACCAGCACAACAAAAAGACACACAAACAGACAAAAATTTTAAAAAAGGTTGTTTCGTTAAATGCATCAGTTATTCAAAAATGTTATCATTAAAAAACTTTTATTATAAATTGTTAGATCTTTTGGCTTGAAAGGTACTTTTATTACGAATACAAAGACGTTAACAAAATACAGATACACAATATAATTACTTTGAGCGGCCGATATTGTGAACAGAGTGCACGTTTAATGGTTGTAATTAATGATTTCTGCCAGATATTGCTGTACTCTAACGGCCGTTAAAATTTTCTGCACCATTTCCAACTTGCAATTAACGATGATGCTCTACTACGTTGAATTCTAGGCTGCTAGTGTAAAATATCAAAAGCGATGGAATACATAAAGGGCGGGTAATAAATTAAATTTCTGATAAAAAATATTTATTTCACATTAGTGTCATTAAAGTAAATTAAGGAAAACAGTGCTTTTGATAAGTATTCTTAATTTATCATGTAGGCCGATTTCATTAAAAATTGGTAACAAGATTTTGATGTACAAAATATAACCATTAAAATAACATAACCATTAAAATATTTTTTGTTATTTGTTAAAGCCGTGGGAGGAGCAAGACGTTCCCGTTGGTAAGTGATATTACTCCTGACCTTATGAAAAGCAGCATTATTGTTCTTTTTACATACATGATTACTAGCGTCCTAACGAAACTAGTTTTCCGGCCGAAACCGAAACCGAAACTTGAGCCATGACTTCAGTTTCGACCGAAAGTCACGTGGCCAAGTACCAAAATTCTTTCAGTACTGAAATTTGATGCTTTTTAACTATTATTCTACATTAACATGGAAGGGAGACAGTATAAATAGTTTCTAGTAATAATTTATTTAACTTAGTGATTTTTTTTTTCATATTATAATTTTTTTTAATTAATAGAACTATTTTTCAAATAAATAAACAAATTACTAATTGTTACTGTTGCGTTAAAACTTAGTATTAGTGTTTATGATCTTACTAATTAATAATAACTTTGGTTCATATTTGTAGTTTCGAGGAGGGATCAAAAAGTAGTGAGAATGAAGTAGAAACTAACGAAGTATTAATAACTGTTAATAACTTTTTCTACATATCACCCTTTACATACGACTTTTTTATTATGGCATCGCAGGCAGACGAGTCAGGCCACCTGATGGGACACTTCCATCAGGTCCACTGGTTCGACGTGTCGGTCGTCATGGGTGTCGGTGACCACGTCACCGACACCCATAGACGTGACAATACCATGGTATCGCCGACGCGCTGCCCACCGTGAGACATAGGAGTTATAAGTGTATTGTAGTCTTGTTTACCCAGTAATACGCTGGCTACGGTGCCCTTCAAACCGGAACGCATCAGTGTTTTCAGACTACTGCTTGCTGGCAGAAATAGGCACCGCTGTGGTATCCACCCAGACGGTCTCCTGGAAACAAGGGACCACCACTGGACTCCAGCGTTTTTCCAAGGCTTCAATCTTTTTAAAATAAGATGTCGTGGTCCTGCAAAAAGAACTTCACAGCATACTTTACTTGTATTCGCACATGGTTCCTTTTAAATATTGTGGCAATTTGGTGACAAGATGAAAACAGCTTGGCGCCATATTTGGTAAATAAGGGATTCTCAAATAGTTGGACGGCAGCTTGTTGAATGGCGGCTATCGCAACTGCCAACCCATGTACGGGTGATATCAATACGAAACAGCACACCTGTACGAAGTTTCCCTCTTTCTTTATCATTGACGGCATTCTGAACTTGGGAATCAAAGTCGCATTATAACCTGTAATAGTGGTTCCCCGCTCTAGGTACTAAATAATAATATCATTTTGAGTCCAAAAATATTCAGGCCATAACCGTGCCAGCCGATGCCACGGCATAAATATTCTTTGGGGTTAGCGCGTATGGCCGTTTCCATTGCGAAGATTTCTGTTTTGTCTCCTGTTCCAAAAGATTAACCCATGTTTCATCGACTGTTACAAAACAAGACGATAAAGTTTACCGAATCTTCTTATAACTTGTCCAATAATATCTTCGAAATTTCAAGTCGATATTGTTTTTGATTCTCGGCATCTTGCGGAGACTTTTGTCATATTCAAATGTCACAGTCAATAATTTCTTTGTTCTATATGGAAGCATTACGCTTTCTTATTGATTGTCAAATAAACCTACACCGATTTAGATATGTAAGCATCTGCCCTGAGTAGAACGGCGTAAGAAACTCAACGGGGCTTTTTTTTCTTTTTTGATAAATTATACAAAATTTTTTAGATACAATTATATTTTAAGAGTTTGAAATAGCCTGAAGCGAGCAGTTCATTACAGTTATCTATCAAGTCATTATAGCAGTAATCCTTTAACACACAAACGTTCCTTTACAATTTTAAAATTTTATTTACCGATGATAGCTGAACGTTTTCAAAATGACCGGTTCTTGAATGAGAAGGGTTTTCGAGAAAACGTGCCGAGAGAATGCATACAAATGACTACATTCAGAAAAAGCAAAGAGAATCGAATATTATTTTTATTAACATAACAAAAATATCTGAGCTATGCCTTTCAGTATTTATGTATTTTTGTTGTTCTTACTACTTTTTAATCCCTTCTCGTCAATTTAGAAGAATTATCAAAATCTTTTAGGTAGCTTGGAATGAATTTCTGAACCAAAATCGACTGATTCGAGCTCGGTTGCAGCAATGATGAGACTTTCATTTGCTTCCGTTTTGAAATTATTTAATTTTGATAACATAAAACTTTTGAACCTATTTGCAAATGTTTCGGCCAAATTTGGCGAAACCGAAACTGCGTGCTGAAACTTAATTTTTGGCCGAAACTCGCCAAAACCGAAACCAAAATTTCTGGTCCCTAATGAATACATTTTAATAACATACTATATTATTAAAGCTGAAAATTGGAAATCATATACCAAAGACGAGTATCCGATTTCCATTTAATGAGACACTATTATGGCATACATCTATCTGTCAGTATCTGCCTCCGCAGCTTAGTGATAAAGACTAGTGCTTTAGAAATCGAAGGTTGTGGGTTCGATCCTGTTGATTCAACAATTTTTCAATGTTGTTTCCAATTGTCTGTAAAGTAAGATGATACATGCATCGATGGGTATGCGTCAAGTTTGTCATGCACCTTACCTCTCTAAATCCTGTCTCATTCGTCCCATTCGACCATGTGAGGAAGGAATAGGTAGTGCACCTAAGTGTATAGAGAGAAGATATTATTTTCACGTATTCTTCTACGTTTTCTTTAATAACACCATAATATGTCATGACTTAAATTTTATTTTAAATGACAAAAACACACAAAAAGACCATTTAATCACCCGGGAGTACAATAATTATCAACAAAAGAGGGCGCTGTTTATTTTGAATTGATTTGCTGAAACTTTAGACACCTTGTGAAATTGTTTTCCCTCATGAATAATGAATCGCCTTTGGCTGCGGCTATTGATTACATTGGGCTGTTAACTTATCCCGCTTTAAAAAGATTTTACTCGTGAAGTTTAAAAATTTACCTTCAATCTAGTGCAATTTAGACTTTACTTTCACATGACATAAAGTTAGATGGCAAAACTCACTTGAAATTGTTATTGATACATACTAGTTTCGAACTGATAGAGGACCTCCGTCCTCTATCAGGACCTCCGTCCTCTATCAGGATGAGTGGGATAACCTCACAGTCGCTTCTTATTGCGCACGTCAGCCATTGGAAGAATATTTTTACACTGCATCGAAAGCTGATTGTTTAATTTTGTATTTTATTTACTATTATACAAAAAAATTAAATAAAATTTAGAGATCATCATCATGATCAGCCATGTGATAGCCCACTGCTGGACATGGGCCTCCCACGATGTCCAGCACTGCAGTATTACACCTTTATTTATTAGGAGGTTTTGGGACCATATAAGACGGACGTGGATGGACCAAGTTTCAACATTCTCTTCCAATGCATGGATCATCATACTTTCCAGACAATAGGGTGATCGGCCCAAATTGTCCTAACCAACTAACAACAATTAAAAATTATTGATTCTCCGCAGGATTCGAACCCACGACCTCCGGTTTCTAAAGCATACACCATTAACACTAGGATATGGAGGCATTTCAAGTGTATGTAATGGCCACGGCTAATTCCAGACGGAGGTCTTGGCTTCTACTCTTGCGGGGACTTAGGATAAGACACAAGATTATCGAACAGTTGCCTGTAAAGTAAAGTGATACATGCGTTCGATAGGAATGTCCCCTACCTGACTTCTCTATGCCATGTTACTTTATAAATTGAATGTGAAATTGAATGTTGTCTATATTTAATATTATAAGTCCTTTGGTCTCTATTACATAAGACATGATTGGCAACTTTTTTTGTTATATAGGCATGTGCGATAATCGTTTCAGTAATTATTTTCAACGAAATATAATAAAAGTTTCATGTAATACCTTGATTGGACTATTAACAGATTGTATTATTGATGATTTAACGTGATGGTGATTTTACTATTTATGCATCTATTGTACAATACTAAACTATAAGTTTCGATTTCAGAAAGGAAACACTTGGTAGTCATTCCAGTTTCATATTAAATACAGGCAGAATGCAAACATAATTTTACATCCATAAACGTGATGAGAAACGCTGCTGTAAAATGTTCGTATTAAAAGGTAGGGAGTGAACGAGTGAAAGCAAACATGTGAACAAATAGACATACGCGCTCTTGAGTTGGTTCGTTAATATTATATTTGGCAAATGAGAAATGGTGTCCATTCAAAAACATATAACCGACTTCGAACAGTGTATAACCAATTTGGGCAATTTAAGGCGATACTGTTGTTAATAGTGTCATTATAAATGAACGAAAATAAATGCAATCAAAAATTGAAGAATTTTCATTATTTTCATAAGTTGTAGTAACTGTTGCTTTATAAATAATTAACAACCTTCAACTAATGAAATTAAGTTATTATTGCTTTTATATACAGTTATGAAGAAATAACGTTTCAGTACCTATTCTCAAAAAGCTCAAAATTCTTTCGGGCAAATGGAGACAAGTTGCTTTTGAAAGATGACAAGAGAAGGCACTTCTTGAAACAAGTGCTTTGTGAAATAATATTTCTTATTTCTTACAATAAAACAAAATTGTATTTCTAGCAGATGAAACAAAAATAAAATAATTTGTAATTGAAATAATCGATTTAAAATTTTAATTTGCGCAGCTGACTGTACTTGTGACGCATTAAGATAAAAATAATGATTCAATAGAGGATGGTAAGTAAAAAAACGTTTTTTTGCTGTAGTTTAAACTAAGTAAGCTGCGTCAAAAATAAGTAAAAAGAGAGGTAGGTTCCTAGTTATTAGGGTGTAACTTCACGGTGCCTACTTCTGCCGAAAATCAGTTGTGTCTAAACACAACTATCTTGTGGTTTTAATAGTACCCTCTCAAGTCTCAGGGTGGTGAGTGGATTTGTGGCGTTCTAGGCTGCTTTTTTTATTGTCATCATATCTGGTATTACTTAACACCAGGTGAACTTCCTGCCCGTCTCATTGCTTTAGCAATATCAAACGTTGTATGTGGTAAACGACATATTTGCCTGTTCACTCATAAAAAAAAAACAAATAAATTGTAACTTTTGTCCTTTTATAACCCATACTGTGCGGAAATCCTTAGTTATACAATTTACTTGAACTGCTTTGACATAGGTTTAGTGGATTGCTCCACCGAACAGGTTCTCGCTTTGTTGTAGGGTGAGGGCTACCTGCGCCTGCCTAGCCGCGGGGAAGCTGAAAGGAACCCGGCTGGCCTGTGGTTCAAGGCCGGCCATGGAGGAGGCTGCTCCAAGCGGGCTGAACAACCCCGCTTTGGATGCGCCCTATGAGGGTGCGAGGGACCAAGGAGGAGAGGGGTAAGAGGAGTGTCGGTATTCTGTAGGCCACCCTCCCTATCCTCCGCGATTCGGCGGGCCGCACCGCTGTACAGGTGGAGCGCAGTGGAGGAAGGGACATCTGGTTTTCATTCATGGTGTCCTCGATTCTCCTCCTTCTGCGGCCGAAATGGAGCTTACAGGCGTACCTTAAGATCGAGGCTGCCGCTGAGGGCTAGAAGTCTCGCTCTGCGTGGGCTGGGAACTCTGGCTCCCATGCTCCTTGAAGTAACGACACTGCGTGGAGTCTGTTTATCTAAGTACAGGGGCCGACACGAAGGGCACGTTAGTTCCGACACGCCCAGAAGGAGGCAGATGGCCGTAGGGCCGAGATGGGGCTGCTTCGGCGGCCAGCTCTGGTGTGGTTACAGATGAGTGTAAGCACGTTCCTGTGACCCCACCCTAAAGGCGTCAGGAAAGAACAACGTGATGGGTTTAGTCGGTGCGAGTCCGACATAATCCGTCTTTGCCCCCACGAGGACGGGATTGCGGAGTAACACAAGAAAACAAGTTAAAAGGTGACCGAAACCCACTCAGTTGTGAACAATGTTAGACCTATCACTAAACATCGCTTTTTGCTTAAAAGATAGTGGCACAAGAAAGACTTTTGTGTTGCTAGAGTATTTAAGATACTTATATTAATAACGGCTATGAAGTCAAATTCAATATTAAAAATTTTAAAGCAAACTATACTATTTCATTAAAAATTGCAAGATCATCTTCAAATTCTTAAACATATTAATTTTAACATTTTCCGACCAATAAAAATAAATTTCGACTATCTTAAGTCGTTTTGTTTAGGTCATCGTCGGGTCTAGTGAATTAACTAAAAACCAGAGCTATCGCTAAACACTAGTATGTTATTAATTATATGATAGTAAACTTTATCATCATCAGCCTGTGTAGTCCACTGCTGGACATAGGCCTCCCTAATGCACGCCACCACTTCCGATCTTCGGCTATTCTCATCCAGCCCACACCAAACACTTTGCGGAATGTCGTCACTCCATCTTTGCCGCAGGGCGTCCAACTACGTTTGCCGAGCCTCGGTCACCACTCCAGAACTTTTCGACTCCAGCGGTCGTCGCTCTGCGGGCTTGCTGACCGGCCCACTGCCACTTCAGCTTACTAATCGGTGGGCTATCGTCGGTGATTTTGGTTCTCTGACGGATCACGTCATTTCTGATGCGGTCCTTCGAGATTAAATTTGATGGACCAGTCGAACCGTAAGTGTCCGTTCGAGACTGAAGTCAAAGCAGATTAGAACGCACATCGAAGACTTTCGATCAGTGCGTCCCACCTGTTTGACTTACGATTGAGGCACTTGGGATGGGTGACGAGAAACTCGACGAAGCTTATGAAAGCTGCCCAGCCCAGCCGAATCCTTCTGTTGGCCTCCCTCAAACTACTTAACTTAAAACAATTACGTGCAAATGCTATACGCAAATCAAACACTATAGAAAATTATCGGAAGGCCATTAAATGCATCTAATAACCATTAAAACATTCCCGACGATTTTCGGATGATGAATTACGAACGCAACCGCTAATGGAAAGTCTTTATTGTGGTTCTTTGTCTTTTGTTTTCGTAAGTATTGATCATATAGCATTTTATACATATTAATCACTATTTTTTATTTCAAAGGGCTTACCTAGTTTAAGCTTACCATTAGTTTAAGCTTACCATGTTTTTATAGGCTTCAAAAACGACTGATGTTTATACACGTCTGTATTATGTTCATATTACTAAAAGTACATACATTTATTCGTAAAATAAAATTAATCATTTTGTTTCTTCATAACAGTTTACACTTTAGATATATGATAAGAAATGTGTGCCACATATTGCACAAAAATCAATAAAAGTACTGCGCAACAAAATTGATTTAATTTGGGTTAAAATTAGAGTCATTCAGTAAAAATAAGTAAATAAATTTTCTGGACTATATAAAGCTTTTATGTGACATCACATTTCATATCATTAATAATCCTGTATTTATATTACAAGTCTCAATATGAATATTATGTGCTAGAGCATTACTTTTGGTTCGTGATACATTCCTAACGCGATTCAAACATTCCTTTTGTAAGTCTATAGCATTCGCAATAACATTGTCGTACTATTAGTTTAAAACAAAATAGGCTGTTATGATAAAGTTGTTCTATTCTTCTAGTAATAATACATTGCTAAATATATATATTATAGTAGACGGACATATAAAGCATCTACTCCATAAATGATAAGTAAGGCGCTTACTTCCGCGCTTTTAACTTTCAGTCAGTGCTGTTTAGAGACTTGGTCATGTATGTACTGTGTCCTACTTCATGTAGTTCGCCCAACAAACTGGGAGCTAAGATTTAACAGCCCAGCAAACAGCGTTACTGTTGCTTCTCATCTTTTTTTTTACATTTTTATCGCATACGCAGGCAGACGAGCAGTTGGGCCACCTGATGGGAAGTGGTCATCGACGCCGACCGACAATGGCAATACAAGTAGTATCGCCAAAGCGCTGCCTACCGTGAGACATAGGGTGTAAAGTCTCGTTTACCCAGTAGACGCTGGCTACGGTGCCTTTCAAACCGGAACGAAGAGTGTTTTCACACTACGGCTTCGCAGCAGAAATAGGCACCCAGTGATACCCACCAGACGGTCTCTTGTAAAAGAGTTAGTAGTACCACTGGAATCTAAACAAACTTTCAGAAATGTATAGTAGAAGATATAGAAAGATATAAATAATTAGCCCTATTAACTTAGCATTATCAGATGATCCGTTTGTTACATATTAATTTTGAGTTCAGACGTTTTATATTTGAAAAGAGATGCAAGCAGAGTATTCATGTCAATCATCAATGCAGATATTGAGCCCTGGACGATAGGGTTTTGGCCATTCAGAGAAGGTCTCCGAGGTGCTGAGCTTTTGCTGTTGAACGGCACATTAAACGACAACGTGGGAGAAGAAGGTAATAAAAATACTTTATTACGATAAAGAGACGCTGATAAAATAGCAGATCAACAACGTTCGATCAATTCGAGCGGCCGATATTGCAAACAAAGTGCACGTTCAATAATTGGTAATTAATGCTTCTAGTATATATTGCTGCATTCTAGATTATTCGGCTCTGCCTGAACAATAATCTAAAGTTCAAACCAAAAATATAGTAAAAGACGATATGTAGTATTCCGTGCATCAAGCGCGCAGTGTTATAGACATGTAATCGATGGCTTGGCTTACAATAACTGACTCTCGGGCTTACTCAGATATTTCTAGAAAAATATGCTCTAATATTCGCCAGCCTTAGCACTTAGGAAGAATAGCGTGAAAACGCCAACTTTAAAATGATCCTGTTTTACATTTGTGAGACTTTGAGATTATGTCTGAAACTCTTAAAGATTACACGTAGCAATGTCTATTTTATCTTATTGTAATAATATTAGCATCTTTAATATTACATTATCCCCAGCAGCTTAGATCTGCGTTTGTTACTGTGCAGTAATTCTTTTCAGTTAATAAGCTATTCTATATCTCAACTTTAAAGCTTAAAAGTACTTTAGTTTTTTTTATAAAACTTTAGCTCTATATCGCAACGTTGGGCTAAAACGCAAAAAAATCTTTTAAATATCTTCAGCTGATTCTTTTCATTCAACGGGCAGTAAATTTATCTTTATATATATGTTACAAAAATATATTTGAGCTCATTATACCCAATTATGGGATCCTTAAAAGTTAGTAAAGTGTAATTTTAACGACGGAGTGCCCAATTACAATTGTGGTTAAAGGATTTCTATATTTACATTGAGAATTTTCATAATGATTAAACTATCGTTTGGATAAATCGCTGCAACAGCATAGATATTTTATTGTCAATTCGATTGTGTAACTTTAAAATATTTGTAATATGATGAAGTGTAAGGCCTTAATATCCTTACGGTTTGCAATATTAGGAAGCAGAATACTTTGAGGTAACCACATGTCTAGTGTATTAATATAAACGGCTTCCTCGTATATCCTATTACGATTCATTGTAAAGGGCAATGAAAGGATGTCAAATTTCAAACCGTATATGTAGGGAATATTAATAATCCTCCGAATGTTATATTTCATTTTAATTTCAAGGATCTGTTGAAATGTTATAAATTTAATTATTAATATAGTAATATAATTTAGTTATTGATGTATATGGCTAAAAGTCGCAGCAAACACCACTTTGTAGCCATTTGGCATTCATGCACGGAAAGCTCATGCCGATGTATATATTGATTTGCTTTCCGTGTAGTTTTAACAGTGTTAAACTGTTACCAGAAGGTCGCGTAGCAAAAGAAGTAGTTAAGTGCTTTGTCTTACATATTTCTATAAACTTCATCGTTGTACCTCTACTTAATTGACTAAAAGTTTATCGTATATACGAGTGCATGAACGTAAGTTATAGGAAGGCTGTGCTCGTGCCTTATAAACAAAAAGTGGTGCTGAAGATTTCGTATTAAATATATACTTTTAGAAATCTCAAAGAAGATTCGAAAAGGAGAAATGATGACAATGACTGAACATCTCTAATACTTAAAAACATTGAAATGAGCTTACGTGACCCCAACAATAGCCACCTGATGTTTCTGTTTGGACGAGTCGATGCGAACACCATCTTAAACCACTCGGCACATTAACACTATTACATGCACAACACTTATCACACACGAGGAGAGTCTCGTTCCTGGCAGCGTCTTATGGGAAGCTCTGCCCTGTCTATGTTTCAGACCTGTCTTTTATAAACGATTGCAGCTCTCTGCAATCTAAAATCAATTCTTTTGTTACAACAAAAAAAGATTAAGAAAATTCTCATTAGTTAAAGGTTTTTGATGTACTTTATTCTTACGCGGATCTTACCATTTTCTTAAACTAGTAACAAAGGCATTTATTAAAACGTTACGAAATGGCCTACGAAAGCAACGCTCCATGGCTTATTTTAATAAGACGTGGGTACATGCTTGCCAATTTAATTTATTATTTTTCTAAGAAGATGTATATTTGAGTAGGTAAATAAGTAAATTATATTTTAAAATTAATACTTTCAAACTAACTTTTACGTATTCCTTTTTCAATACTACAGTTTATATCGTTTTAATGGAATGCCGCCGAACATTTATCCACTGTTCACTGAAAATATCGTGAAGACGATGTTTAATATTCTTTGCGTATAATACGCCAATTTAGTTAACACTTCTGTTTTTTATCAGTAAACTTTTTAAATGTTATTGCAGTAATGAGAAAAACAAGAAGACCTATATATATATATTGAGTGATCCCTTATATATATTAACATTGTTAACACATATAAGGATCTTAGGACGCAAAATGAAGCCCTGTGAAAGAAATTTAAAGATGCTTTGTTAAGTATAGCTAAGTGTTTCTTACAATTATTCGCAAATGACGTTCGTGGTTAGGAACAGAGTTGACTGTATCGTGCATACTGTAGAGCAAACACAGTTAATTTTGTGTGTACAAATGCACATCTAGTATTCCATCAATTTTAGTTACACGTGTAAGTTGTGTTATTTGTCTTAAAATGTCGTTTTTACTTTTAAACACTAAAATATACCTTAAATATATTAAATAGTGTTAATATATTTAAGGTATATTTTTAGATAATAATGACTATATTCTTAATGAAAATTTTGAATATTTTTGGTCTATTCTGTGTACCCATTAGTATTATATTTGTACCACCTACACGTTGATTGGTACACAATGCTTTGGTCATTAGACTACCTTTGGACTTGTTTTATGAGTGAAGTAAATGAAAATAAATCTTGATGTGTTTTTAATTTTCCCTTCGAAGATGTTATTCTCATATCATCTTTTTTTTAAAAAAATGTGAATTTAGTGTGAAATATCGTTTATTGAATTTACTAAAAGGAAACTATATCTTTATAATACTACAATTTGAGTAACATACTAAAATGCCAAGAGTTACAATCACACGGTACCATGAATAATTAATTAAGGTAAGGAGTTTATTATTTTCTATTCCTTGGTATTTTCTTACAAAATGTTAGCTAAGTCACACAAGTTTGTCATATGTTATTGCGACTTTTACTTTTTAATGGAAAAAATTTGAAATTAAGTACAAAATAGATTTATTTTCTATTTTTGTTGTTCACTTATTTACAAGTATATTATACTGTATTACAACCCCTAAAAATTTTCTGCCGTGTTTAATATCTGTAACTTTGCTCTTGCACGCAAATATTTATTATGGCAACTAGCTTGAAATTACATTTCAGTTCAGTTTTCCTGCTTTGCAAAAAAGGAAATATACATACTACATGTTTATTCATTTCACCATTGATAGAATTTTCCCTATAAATAAATTCTCAAAAGGCAAACCATACTCGAATGTTTATGTTTACATGATTTATCCGCATTTTGTGAAAGGTGTAGTAGCAATATTGCGAAATATTACTTGTTTGACTCAAACCTAACAAGAATCAGAATATATAAATCAATTAATTTTAAAATCGTTACTTAATAAATAAAAGCAGATTAGCACTATATTAAGCACGATAACACTTACTTTAAACAGTTATCTTGATAATGATAACACTTACTTTAAACAGTTATCTTGATAATTATTTCTATTGTTTACGCGAAAATTATTAAATATAATGACTTTACGGATTTTATAGCGTTTATTTTACATTTTACATTTTAAAAATTCCCGACGTTTCGAACACTTTCCAGCGGCCGGTCACGGGGTAGTCAGTTATCTTGATATTAAGTTTTATTTTACTTACTTTCAGCTAATAAAATCGTGGTATAATTATATGTATTATAAAATTGTTACCTAAAAAAATGTACTCGGCTTAAAGTAACGTGGTAATACGAATATAAAGAAAAATTAGCAACAAGTTGCAATTAACCGTGAGACCATAAACGAGCACAGTTCATCTAATTCCCAGCGAAGAGCAATTATAGGCATCTCGGTACTTCCCCTTCTCTTAATTATAGTTTAAGGATTTCTGCATTTACATAGAGAACTCTTATATTGATGAAACTATCATCTGAATAATTCTGCCAAGACATATTTTATTGTCAGTCGTATTATATATTTAAGATTTACATTTGTTTAAATCGCAGAAGGCGACAAAAGGCAAAATTAATAAATGCGATTTATTTCCCTCGAGTCCGCCCACGGCAAGCGCGACGGCTATTCGATAAATCGACCTGACAACTTCCAATAGGGATCGGATAAGTGAAAATCTTTTACAGGTTTCATAAGTATTCTATTTAATTTTGAAAGTACATTTTATTAACTACAGTCCTAAAATATTTACAGCTATGGAGGAGGTCAAATATCTAAAGTTTCGATTCTATAATTTTGCCAGAAAAATACATAGAATCAAATGAACTTATATTCATGTCTCCATTAACATTTTGCATAAAAATTATGGGCTGAGTAACTAAATTTTGCACTCTATTTCTATCGACAAACCACCACATTAAGTCTACATACGAAAATTAATAATATTATATAAAATATATAGGGCCCCACATCATGTATCTACAGTTTTTTGCGTTGTGAGCACCTGCTCACATTAAGTTACAAACGTTTTAATTAAGTCTGTTAAATAATCCTATTTTAAACCAAAGTAGCTGAAACAGTGTATATTCAGCAAATTTTAAATATTTATCGATCGGACCGTACTTCTTAATTCGGATTTAATTCTGCGATAAAGATATCCGAAGGTGAGATGAGTGAATAATATATTTAACAATCTTATTTAGTAATAATTTATTTTCACAACAAAGAGAATAAAGTCGATTTATATTTGTTCTCGGATATTTAAAGTAACTATATTTAATGTATAAAATACATTTGTAGCGATCAACTTCAGTAAATTTCACAAACGTGATTTATTTGATTTCTTCTCGTTACACCTTAATCTCATATAAACTTTAGCTAACAAACGAATTGTTTATTTTGCTTGCTGCAAGTTTTAAACAATACATTTATAGTATTAAATAAAATTCTTTGTCGCATTGTTAGATGTTTTAAAGGATTGAACGGTAAAGTAATGAACAGCGAAATAGGTACTCAACTTTTGTCTTTAATGATGGTATCATTATGAGATAATATGGAGCATGGAATGTTATTGTACAACACGCACCTTTTTAAGATATTTTGTTTTATGACAAAACAGACTGGATAAATGTAATGAAAATAATCATATGCAAAGTGCTAATTTGGAAGCGATATATAGTTTGTCAGTGTGCTTATGTAGTATAATTAGACTAGCAATTATTATTTATACAGTTCGTTACATCGTTAAACGAGCTCCAGAATAGTAAAAGCTTTTGTAGAAAAAATAGTTACAAAGACTACTGGTCTAAATAATCTTATGGGTACATAAAATTACACTTACGAGAAAATTTTTCATGTTTTGATATATTAACACAAGAAAGTAATAAGTTCATGTATTTTTAAATAACATTTTAATCGCAGTATAATAATAAAGACGATTTAACTAGAAATTTTGAGTGAGTTCCCAAGAGACTTAAGTCCTAAAACGAAAAAGAAAAATGTGTTGTTAAAACAGTAAAATTTGTCGAGAAGAGCAATTTAAATCTTTAAGGTCCCAAGATGGTTTAAAAAATCTTTTTCTAGTGCGCCGGCTAAAGTTGGGTTCCGGTTATAAGGTCTAGTGAAAATACTCTGTAAACTATATACACTATAACTGTAAACATGTCAGATCTTTCCGCCTCCGCGATTCAACGTTATTGGCCCCTTCTTTATAAACTGGCGGTCGTGAGTTTGAATCCCGCGGGGAAATCAACATTGTGTTATCGTTGTTTTCTGGTTGGTTAGGACAATTTAAGAAAGGTTAGATGATCCATGCGTCGGATGGGCATGTAAAAATTCGGTCCGCCAACCAACCCGCATAGGACCAGCGTGGAATACGGTCCAAAGACTCCCTGATGGAGAAAAGCTGTTTCTGTAGTCGAAAAGAAGCAAAATAGAGAAGCGAAAGGTATAGCCGCAAACAGCTAGTATCAGTAATTAGGGAGCACTGCGGTTCCCTCGTTCATTGTACTAGACGCGGCTTTGTTGTTATTTAACGGAAAAATACTGACTTTAGAAGGCTATTATTTAAAGCCTAGTTGATGAGAGCCTGTAGTAAAATACAAACCAGACGTTTCTAATCTTTGTCGAGAACTCTCACTCACAGACATGGCCTCGTAGATGTCAACTCCTAGAGGCACTTTAATAACCTAGGAAAGTTAGTATTTTTGAGATTATGTTATTCGATACGAATATAAATTCTTTTTTTTTATTTTAACCTAAAAGCAGGAAGGTTCAAGACAGAGAGAAAGGATTTACAGTTTATTTATAATTTGTAAATCATTATGTACAGACTTAATTGCTTGCTATAATCATTTATTTAAGTTAAGAAGCCATTGTACGACATCAAAAAGACTGTGGTGAAATAAATCTTAGTAAAAATTATGCCTGTTACTGAGATTTAAGTCACCGCAAAGAGTACACTGTGCTGTTTTACATTTACCCACTCTAACGGAGACAAACATCCCACTTACGCTGGTATAATGAGACCGTTTGAGATAATTTAAATTTATTGTTTCAATACATGTTTATATAATCAAAGGCTTTGTTTTAAATTTAAGGCATTACTTGTATCGGCTACGAAGAATTTCGATTTTAATAATATTTTGAAGCACTATTTTTAACCAATTGGTTTTTCATCGAAGGGAAACTAAATGTTAAAAAATGCTCGCTTTATACCATCTCATCTCATTATGTAATGTGTGTTATTGGAATTTTCACTTCAATTATGTATCTAGAATTCGAGAAAGAATAACGCGTGATTTTTTTATTTCTTTCAATATGATGGGTATAATATTTCGTACTCGTTATCGGATTATAGTTAAAACAAAAGATAGCGTTGGATTCCACTTGACTTTCTACATTATATAAAATTAATTATTGCAATAGACTTTCATTACAGATTGCATCAAAAACAATTATTCACTCTACTAATGGCGACTTAATGAACAGGTACAATTCTTTTAACATTTACTATAAAGTAAAAGCTTTCTTTTCCTTTTTACATGTAAAATTACAACTACAAGTATTTATTTTATATAATTGATAGAAATTCAGCTTGAAAATATTAAAGGAAGAGTAATACAGGGTTGTGTTTAAGGATTCAGCGCTTTTATCGATAGTTCAGTGATGTACGGTTTGTACTATAAAATGAAACCGAGACGGCTAGATATGTTTTGATACGTTTTTTGTCGTAAGACCTTTGTTTAAAGTAGGTACACTGCGATGCAAGTACAAAAATATTTCAAATTGTAAAGTAGGTCCAAATTTTTATTCCATACACATACATTTCCGGAACAGCCGCACACTAATTCTTTATTCCAGATTTCGAAATAACCTCCTTACAATATTTTATTAAAGCTCATCACTAAATAATCAAAACGTGAAAATCACTTCCGATTCACTAAAAGGGCCAAAAATTACAAGCACTCGACTGAGTTTGTTTGTCAAACAAATTTAATAAACAGAGCCAAGTGACCAATTACATAAAACGTTAAGTTATTAACATGGAAATAAATGTTGGTACTTCCGTGTTAGCAATTGTTTCAACTCAGTAATAGCTCTGGACGTCGTTATTTTTTAGACTTTTTGAATTATCTTGATCACATACAGAGGAAAAATATACGCATACAAGACTTTGTCACTGTTAAAAATTAAAAACTAAATAATATGCTGACACAAGTTGTGTGAATAAAAGTGATATGGTAAAAAATATAAAATGCTAAATTTAATTGTAACTTCAAAATGCATACATGATTTTTTATGTATTTAATGAAAAATGACAAGTTTCACTTTTACTACAATTAACTATCATGATATCACGCAATTTTTACATCTTGTTTACTAACTAAAATACTATACGACAAAAGATAAAGTTCTGATATAAACTATAATTGTCCTGTGGAATTCAACAACATGCCGCATAAATTAATTTATGTTAACAGTTCAAATTGTAAGCTGTATACGAGACTGCTGACCAATTACCAATTACAAATACCAAGTGAAATAACGAAAAGGTTAAAAAATTGGTGCATTTTACTATTTAAAACCCATCCTTTTTTCGAGATTAAGGTTTTTTTTCCAATTTACGATGAGTAATATTTATTCCGAACGTGATTTGACGTGAGCAGACTCTCTTTCTGATACGTTTTTTCAACTTAAACAAGATACATGAACTTATTTTTATGTACTGTGTAGACATGTATAGTGCAAAAAATAAGAGGAATTAAAACTCAAGTTTTTTAAAGTAGAACATTATTAATTGTAAAATGCTTCCGAGGATTCTAGACAATATATATATAATTAAATTTATCGTTAGAATTTTATCAGAATTATGTATTAAACTTTCATAAGCTGCTTGACTACTTATATTTATTTGCTGTACTTATGACATTGCAATGATAAAACACTTTCATAACGAACCTTCAGAAAGTAAATTCATAAACATAACGTTGAACATACCGTTCACAAATACTATTTAAAATTGACGCAATATCCAATCAAACGATAAGAATCCTCCGCCCGAAAGTGTCGCTCTAAATTCTGACGTATAACAGGTTTAGGAAAACAAGTTTGGGATTGAATAATTGACAGTGAATGTATTAAGACAGTAAGGGTAAATTACTTTTTCTGATAACTAATATTTCTATATGAGTAGGGGAAATCTAAAAATTTTTAGTTAACATAAATAATAACAGTTTGTTTCAATGTATCTGCCAATTCAACTGCCTCCGTAGCCTTTTGGTAAGGGTGTGTGCTTTAGAAAACAGAAATCGTGGTTTCAAATCCATGCGTCAGATGGGCATGTAAAAAGTCGGTCCACCCACCAACCCGCATAGGACCAGCGTGGTGGGACACGGTCCAAAACCCCTTATAAAAAATGTGTGTATTAGGGGAGGCTTGGCAGGATGTCCAGCAGTGGACTAATAGAGGCTGATGATGGGGATGATAAAAACTTGTGATATATTATTGTTTGAATTATTAAACACCTTAAAATATTTGAGATTTTAAATGTCGACAATTTAATACGAAAATAAAAATATTTTAAATTCAGCAATTATTTGACTCTACGAGAAAATTGCGCAAAGTAATTAAATTAGTTATGAACCGGTCATAATGCCATTTATGGTGCCAATCGTGATATGTAAAACAAAGAATTTGTTTTGTTTGCAGTTATGTTCTTTAACAGCATGGTTTAAAGGAAATAGTTTAAAACTGAGCTCATATATATATTTTAAATGTAACTGCCTCCGTAGCTCGTGCATATTGGCGTGTGCCTTAGAAACTGGAGGTCGTGGTTCGAATCCTGCGGGGACGACAAATTTTCATTGTTGTTTCCTAGTTGGTTAGGCAATTTGGTGATCACCCAATTGTCTGAAAAGTAAGATGATCCATGCGTCGGATAGGCATGTAAAAGTCGGTCCACCTACCAACCCGCATTGGACCAGCGTGGTGGGATACGGTCCAAAATCCCTAATAAATGGAGGTGTATCGGGGAAGCCTATGTCCAGCAGTGGACTATCACAGGCTGATGATGACGAAATATGTTAATCATTATGAAATATAGGTTAAACATGCAGACTTAACAAATAAAGGCATATTATCTTACATATTTTGTGTTAGATGCTTTATGTTAAACAGCATAATTTTTTTTTTCGACATCTGGTTTATGCACGTTTCGTTTCATATCAGCCTGTAATAGCCAAGCTCAGAGTAAAAACAATGTAAAAGCACATGACACGTCACTTGAAAGTAAACACGATTTAATCTAAATTCTATCAAGTAACTCATTTATCCACTTAAGCTACTACTTAACTGAAGGAATTTATTTGTGTACATTTAATCAAGTTTAAAGAAAGCAACGCTTTAATGCAAAAGTCCACTGCTGGCATAGGCCTCCCCATAGAACGCCATCTCCATTAGGGTTTTTTTTGGACCGTACCCTACCAACCTCTAATCAGATACATGTATCATCTTACATTTTAGACAATTAATTCCTAACTGACCGGAAAACAATGACAACACAAAGTTTTTTCCCCGCAGGATTTGAACTCACGACCTTCGGTTTAAAAAGCAGGGGCCAATACCGCTAAGCCATGGGGGCATGGATTTAAACTTATTTGGTATTAAAACGAGAATATCATTATGCGTTCGAAAACACACTTATAATTATATCGATTAATTCTAGGAATTTTCATTATTCACTCGATGGAATGAGCAACAACCGAGATACGACACGAAAAATGTCGCCTTTTCAATTTCGTATATTGGGGTTAAATTATAATTTGATAAACATGCTAAGCAGTTTTTTCTAGGTTCAAATTGCGATTGCTGATAAAAACGCGCCGTAATATAAATTTGAATTTATTTTGAATCATTGAGCTAGGGTGTTTTCTTTGACAAAATGATATGAATATTCGTAACTGTTAAAATGACAATTTCCTTTAACACGCTTTGCAATTGGCGAAACTAAAAGATCTAGTTTGTTAAAAACCACGCTAAATGTCGTAATATTATGCCTCTTTTTAGAGTATGTTAAGTCACAATTAGGTTTCGTCTTGTATCTGCTACCAAAAGCCTCTTAATACTACGATGTAGAGTTGTTCTATTTTATAGAATAGTTTTGCGGTGTGAACTTAGCTAATGTCAAAACTTTATATAAGGAAACAAAATGTAGTTCAATTATCATCATCATCAGCCTTTGATAGTCAACTGCTGGACATAGGCCTCCCCTTATACCAATTCCCCTTATATCCATTAGAGGGTTTTGGACCGTATCCCACCACGCTGGTCCAATGCGGGTTGGTGGGTGGACCGACTTTTTACATGCACATCCGACGCATGGATCATCTTACTTTTCAGGCAATTGGGTGATCGGCCAAAATTGCCCAAACCAACTAGAAAACAACAAAGACAATTTGTTAAGTCCCCGCAGGAGTCGAACCCACGACCTCCGGTTTCTAAAGCACATGCCTATACCACTAGGCTACGGAGGCAGTCGTAGTTGAATTATACAATAGTTAATTGAAAATAAATTATTCATAAATTTTAAATAGTTTTAAGGATAAGATACAAGTTGAAATTTATTGAGTCATTAGACGTTGCCCGTGATTTCATCCGCGTAGTAATATATAACTAATCTGCTGGATTTTTTTCTTCAAAAAGTAGCCTTAGTTACTCCTAGTTACATCTGCTATCTTTTAGTAAAAGTCACGTTAAAATCGGACCAGCCACTCCAAAGAATAACAGACAGACACTTAGAAGTAAAAAAATAATGTTTTATTATATGTACCGGTAATATATCATATATATTATATGTACTCATTAAAAACGGGTATTTTAATGTTACAAACAGGCACTATTTTTCTTATTTGGATAAAAAACGATTTCGAATATTATTAAGATAGAATAAATAAAAAACCATGGACAGAACCTAATGTAATGGGCAAAGATATTCTGCTATAGCCAACGTGGAAAGTATCAGACTTTCCCTGTTAGCTACAGCAGAATATATTAGTCATTTAACCGAGTCCTATGGGAATAAAAACTTCATAATATAGAAAATGAAATTTATATAAAAAAGAATACTGCAGCGTTTCTTGCTTGCGAGAAATTGAAAAGCACAAATTTTAAAATATAATTATTTTTTGATAATTAACACATATACAACGATCTCGAATATAAAGGCTCACGTGATCTAAACTGTGAGTAACTTTCAGAAGATAATAAAATTAGACCTGTAAAGGAATATTGTTTACGAAATAATTCAAATTGAGTGTTAGCTATCAATAACAGAATGAAATAAATAACATATTTCATGTCGCGAATTCTAAATTATTAATATTGTGGTAAAAAAAAATTACAATAAGCTTTTCTGTATTTATCCTTCATGATATTTTGCCGAAAACATTTAACAATCATTACAATTTTTGATATGAATGGTTTTTGTAAGACATTATAGCTGATACTAATATATTATGTATGTAATATTTATGTGTTTATTTATTGTTTTAAGAGATGTATTATAATAATAGTCTACTTAATCTATGAATATTATAAAACAAAGTCCCCGACCACGGCTGTCTGTTTGTTCTTGATAAACTCAAGTTAAAATTACCGCATGGATTTTCACGAGCTTTTCCTACTCGATACCTATTTACTATCTCTCTGCCGATTATCCGGAAGGTTTAGGTAAATTACGTGAGTAAAATATATTGTTATTTGTCAGGGATATAACAAAATTTTTTATGAAACAAATATTTTTTTATGTCTATACAAAAGTTCGCCATAGCTCTGAAGGGTACTATGTTTGCCTTTTCATCAAATGTCAAAAATCGAAGGTCTGAAGTATCTGATGAAAAACCCTCAGCTTGTATCAGCTGTACTAATACAATTCAAATATATGGTAATGCCCCCTTCTACTATTGGCACATAAAAAAACTACTGCCATTGCGAGAATCCACCTTAGTGGGACACATCTTCTAATTTATTTAATCTACCCTATTCGTTCCTACTGCTTGGCAAATGTCTTCCCTTCTGTTTTTAATACGCATATAAATAAAATTAAAAGAAAACTCCGGATAAGACTAGACTGGCGGCTATACTGACTCTTACTCGAACATTGCACATATTAAATTACAATAAATTGTTAATAAGGGCTAAGAGAAGACCTGATCCTAACTAGGAATAACATTCTGGACTAACAGGATCTGATTGTAATTAGAATAACATTCAAAAGTGAATTTGATTTAGCTGCAAGTCTCAGACAAAAATGCGTCATGATTTGTGATCTTGAAGATAAATAAATAATAAAAAATATTTATCGTTTATATTTTGGCCTCAGCTTCTTTGAAAACTTTAAAAAGCACACAAAATAATCTTTTTATGCACTCATTATAGCATTTACAATGAAACGTAGTTATTAATCCTGCGATGACTTTTAGCCTCGAGAATTATGATCATGTGTTATGCGCTTTCGATGTATATTAATAAAATTCGAGGCGATACATATAGTAATAATTTACAGTTGTGTAACAATTTACACTGTTCCCCAGTTTTCAATAATCAAACTGCTGTTTAATAATAAAAATAATTGAGTACAAATAAAATACTTCAATCATAATTTAATTTAATGGTATTTAACTGTTTGCTGTGTTTGGTCATCGAAAATCATGAAATAATTACAAAACAACTTGTGAATATGCAATAACATAGCAATAATAGAATACAAATTTAACGTAATTAACATGCGATGAATATGGAACAACATGTTGTTTTAAGCTACCAAAGCAGGGACAATAAATAAATTTGGCAAACTGGTTTATCGTTACAGGCAAACCATTACAACGGATTTATTGATAATTTAAATATCTTATATTGTGTTATCGTAATTATAGAAAAGGAAACTGGATTTTAAAATAAGAGAGACACTTACCAAGTAATTTATTTACTGTTAAAACCTTGCTTTATAGAAAATTCACTATGCAATTTCAATAATTTTAATGTTTTTATCGTCTCTCATGGGTCCTTTCATTTAAATTGTAAGTTGACTTAATGTTTTTTTATGTACCACTGTCACCTGGTCATTCACATTTCTAGATCTTGATTATTAGTTTGATTTACGTATGCGGAACTAGCAGCATCTTATTTTGTAGTTGTAATTTACACTTGGATATAATGTTATGAGCAGCCGGATAGTTAATAAGGTTAACATAAAGAATCATGATTGAAACTCTACGCCTTTTAATTAAATAAAGTGTAATATGCACGTAAAGATTTAAAGGATATCAACATAATAAGAATGTAATATGTACTGGAAATCGATTGTATCCTCGAAAATATGAAATGTGTCAAAATACACGAAAGCTATTTAAGTTCAAAGTAGATGTACAACTAGTCTATCTCTAAGACCCAAAAAAACAAAGTGTAGTTAACCTGCATGAGAATTTATGGGCCGCACATTCTCTTCCACTTGAGGTCTTATACATGTCGCTGGATTGAACAGACATTATATGAATGAAAACGTTTTATTAAATTTGTTTATTTACAGATCAGTTTTTTTAACATTTTATAAACATTTTATGTACTCTTTACTACAAAATCAGCCCCCAATATAGTATAATACTATATTAAACAACTTGACTGTTGTGTCTGCGGACCTTCTACAAATAATATGCGGTCCCAGAGCGGAAACAATAGAAATGAGACGGGAAGGTGTACTTAAATTGGTTCGCGATCCACTTGTAAGAAGTACCTTAAACAATATTCCACCCACAAATTCTCATATATTTGACCAAGAAAGTTTTACAGTCGCGCTGAAAAAGGCAGGTGGAATGAAGAAAGCTTTTTGGGGCCTTTTAAGACTTTGGCAAATGGCACAAGGCTCCCCTCGCGAGGGAATAATCAGCGACGGCGCAAATGTCCAGAGCCAAACATTCGAACGGAGCTACATTATCATAAAAATTCCATACAAGGCGACCAAATGAACCGCCCCAAAGAGCACACCAATCATGGTGACAATCAACAGAACTATAATCACAAAAAGCATTTCGTATAACGAATTGGATTGCGCAAATCCTTCGAAAGGACGGTGTACGAGTAATTATCTATTTAGGCGACTTTCTTGTGGTTCACCAAAACCCAAGTATTTTCGAGAAACATGTACGTTAACTTATTCAAAAATTGGAATATCTATTATTAAAGGCCTTTGCGTCTTTACAGACGATTTAACATATGTCTGATCAGAGGAACACCTCTTTTCGTGGCTATATAAGCCAATTCGAGAGCGACATTGTCTTCACACCAGCGGCAGGAGAATTGTGAATTGCAGGGGTGGTGGTGCCGGTGTGTCTCTTATGTCTCCTATCCGCCAGTAACTGAAACCAGGCTGTATCGTTGTAAGCTCGACCCTCCTTCACACTCTTACGCCATCCAATCCTATCCTCTGCGAGCTCCTCCAGCGTTTGATTGTCAATGTTAAATGTGGACATGTCTCGCTTGACACAGATCTTTAAATCTAGCAACAGTCTCCAACGTTTCTCTTCGCATTTGCTATAGTGCCAAGCAAAACAAGCCGCGGCAACGAGAAGGTGGCATGCGATACACATGTCCCAGCCATCTCAACCGTTTCTGCTTGAGTAGATGTGGTGAGGCTGGGCAGCTGCTGAATTTCCAACACCTTTTGTTCGTCGCTCTGTCCGTCCACGTGAAGCATAGAATGTTACGCAGACAGCGCATGTAGAAGGTGTTTAGTCGGCGTTCTTGCTTTGCGTACGATGTCCAGGTTTCGCTCCGCACAGAAGTATGCTCAAAATGCATGTTTGGAACACTGTTATTTTGGTCTTTGTGGTCAGATGTTTGTTGGTCCAAACTCTTGTACGGAGCTTTCCGAACTATGGCCGCCGCTTTGCCTAATACGAACGTTGATCTCTGCATCAAGCGAGAGTTGTTCGACACGGTCGACCCAAGGTAGTGCAAACTGCTCGACTATTTCCAGGGCTTCCCATCAGTAGAATCGCTGTTGTTGTGACACAACCCTGAACCAGTACGACTGTCTTCTTGGTGTATTATGCTCATGGAGAACAGAGTGCATGCGTAAGAGACTTTGTCCATCATCTGCTGGAGCTCGTGTGGAGAGGCAGCGACAAAGGCTGCGTCGTCAGCAAACAAAAGAGACCATCGACGATGCAAGTCCTCGCGATACCGTTTAGACTTGAAAAGAGCAGTGTTAAAAGTCTTCCATCGTCCTTGTGTAGAGATGGATACCCTGACGGCACTCACCAAAAGCAATTTCTAGGAGAAGCGAGAAGAAGATACCAAAAGGTGGTGCTAAGACACATCCCTGTCGGACGCCTCTACGTACTGCGAAAGGCGCAGACAGATCGCCATTGAAAACAACAGAGCCTTTGATTTCTTCGTGGAACGATTTAATGAGACTTAGTAGCTGGTGGACATCCATGCTCTCTAGTGCCGTGTCAGACCTTCCCTCGCACGGTATCGAAGGCCTTGTTCAGGTCAACAAAGGCAATAAAAGTGGTGTGTTCATCTCACGACACTTCTCTGAGCGTTTCTGAGCGTGAATATCATGTCGACCTGTGGATCGCTGGGCTCGGAAACCGCACTGGGCTTCCGGGTAAATGCGATCTGCCAGTTGTTGGAGCTTAGAAAGTACGACACGTCCAAACAACTTTCCCACGATGCTAAGAGTGCTATCCACGTAACTGTTGCAATCGCCACGTCACCTTTTCCTTGTATAATGTCACTATATTAGCATTGCGCATTTCTTGAGGCACCAACCCGCCTCCCAGCATCTACACAGCAGTCTGTATATGGAAGGTCCCACACACCAATTTTATAATCTCTGCATAGGTTTCGTCGTTACCAGGACTTTTTCCGCTTAGCTGCTTAACGGCCTTATGGTACTCGTGACAGTAGGCGGCTCGTCAACTCACTCCAGGTAGGCAATTTCAGCATTAGAACCATTTAACTGCCTCGATATCAACTGGTTATGAGGTAAAGCATGGTGTAGTGTTCCACACATTGCGTTGCCGGCCGCTGTCGAGTAATAACAGAGCCGTCAATTTCCTTTAAAGGTACCGTTTTCTTAGGAATCGGACCGCGCTCTTTTGATTCCCGAGTACAGTCCACTGAGATTTCCGTGTCAGCGCAGGCTTGGATTTCATTACAAAGTTTGACCAATGCGCATTTACGCATTGTCTTGACACTCTCTGCAGTTCTGCTTTTCGCAAGCAATAATGCTCGCTCAGCGTTTTAGGACAAGGAGAAATTCGGAGCTATAAAGCAGCATGACGCTTAGCATCAAGCAGAGGTTGTAAGGTCGCTAGGTTTCAGCGAACCAGTCCCTGTTTTTGTTTTCGCATACCCGAAGCTTTTGCTGCTGTAACAGTGAGTACTACCTTTAGTCTATTCCATTCATCAGAAATAGGTACTGTCCAGGTCCCAGTTACAGTTTCGCAATTAACCATTTCGCTATATGTTTGGATCATAACATTGTTTTGGGTATTAAGGAGATTCAATCTCTTTTTACCGGGTGGTCTAGACGAGTGTATCTTCTTTGGAGAAATGGTAATTCGCGCCACAACTAGGGAATGGTCTGTATCGCATTCAAGCGCTTGAAAGATCGTGTGGAGTACTTCACGAAGGTCTTTTTCTGGAAAAACAAGGTCTAGTTGGTGCCAGTGGCTGGAGCGAGGGTGTCGCCAAGAAACCTGTGAGGCTCTTTGCCTTTAAAGTAAGTATTAGGTAACACATAATTGGTAATTGGAACAGAATTCCAGAGACGTTGACCATTTTCGTTAATGTTTCCTATACCATGGTTGACCAAGGCAATCAGACCATGTAGGAGAATCAGACCAACACGAGCATTAAAATCTCCTAGTATATAAGGAGCGGTCGCTACGACTCACTCTGCCAACGGTCTCCGTAAGCTCACCGTAGAAATGGTCTTTGGTCTCAGCAGAGGCTGAAAGTGTTGGCGCGTATGCGGATATAAAGGTGACATAGCCGCATTTGCTGTTCATACGCAGAGATATGATACGCTCTGAAACGCCTTTTGGAGTTTCGATCGCCTGCAGTAGGTCGTTCCGAACAGCAAATCCAACACCGTATTCGCGGACAGATTCGGCAGCTTTGCCTTTCCAGAAAAAGGTGTAATGTGCTTCCCGTAAGGACCCTTCCTCAGGAAGTCTCGTTTCCTGAAGGGCTGCTATGGCGATGTTAAGCCTATCGAGCTCACCATCCACGACAGCAGTTTTGCGCAGATCTTGGGCGCTAATTCGAGAACCTCCCCAGGTTTCGGGGAGGCCCGTCCTCATAGTACGGACGTTCCATGACCCTATGCGAATGGATATGTTAGGCATGTTTTTAATGTTTCTTTTATTATTATTTGCGGTGTACGGATATTCGGCACCAGTTGTCTAATTTTTGCTAGTGTTCTCCACATCCTTTAGGAACAAACCAGCACCGGGGCTAATTGGCCGAGGGCCGTCCAGCTGGAGCGGGCGGTGCTTAAGCAGTGGGTCTAGGATGGACCCTCCCACTGTCTCAGAGTGACCCTGACACCCGCGCATACGCCGGTTACTGCCACTCCCGTGTTGTTATCCACGCAGCCGAGCTGACGTGGTGAGTGTCTCACCTACAGACACTGCATCGCCTGGGACGTAATTAAGGAAGCACAGGATTGCCCAAAGCCTATACCACCCTCTCGGTCTTCCCAACAGAGCCCGCAGGAACGCCAAAGCGATACCGTGGGGTGTTGGTCGACTGCAGGAGTCTGCCGCTTTTCGGGTTAAACCGTACTTGCGCCTGACGGTGACACCAAGACCGGGTTTATTTTCGGAGTTGCCTTCTCCTAGACAGATTGCAGATCAGTGCTGACGATGCCTCTCTCACCGTTTAAATAAACACAATTATAAAAATACAATACACTGAAAAAAAATATTATAAAGAAATGTATAAACTATTTTTATACAATTTAAATAATTTTTAAACAAACAAAAGATTTTTAAGTACACAAACTTAAATAAATTTAGTAAACCTATTTTATATATCTAAATTATGGTGCAACTTATTAAACATTCCGCAATGGAAATTGCGCGTTGTCTTAACCTAATACATAAATATTCTATTAAAGTAAAACTATTCTTGTTTGCTGTATTCATTTTTCTTTTTCTAGATTTCTCTCTTCAATTCTTCATGCATTTGAAATTTTCGTGTTTTCTAAATTTTTTAATCCATACGATTTTCCTCAACGTTAGATGACGCTGTGTAAATTTTGTAGGTATAACTTCTAATAAGATTTTCTATATTTTCGTGTGTTGTTCGTTTGATGAGTGTTCGATAGATGGCGCTAATTTCAAATCAAGTTCGTCTAATGTGTTTCTTCAATTTGGTTTCATATTCAAAAAGTGTTCAAAAGAGTTATCAGTACCTGATGATTGTTAAAAGATGACTTGGTTGTTCTAATTTATTTCTTGTATTATGTTACATAGAATCGTTGTTGAAGCTGTTTCGGTCGTCTGTAAAAAATTTATCTGCCACTGTCATCACACAATTTTTTTAGATTTGGTTTAAACTTTCACTGTAATTACTATTTTACTCAAACTTTATTTTCCAATTGCACTTAATATTTTGGACTTCCTTTAAGCTGGAAAATTTTGGTGAAATTGTACTGTTTTGTATTTTTCCAGAATATTTTTTAGGTGACAGCGATGCCAATCGCTTACATCAATTGATCAAGCTGATCTCAGGAATATCTAGGATTCGAATAAATTATCACAAGTCGATTCTCGTACCCAAACAATGCATATCCTACCGAGGTATAACATGGAACCCATGGTTCAACTAGAAATATCTTCCGACAAACAAGTCAATACTCATTGTCAAAAAGTTGTCAAAGGTTCTGGGAACAGGCGTAGTCGATCGAAAAGAGCTTCAGAGGCTAGTAGGTCTCCTAAGCTTCAGCAGCTTTGTTGTTCCTCGGGACAGGTTACATTACCGAAAGACTCTAACCTTTCTGAACTCTATTTCCCATCAAATTTCGCCTCATCGCAACATTCCATCCAGTGTGCAAAAGGAAATTAAATGGTGTCTAGAAAATCATCGACGCAAGTCGCTAATACACCTGCCTCCTCCAACACACTTCCTTGTCACACTTGCGTCGGATTTAGGGTGGCGAGCACAACGCAACAACACCACCAGATCCTGGCCCTAGAGATCAGAAGAGCGCCACCTCCGTTGCAATATAAAAGAACTTCAAGCCATATCGAAGGTAATAGAATTACATGCCCCATACATGGCAGAAGGCTCCTTGCTGATTCAATCGGACAATCGTACATCAGTGGCTTATCTTCAAAACGAGGGGGGCATGAAATCATTTGAAAGTTTGACGAAGGTTGTAGAGCAAATTCTGAATATCTTGGACAAATTCATGATACATTCAAAAATTTATTATATTCCTGGTATGCTCAACATTCAAGCAGATCGATTATCCAGACTCCGAAGACCATCAGAATGGCACCTGCTACCGATTTGCACAGAACAAATTTTTGCGAGGACGGGGACTCCAGTCATCGATCTCTTTGCATCAAGTACAGCGCGAGAAGTTCGGAACTACGCAACGATAGATCTCAATGACATGAACGCAACATTTAACAATGCATTCAGCATGCAGTGGAACTTCCCACTGGCTTGGATATTTCCACTGCCATCCATGATTCCAAGGGTTCTAATGCATCTGAATCGAGCCAAAGGTATATATATTTAATTGTAGTTCCTCGGGACAAAGTGTTTTGGCGGGCGGACCTGGAATCTCGATCCTCGATCCTTGAAAGCCCCAATCAAGCTTCGGAATTTAGAGGAGTCTTTAATAGACATCACAACAGGGCTACCACTACCAAAAATCCAGAACTTTCATCTGGAGGTGTGGAAATGTATGGGTGGACAAGGAAAATAAAGTCGTGGAATTCTAGGCAAATATCGTTGCTCAAGTCTTCATGGCGACCGTCAACGTGGAAAACATACAAAGCTGTTTGGAAGCGCTAGTCTCACTGGGCAGAGGAACATAATACTAATCCATCTGTGCCAGATGGAGCAGAGGTCGGACAATTCTTAGCAGATTTACATCTAAAATTTAATTTGGCTTGCAATACAGTTCTTGTACATAAATCTGTGATATGTACGCTATGCGATGTAGAATTTTCCGGTAAGTTGACTGATGATGTTCTCGTGAAGCATCCCACATTAGAAATAGTATTCCGACAATATATATTATTAAATAAAATGACTTTGCAGGAATTTATCGCGTTTATTTACATTTTAAATTCAGCATAAGTCGAATTACAGACTAAAAATAATTAATTACAATTAAGATCTGAAAACCCACATCAGCACTGGCAACAAGACGCATGACATCTCAGTCTACCCCGTGACCGTGGCCGCTGGAAAGTGTTCAGAAACGTCGGAATTTAAAACGTAAAATAAACGCGATAAAATTCGTATAGTCATTATATTTAATAACATAATAAACATACTTACCTTATTAGAAGCTTAATTTCCATCTCTTCCTGGTGTATATTTCGACTCAATGAGCTAGCTATGGCGGTCTGGCTTGTTTGGTAGTGCTGACCCCACCCTTCCTAGTGAAAGGTGGGAATGTGCGAAAAGGACCGAAAATTACACCAGGAAACGGAACTGTCTATCTCAATATATAAGCTTCTAATAAGGTAAGTATGTTTAACATAAATTTTATTTTCAGGTAGAATGCTGCTATTACTCTTGGGTCTACAATTCATAATAAAATGGAGTTAAATTTAAAAAATGTTTATGAACAAAGAATTTAAAAATGCGAAGCACTATCGGCAAATTGAAAAAAAGAATATCAAAGCTCTATTGTAGACAAATTTGGATACAAGTTCAATTACAAATATATCTGTAAAGCTTCTAGAAGAAATATTGAAAATTACCTTTACTTTATTTATGTTTATGCATTTTTGCATTAAATGTATTTCAAATTTAAAAGTTTCAAATATAAAACGATGTCTGGAATTGCATTCAGAAAGAATTCTTGAACAACTCTCTGTTAAGAGTGGCATGCAATGTCAGTCAACTTTCAACAGGCTGAGTAAAGCCTTGCAGTTTTAAAATAGGCCAGGCTTTTTTCTATTTCCTCACAAAGTATTTGCTTACACTGTTTTATTTATGCTGCTAGTTTTATTTAGTCTCGTATTTATATAAATATGAACGTAATATGGACTCTTTTAAATTAATTCAAATTAATAGTAGTTTATCTTTTAAACTTTAGAACCAGTAAAATTGTTATTTTTTTACAGTGAAATACTATAGTAAAAATCATAGAATAATTTGAATATGCCAAAATATTCTATAGGCATCAGATGTATGGTCTAATAAATTGAAAACCATTTCAATACATGACCTGATATAAAATCGATACTAATTTTACACATTCTATATTTAAGCGATAGATCATAGTAAGACTAATTACTGCGAGGGATTGAGGATTGAGATATGTTATATTAAAATATATAAAAATATATTTTAGACTTCTCATAACTAAACTACATAACACGAGTCGATAAAATATATCTGAGAATATAAATATATAAACCGGAAATTAAAAATGTCTGAAAGTCAGTCCTTAAAGAGCCCTTTTCACAATGTAAAACTATACGAATAACAAATTCTAGAGTAACATCTACACATATTATTTCCGCAGCTGAAATATTTAAATCAAATCATACTTACTATGTAAAAGAATTACAAATATTCTAACACAATATTGCTAGTATAATATGAGGATTCAATATTATTTTAGAATCGATGACCGTGTCAATTGAACTACTTTTGATGTTGATAAATTATAATGAGACTTTAGAAGACTTCAAACAACGGAATCACTACAACTTCATTGGGAACTTTGGCATTGAATTGAGTCTATTGTGAATGGCATTTTTTGTATAGAGTGCTTTGTTCTTCAAGAAAGTATGTTTTTTAATTTTTAATAAAGGTTTCGAAATAAAATGACTAGGGACAGTATAGTATTTAAGTTCTATATTTTTAATATTTGTTCCTGCACTTCGAACGAACGACCATAATGAAATCAAAACTTTTGTGATAAACTGGTTAACAAGTCAGGTGATAGACTTTTATAAAGGGGTATTCAAAAATTGGTTACATTATGACAAGTGCGTCAATATTCACGGAAATTATGTAGGAAATGTAAATACAGGCTTTCATATAAAAATAATTATTTTTCGATATCTTTGCACGTCTTTTTAAATTTCAAAACGGTAATTACTTACAAAACATGCCTCGTATTTAACTTTTGGAAAGCCTCAATAACTTTTTTTTCGAATCAATGAAAACTAACAACTTTATAACGATTTAAATGATCTATTAGTGCCACTTACTCATGTCATAAAATTGTTATATATTGTATTTTAAAGCTAAAACGTCCACTGCTTTAACCTAATTTAACCACACGCGAGTGCAAAACTATGTTTAATTTAAAACTGCAATGAGCTTTTGAAAAATAAATTGTATTTAATTAGCAAAAACAGTATAATGTGTAATTAAATTATTTAATATCTTTTGAATGCGTTGTTAGATCATAAAACGTTAACAAAAAAGATGGCTTTTCATTCCTTACATTACTGTTTTGTTGACATAAACTTTTAATCAGTCATTGTTACACCTAAAATATTAATTTCAGTAGTTCATAATAATGGACTTAATTATAGATATTTTTTTCTCCGTTTTTATCGTTCCATACATTTTATTCATTATCATAGGAAAACCGTATAAAGTAAGTATTTAGTAAAAAGTAGATAAACACCAAAAGTTAACCTAATCAAAGAAATAATAACAATTTAGCATATCCTTATAAAAAATTATAACAACTGCTAAAAGAATAAATAAGAAACAATAACAGATACGATTAAACAACAGCAGATAAATAAAATTTTTACATCATTAAGAATGTTAAACCGTACAGAAACGTAAATGCTCAAGTTTCTTTGTAATTTGTAAGGCAGAGTTATAATAAAGTTTCTTCCTTTCATTGTTCTGTACCCTCTAATTTTCATACAGCTAAGAAATTGCCGATGTTTTTTGATAACAAATTACAAAATAAGTTATCATCCTTATTATTGTAGGTAAAATCTGATTGTGCCTTTTTATTGAAATAGATTTCAGTTTGTTCATACGCCTTAAATTATAATTGCTATATATGTCGGCGCAAGTAGTTCAAACTATTAACTTTTTAGTTAAATAGTGTACACTTACTAAGATTTAATTATTGTACTTAGTCTATATTAGGCTAAAAATGTTAAGTGTTGTATCGAACTCAAATAATTTCAACTATTTATTTGCGATTACCCTCTAACCCCGTTAAAACAGGAGATATCAAAAGTGTTTAATATTGTGATGTTCAGACATTGTGAATAACTTTCTAAATTCATTTAAAGAATTAACAAATGAATTACTACTTAAAACTATTTAGACATAACTCGATGCAACACATGATATTGATTAATTGATTGATTAAACACTGTAATAAAATAATATACTTTTAGTAATCGTTTTTAAGGTTTATTTAAGGAATTGTCTGAGTAAATTAAATAAGAATTGATGTTTATTAAAAACATTAACAATAGTATATATGAAAGTGTTATGACTTCAAAAACACCGCCACTGATATAAAAAGGGCTAGATTTGTTGTGAAATCAAACACACGGACAGAGGTCTACAAGCGTAACTTCGAATGAATAAGACATAAGACAAGAGAACTCGCGTTGTGGTGTGAAAGTTCTAAGGCACAAGTACAGAGAGCTTTACTATAACTTGCGTGTACGAATACAGATTGTTACCAAGTCTCATGCACTCGTGAGTATCGATAATCTATAAAACAATCAGTTGATAAAGAATTGAAGGTAATGCCAGAAAAATGTTAGACCAAGTAATTAATTCATTATTAATTTAACTTTGTTCTACGTGAACGACTGTTAACGGTTTTGTACCACAAAACTGCACGAACTTTCCGTGCATGAATGCCAAATGACTACAAAAACGGTTATTGCCAATATCGTTCATAAGCAATAACGTAGGTAACTAGCCAATAGTGTACGCCAATATTGTACATTAAGCTGAAGTACAACAGTACATTTGATATTTCAAGATAATTTCTTTGTTTCTCTAAACATCGTTATTTCAAATTTTAAAACAATGTTACTTATTTAGATCAAGACTAAACAGTTAAAAAAAATATGGTAAATTGCACAGATAAAATTAGGTAAACCAATATTACGCTATATTGCTACCTAAGATTGTCTCAACTGTAATAAAATTCAAAGCGTAGAGGCGAACCGAGTTGCAGATCCCCGCATTCAGATATAACCAAATGCAGCAAAAATTGATTCGAAAATGTAACCACTATAATACTACGTAATATAAGGTTAAAAAGTTATGTTATCAGACATTCATTACTTCTTTAATATTTAGAATAAAACGACGTAATTTGCAAAATGACGATGTAAATAATACCCTGTCAAAAGTAAAATACTGGTTTAGTACAAATAATTGTTGTTAAACAAAAATAAAACTAAATGTATAAGGTTTATAACTCTAAATGTTCCTCAAGCTGGGTGTGATTGGTCAGATGGAGAAGCGCTAGACCACGTGCATTACTGTTCTCACATCACAAAGTTCCTAACTGCAATGGGCCCTCATATTCATAGTCTGGCGAGTAAACTTAGCTCAGCGCTGCAGTCAAAAATTAGAAATTAAATTAACCGATGTTGAGACAGCCCGTTTAGTATATTTTAGTTATTTTCACAGTATAATGTCTTATGGCATTCTACTGTGGAAACGCGACTGATATTAATACTATTTTATAATTCAAAAAGAGCTATTCGGCAGTCTATAACCTGGGCTCCAAAAAGTCGCTGAGAAAAATGTTTTGAAATTAATGTAATGACTGTTTTTCTCAATACTATTTGAAAAATATTATGTTCATAAAATAAAAATGATTTTGTAAAACATTGTGACACACTAATATAAATATAGAAATAGGCTCCGAAGAACAATGAAATCCTTCATGGGACAATGTATACTCTTCTACTATAAAATACCAGAAAACGTTCAGCTTTTTATCTACAAATAAATTTAAAAGTGGTAAAGGAACGTTTGTGTGTTAAGGATATTATAGTTGTAATGACTATGATAGACAACACACCCACATGTACACTGTTCGCTCCAGGCTATTTCAAAGTAGTAAAATGTAAGGTTTATGTAAAAGTTTTGTAAAATTTATTGAAGAAAAAGGAAAAAGAAAAAGTCCCGCTGATTTCTTAGCCAGGTTCTTCTCAGGTCAGAGCTTCCATTTCCGAACCGGTGGTAGATTATTTGACAATCGATCAGAAGTGTAATGCTTCCATATTGAATAAAGATATTTGACTTTGACTTTGACTTTGACTTTGAGAAGTATACTGAATGCTTTCACATTACAACAAAAAAAGTAAAGTTTGATTTTTTGAACATTATATTTTATTTGATTTTATATATTTTATATGTATTTCACACTAGCAGCATAGAATTCAACGTAGCAGCGCATCATCATTAACTGCAAGTCGGAAAATGGTACAGAAAATGTATACGGCCTTAGAGGACAGCAATATCTGACAGAAATCATTAACTACAACCATTGAACGTGCACTTTGTTCGCTATATCGGCCGCTCAAATTGATCAAACTGATGATCTGTATTTTATTAGCTTTTTTTTATACGTAATAAAAGTATCTTTTAAGTCAAAATATTCAACGATTAGGGATAAAATGTATGTATATCATAACATTAGAATGTCTGAATATGAATGACTTTAAAATAACCGTCTTTAGATTTTTACAAAAGTTTTGATGTATTACTGATACATATAACTGGTTTTTTTTTCATCTTTTGTATATCTGTCTGTATTTCTGTTGTTATGGCTAATCTCTGGAATGGGTGGTCTGATTTTGACGGAATGGAAGATAGCTGATGAAGCTGGGAGTATTGAAAAAAACCAAAAAAAGATGAGATTTTTAAGATCCAGAGTTTGAAATAAAAAACGAATCTATTCTTTATTGTTGAATATAAAAACCAATTTATATCAAACATCATCAAATATTTCAATATATTATCCCGTTTGTTATCCCGCGAAAACTTTATTAATGCCCGAGTTACAAATTGAAGTAACATTACCTTTAGTAAGCATTGAAATGAATATAATTTTAAGCAACAAGAATAGGGAGAACCTTGTTATAAAATTTATGTCTAGAAGCAAAACTTAAGTTACGTTACTTAATAGTTTTTTAACGACTTGTGGATGAGTAGATCTGTTCCGAATGGCTTCTTTTAGTGCAGACGGAGCTCTTTTTAAATATTACCGAGCATTTGATAAATAAACAGTCAAACATCGATTAAATAATTGCAATTTTTGATTGTTGTTAGTCGGTCGAGCCACATAAAATAAGAGAAAGTACGATGAAAAAGGGATTTTGTAACATATATTTTTATTTTTCGATAAATATAAAATAGCAACTTTACCTTCAACTAATATCTTGTAATATGTACATATCAATAATCACGATAATTTATATCGCACCGTATTTATTTTTAAAATACTTCTACATTGTGCTTTAAAGCTTGTATTGATATTTATTTAAAAGTACCTTATATAGTAGTATATTTATTAGAATCAATTTAAAGCCATGAAATTTACCTGTAGAAAATACATTCTTGAAAATTATTAAGTTACATGATAAGCTTTCAAATTTACGGAAAGCTCTTATAAACATTGTGAATAAAACTTGCGACAAAACAATATATAAAGACGTCATTCACAGCCATTTTAACGAGCCCTTAACGAAGCTTTGGTGTATGGAAATGCATTTTATCGCTTAATCATACTTTTTGTACAGCTTCCGAGTCTTTTAGCGCTACTTTTTATTAGTTTTACTAAACTTTTACTACATTTCGATACAACTTATAAACGTACTTGGTTGTTAAAAGAAAACAATTCATTTCAGTTAGCTAGCGTCTTTATATGCCGAGATATTCAAACTTTCTTAACCGACCCTTTATTTTTGCTCGCGGCTAAATTTCATCAATCTATTTTTAAGTAGCTATAAATAAAGACTTCTGTTAAGGTTCTACTGCTTGTCTAGTATAGGTAACTTAAGGAGCAATACAATTCAATTATAGTGCATGTATTAAAGTTAAAACAAAATCAATTTAGTGTTAAGAATATTATTCCAAACATTGTTCATTTTATTTAAGTAATTCTTGTAGCCTGCTACTTTGTTCACGAGGTAATTTTTAAAAAAACATTTAATTAGAAATTCGTAATATATCATACGTACAAAATTGCAAATATATTTATTTCATAATTTTTAATGTGCCTATTTATGAAGAATGTTGTTACCTGTATTGTAATCTATGTTGTTTGAATGATCTAGGTTACTTAGAATTCAATTCAATTCTAAACTTAGTATATACTTATCTTAAATTGTATGTGATAAAGTTTAAATAAATTTTAGAGGGTATTCCTTATTGTATAACTGTAAGGGTTATTTGTTCCCATTTAGTTAAAAAACTTATTACAAAAGCACTAACCCCCGACCACGGCTAGTATGCCGAGATCTAGGACAAGTATATTTCATAATAATTAAAGAGACGAAAAACCGATCCTCACTCAGGTTTTCGAAGCAAAATGATCTTATCGTACCTTAATTTTTCACCAAAGTGATTAATCTGACAAGGCCCTTTGGAAGTACTGAGTAATTAAACGCAAAGACAAAAAATCGGAAGCTCTTTGTCTTTTTTATTTGAAAAACCTTAAGATAATGACTTCAAATTTCATTGTTCTCAATTATTTTCAATGCTTTTAGTTTGCTGCAGAGATATTGAAGAACCGTTTGATGTTTGCAAGAACATTTGGTGTCCATTGAGGATTTATATTGGAACCAGGGAAATATATTATGTTTCAGCAACAAAAAACCTCTTTGTATTCTTAAAATGTTTCTATTAATATGATTAATATTTTATGAATTAACTAAGTTATGCATTAAAATGGCCCGTTCTTCGCTGTATATTTAACAAATACTAAATCACCGGTGGTAGGCCCCCTTTTTACAGGTGACCGTCTGGGTGGGTACCACCACGGTGCCTATTTCTACCGCAAAGCAGTAGTATAAAAAACACTACTGCGTTCCGGTTTGAAGGGCACCGTAGCCAGCGTGTTTACTGGGTAAACGAGACTTAACATCCTATATCTCACGGTAGGTATCACGTTGGTGATACCTTGATTGCCAATGTCTATGGGTCTGTACTCGATTGTTATAATCCCAGACTAAGTATAAGATCAAATAATACTATCTTGTGAAATTTTTGTGAAAGCTAATCCTGCAATTATTAATGAAATAACGTAATTTTGCTTTAAATTTAATTTGACCACTTCATAGCCGTTATTAAAAAAGCTAAATATTTACAATGAACTAGCAACACATAAGTGTTTCTTGTACCATGACCGAGTTATAATTACGTAAAGCCTAAAGTTTAAGTAACAAGCGATGTCTAGTGTTGTTGTCTAACTTTGTTCACAAGTGAGAGGGTTTCGGTCACCCTTAAACTTGTTCTCTTATGCTAGCCCGCATTCCATTAAACCTATGTCACAGAAGCTCTAGTAAATTATAGAAATAATGATATCCGCACAATTCCGCTTATATAAGGACAAAAGTCAAAATGAAATCACTTCTTTTTATAAGTAAGCAGGCAAATATGTCGTCTACCATATATTTTTTATTGCTTGAAGTGATCAGACGAGTAGAAAGTTCACCTGATGGTAAGTGATATCTGCCCTGCAAATAATAGAAGCATCGTAAAAGGACACAAAGCCACTCACCACCCTGAGATTTGAGATGTTGTCTCGTTTACCTAGGGACTACGCTAGAAACAATGCCCTTCAAAACAGAAAGCAGTTGTGTTTTCAGTCTATTGATTTGCGGCAGAAATAGGCATCGTGAAGGTTTCTTACCCCAGAAGATCCCTTATTAATAAGGAACTAGCTCCTCTTCACTTGTCTTTGCCGCAGTTTAATTACAATCCTTAATTGAATCAATATTTAACTTAACCTGATACAATTACAGGTAGCTGCGTAAATTAAAAGTTTCAATTAATTATTTAAATTATAAATTATTTATTGTTAATAACTTACAGTAATTTTCTAGAAAACCATCTGCGTTGATACACAATTTCGTTTTATTGTGCGAAATAAGAAATATTATTTGAACCGAAGCGCAGTTAAGTTTCTTCTAAAAGCACTTATTTTAAGAAGTGCCTTCTCCAATGTCAGCTTTAAATAGCAACTCTCCATTTCCCTGAAAGAATATTGAGATTTTAGAACAAGTACTAAAACTGTATTTCAATATAGCTATATACAAAATAAAAATAATTATATTTCGTTACTTGAAATTGACTATTATTATTTCCTAATTGTTAATTATTTCATAAGTCAGTTGTAACATTAATCTCTGCTCACTAAATGGTAGGTAATGAAAAAGTTGGTAACAATTTTATACAGCAACAATTACAGAAACTTATGATCAAATTAAAAATTCTTAAATTTTTGGTTTTGTAATTTACTGGGGTTGTAATGAAATTGTCAGACATGGAAAAATGAACCATTCCCATGTCTATTCTAGTGTTAAGTGTGAACTTATTTTTTATTTAGCATATTTTCAAAAGCGGCTGTATTTGTTTTTGTATAAAATAAATAACGGATAGAGTTTCAAAGTTATATAATCGAAAGTGTTCGTTCATAAGATTTCATATAAATTAAGTGTGGTCAAAAAACATAAGTATTCTAATATTTAAGAAAGGAAATGCTATGACTGTTTCTTTCATTATAATTTTTAATGCAAACGCAAGCTCATAGAGGCGTGCTGTTCACACTTCAGTGCTCAGCTCATAAAGGCACTAAGATTAAAGGCAACTATGGGCAGACAATATCTAGCGCCAACATACGAAGTTTTAGTAAAAAGAAAATCGAAAATTTAACTTAATAGATAAATAAATAAATATGAATTAGAAGAGACCGTAACAAAGAGACTGATCATATTTTATTTCCAGTTTAAACACCAAGAGTAAGAGTTATCAAACTACACACCAAGCGTTGTAGCAAGTTACATAACATGAATAATACAGTCCAAAACGAATCATGTAATAAGTAAGGGCCCTCATATTCCATATATAAATACTCCTCATTGATACTTTACTTACGTTGTTATAATACATTATAGAGACGAAGGCGCCATATACACCGTGTTTTATGTAGCATGAACACTATTACTGAGTATTTGCTTTTGCGATCCGTTTCATAAGTTTCCGCGATGCGTATGATATTATCTTAATGATATTATGAAGCAATACAGAACAAGAGACATAAACCAGCACCGCGATGGTAACCAAATGGCCCCTGTAAATAAAGGATCTAGCACCTCTTAAATAATAACGAATTTAAGCTGAATATGCCAAAAATACTTTTTCTGCTTAATTTTTTTTATTTCGATAAGTGACTGAGTAAGTAATTGAGAAACTAAAATTGCTTCTAAATTGCCTTTTTAATTTCTTTTCGCCTTAAAAATTAACCATTTAACTTTAAAATACGGGTCGACAAAAGTCAACTTATTGCAACCAAATGGAAAAGTCGATCAACCATAAATGCAGACAAGCAATATCCAATTTCACCAAAGCATGTTAGCTTTCAAAATCCAGTTCGTTAAACAAAGCTTCATAAGTTGTTAAACATACACGAGTGAAACCAAAATAGCACAGATTATTCACGCTTCAAAAGATACTGGCATAACAAAGAATAGTTAATTTTGGTGTAAATTGTTGTAGCACACAGCACCTTGTAGTATTTTCGTTGCTCAAGACAACAAGACGCTCAATAAGCTACTAAAGTGCATGGGTAAAGTCTGATACTTAAATTGGCAAAAATTTCATATTTGCCTCTGACACGATTTAAAAACTCTCTTAAGTTAGTGTCTGAAATGCATCTATAATTGAAGATCCTTTGCTTTTATGCCGGTCGGATTAATTCATCTTCAAAGTACCAGTAAACAACATCCCCTTCTCTTTCGTAATTATCTGTATCGCTACAACGTTCTTGAATGTAACTTTTCATCTTCTTGAGCCAATAATTAGCCTATTGGGTCTTCCGTAAATGCTTTTCTACTTTTTATAGTCTACGCTAATAATACTTTTTCAAAACAAAATAAAAACATGTATAAATAACTCTTTATAACAATTTATGAAAAATCGAGAGCGAATCATATAGTCATAACTTAAAAAAATTGGTACCTACTGTTTAAAAAACTGCATCTTCGTGAAAGGTTCGGCCAACCAGTGAGCTAGCTGGGAAAGACAAATAAATACAAGCGCTAAATTTATAAAGACTATAGTTTTTATTAATTTAGCGTTGCGTAGATGTACCTATCTATTTTACATGCGCCTCAACAATGTAGGTTTTCTTCCTTGGGTCAATCCGATTGAAGGTCTTTGGAGATCGTTTCTGTTTATTTATTGTTTCTGTATGATAAGACCTTGTAGATGATTTAATAAAATAGCAAAAGATGTCGATGCTGGCGTTGTTATAAAGAAAACACTTACAAGAATTTTGTTAAAAAAAACATTCTGTATTTGATTTATTCAATGGCGTTACAGATTCTATCGCGTTTAATTTTGTTTACAATTTTCTTGCCGTTTCAAATACTTTACAGGATTCATGTTCACGGGCAGACTAAGGTGTAGTTTGTGTATTTTGTACATTTTTACTTTGTTGCTTATTTTGTGTAAATCTTCCTAAAATCTTATGTTTCCTATAAGTTGAAATTATAGGAAACATTAGATTTTATAGCCTTTTATTGCCTATTGTAGCCAACAAAATCAAAGGCGCATAATTGGTTAAAATTTAGTTTTTATTACATTTTGGTATATTCTTTATTTTATTAAATATCACTCAGGCTCATCAGCACAATCCTTTATCAAATATCAAGTAACTCCAGACTTATCTTCCTTTGTGTATAAGGGAATCTTAAACTAATATCACTTATCAAAATACTTATGAACATCTGAAGGGCATCTCAGGCTTTTATAAATATTTATTTTACATATTTCGTAGAGCTGTTATAGCCCAAAGGAAAATATTGTTTTGTAAAATGTATAATACCACAACACTTTTCGTTGGGTATTCAAAGGTCGTGCACAAACGGAAGGCTATGTGCGTAGCTTTCTTTATGTAGAAGCAATTTCGAAGAAGAATGTTTTCTAGTCAAACATTTTCGGTCGGGGTTACCAAACATTTGAGACTTTCTTCATATCGTGTGTAACTGCCTCCGTAGCCTAGTGGTATAGGCTTAGAAACCGGAGGTCGTGGGTTCGAATCCTGCGGGAATCAACAAATTTTCATTGTTGTTTCCCTAGTTGGTTAGGCAATTTGGGCCGATCACCCAATCGTCTGAAAAGTAAGATGGTCCATTTCGGATGTCGGCATTAAAAATCAGTCCACCCTCCAACCCGCATTGGACCAGCGTGGTGGGATGCGGTCCAAAAACCCTCTAATGGATAGTGGTGTATTAGGGAGAGCCTATGTCCAGCAGTGGACTATCACAGGCTGATAATGATGATGATGATGATGATTCATATCGTTTTTTCACACGTTTTTTTTATCAGTATAAGGCTGTATGAGTAAAACTAAAATAAAACGACCTGCTTTTTTTGACACTAAAACTTTTTGCGCTTGTCTAGCAATATCCATATTCTATTTGAAATGGCCTGTGCCTTTGCTGAAATACAAAATAGTTAAAGATATTGTATAAAGTAATAGCCTATGGAACTTTTATCTTGCAAATCCAATTGTATTATAACTTACAAAGAGCTACATAAATTGTATCACGCTAAATTCTTCGCTATTTTTTTATTGAAAAAATAAAATAAGCATAAAAGAAAATGTTATGCTTTAAAATGTAAATAAACAATTTCCCGAGAGTATGCAGAAATCCCAAAAGTATTTTACTTACATAATATTAATTATATTATGATAATTTTATTATTAAATAGTAATCCTATCAAAATGATCCATATTTATTTTATTCAATAGCATTAACTGTAAGATTATTATTCAATTTAAATCAGTTTAAATCTACAACGTGTTGACGGAAAAATACAAGATCATTATATAAATCATTTAAGAAGTAAGTGGATACCATGTGCTTTAAAAAAAAACAAAAGGTTTCACTATATTTAAGAAAAAATATAAAAAGCTCTTTATTGAAATTTAAAAGGATTAACAATATTTAAACCCTAAAGTGTTAAGCGACAGTTCATGTTTCAAATCATATTATTCGGAAGTAACTTTGTATCGGTCGGCTTTCAATTTGTTCTGTTGTGTAACGTCGCAGTCCATTCAGACCCTTGTCGGGGGAATTTAAGTGCTTTGTATTCAGCTTACTCTCTGCGGAACAATGCTAATATTAAATGACACAATCAACTTGTTTCTAACATTACCAATTTATTATGCGAAGCTTCCGCCTGAGCTGTTTTTAAATATTACTGTATTAATTGTTGCACTAGTTTTATCTCTTATTCTAAACTGAAATAATTACTATACATTATTCTTTGAACTCCCAGTTACTTAATCGAAAGATTTTAATGAATCTAGATAAAAGATCCTCAGGTAAAAGAACGCTTTACGGATTTTATCGCGTTTATTTTACATTTTTAATTCACAACGTTTCGAACATTTACTAGCGGCCGTGGTCATGGGGTAGACTGAGTTGTCGTGCGTCTTGTTGCCAGTGCTAAAGCGGGATTACGAGATCTTAATCCGTCAATTAATATAATTATGAAAGCTGGTATAAATCTGTGGTACATTGATTTTTTACTCAAAAAAAAATGTCTCATTGGAAATAAAATTATGACGAAAACTACTCAAAACATATATACTTCTGCTTCTTGTTAGAGTGATGATAGTAATAAGTTTGAATATAGCCCATATCGCATTTATAGTGTGTACGAAACGTAACATTGAAGTTACGATAAAAACTAATAAAATTTAAACTAATTGAGCCCTCTCTATGCATGCTGATCTATTTGTTTTCAATGCTCGGATAGATCTAGATTAAAAATTTAAAAATAGTTTTCTATAGTAAATCACATCCATCCAGAATACAGTTTCGTATTTTTCAATTTCGTTATACGATTTTCTATTCAGAACGTTCATTTTGCGCTGAATTTTCAGTCAATCGCACTTTGAAGTGTTTTTGAATTGGATTGCAATAAAAGCAAATTGAATAAAATCTACGCAACATATAAAGAGATAAATGAAACAATTGATAAAACGGTTATATATTTTTGTAGTACGGAATCAATAAAATTATTAAATTCGAATCGATTTCTGTTCTCTTTCTCACCTCTGTGCTCCACGTACCTTTACACTTTTAACAATGAGTCTATTTCCATTTGAAAACATATTGAAAGTTTTTTTTAACTCAAACGAATTTCATTGTTTCTTTAAGACTATTTGCTAGTTCAAAGAAAGTTTGCTTTTCCGTTTCTTGCACTAGAAACGAGAAAATAATTAAGAAAATTATTATAAGAAGTTTATTCTTGCTTTTATTATGTAAATGTCTAAAGACAATGAAAGCTAATAACTCTAAACTTACCTGTATCTCAAAGAAACTTTGCTGGCAACAATCGATAAACGTCATTCATGTCGGTGAAATATTTCACAAAGTGAACAGTTCTTTGTAGTTAGCAGGCGATATCGTAGTTGTAGACGGATCGACTTATTTTTTTAAATCGATGTTTTTCTATATACGCAAAGCATGCAAAATAAATATGCATAATAAATCAAAAATAAAGCGTTTCAATATTTATTTAATAATACACATAACGGACTCTCGGACAATAAATTGAATCGAATTAAATATAAAATAATTTTAATTATCCAATCCATACAAGTTTTGTTGCATAAGTTTTTCAAAAATGAAGATCGATATTGTCTCTCTAGTGTATGATCCTCATTGTTATTCAACAAGCATTTAGCATTGATATAACGTGAACAAAAAATATGCTTCTGAAACAACTATCGACCTTTTTGCTTCATTCTTCAATAACTTAATTTATGAACTCTAAGTGTTTTGACCTCTATCGTACTAATAAAATAATAGAATTGTCTAAAGAACTGGTAAACAGGAAAATCTAGATGGATTGATACATTAAAATAGATTATTATTATTTCTCATTTTAAATAGGAGAATCGGTGTAAGATAGCTTGCCCATGAGACTTGTTTTGTATTTCTTGGAAGGTAAGCAACTACAACTACGGAACTCCCTCGACCGAAGTTTGAAAGTCAACATTTCTGATCAAAGCCTACATGACACGGCACAAAATATTTACTATTTCTGTTAGTATTATCAAGTACTTATATTTAAATTTATATGAGGCGGGATCTAAGTTAATTATTGTGAATATCACTCTTTTATTCTCTTACTTATTATAGAAATCACGGAATGTATTTTACATTAAAATTTTTAAACAACTGTCAAAACACCTTTATATATATAATTCTACTGTACGTGTGTCGATAGTGTGCGTGTTCAAGTGTATTCGCAGATGGCGCTGCAGTCGGGATCTTTGTTATTTATTTATACTGCAAGTATAATGCACAATCGGCTTGAACTTTTATTTTTTATTTATTTTAATATTCTTATCGCTTGATACATTATGCACGAAAGTGTATTCTGGGTCCGAATGTTAAATGTAAAGTTTATTGCTGTTCTATTCAAAATGTTTTGCCACCACTATTCGATCTATTTGAATTCGATGAGTCTCTAAAAGTTTTAAAATACGAAAGCAATGCAAGCATGCGAAATATAGGCCAATTGAAATAAAATATTATATTTTATACACTTTCCTGAACCTATTCCATGTATTTTAAAATGAATTTTTTCTTAGAAAATGGTAAAGTAGAAAAGTTGGTAATCGGAAACAGTATACATATTCCCGTCTCAGCCTGTCCACTACTCAACCACTACTGTCGCATCGTAAAGTACTTAAGTAATACCTACTGTAATACGTTCATTATTACACACCGGGTAACAGATGTTAACAATTTCCGACGCACCCTAAAGGGGAGTGTACTAAAAGCAAAGGCTGCTCTTGAGGCCAGCGCTGGTGGGGAAATAGAAGAGTGTAAAAGCCTCCCTATAACACCACCTTTAGGCTTAAGGAAGGAACTACGCGGTAGTTTTAGTCGGTGCGAGTGTTGCATAATCCGTCCCTGCTCCCATGAGGGCGGGGGAGAGTATGCGTAGACTTTTCCCAACTAAAACAAATCAGAATTTTACGGGTAGCAGACACAAGTTAACTGTTTGAACGTTTGTCACAAGTTAAAATATTTTAAACACGATTTAGGGTTAGGGAGGGAATCTTATTATAAGTTAACGCTACAAATTGCAATGCAACTTTTTCCATTTCCGCTCCTGTTTCGTACAGTGCCCGCAATTACACACACAAAATTGATTTTTTTTTACTTATAAACAGCTTTTTTAATTTAGCAGAAAGTTTCCTCATGTCCTTTAATCGGAAAACAGTGGTACTTACACACACCACTGTTGCAAAAATGCGCATCGCTGTGATATTTCCAGTAAATATAACATTAAAAAATAAATGAAAAATCAAATTGCTTTATTCTGTCCGCATGCAGATGGAGTAATTACTTGTATTCACCTCGACATTTAAATAGTAAATAAATGATAGGATACCAATGAGAAGCGATATAGACAATACAAAATGACCTTAAATATCACAAAGATATTTTTGCGTATTGAAACCAACTTTTCAACCAACTTAAAAAAAAAGACGAGGTTCTAAATTCGTCTGTATTTTTTTTATGTTTGTTACCTCAGAACTTTCGCCTGGGTGAACCGATTTGGATGTTTTTTTTTTATTATTTGAAAGCTGGTGCCTTCCATTTGGTCCCATAGCAATTTGGTCCAGTTCTGACAGGGGCATCCATGAAAAAATTGAATAGGTTTATTTTTTTGTTAAGTTAAATTTAGTTAAATTTACATGAACTATTAAAATTTTCACTTGTATCATATTAATTTTAATAAAAACAGTTGGTTATAGATGTAAAAGGAAAACCCTTTACAGGAAGCATATATAAAACGGAATATATTTGGGTCTTGTATTAAATTGTCAAATAGGCTGCCTAAAACATTTAAAACAGCAGCATCGTAATCGGCTGATCCAAACGCGTCCAATCAAAAGCGTAGACGGCGAAATTTTCTCCTTGAACCGTAAGAGGAAGGGGTAGCCGAGACTTTGGACTAGAGATGCAACGAATAGTTGTTTGGCTGGATACCGGGATGAGGCCGAATATCCGGTATCCGGCCGCCGAATATTCGGCCGGCCAAACGATACCTACATTTTAGTTTGGCGGCGGGCGCGTCGTGCAGGTTTCAACCTGTTACGTATTGTAGGTTCGCGCGGACCGTTTTCTAGGCAAAAAACGAGTTTTATTAGGTCAGTAAGTACGAAACTATTTCATATGCAATATACGTGCACCCGCCTATTTTGCTAAATAGATAAGTTTTTTTTGATTAATGTTTATAGTATAGTAGTGTATTGTAATTGTGAACTTGTACTTCATTCTGAGTTTATTTTATTTGTCTAAAATAATGGCAAATAAATTATCTCCGTTCTGGAGCTATTTGAAATAGAAAAAGAAGATGCAAAGTACATAGTGTGTTTAATTTGCAAATTACTTGTGTTAAAGTACAATTAAAGAGTTACAATTATCTCGTAGTGGTGAAGGGATAAAGGCAGGGACTTCTTCCATGAAAAACCATTTGCAAAACAAGACACTATACGGAGAGTATCGAATTTGTAGCAATAGAGCAACGTTTTCAACATTTTGATGACGATCCAAAATATTTCGTGGCTACTTTATTGGATCCCTGATTTATAACCAGTTACTTTTGGATAATATAAACAGAAAAAGCTAGACAAAAGCTGCTTCTGGAGGGCCTTCTTCTAGTAGTGAAGGTGATTCGCCTCCAATGAAAACAAGGGTAAGCAATGGCGCAACTGTTATTTTTGAAACATTTGCTTTAACGAAGTCGCTCAAGATAATAGACAAAACGGAAGATACGACAAGTAGTGCTATAGCCAACGTGCTTGACTTTTACTTAAAAATGGTCCGAGTAGATCGACAGAGTGACCCTTATGCATGGTGGGCAGCAAAGCTAATTCATTCTAATAAATAATAATAATAATAATTAATTATGAGTATTAAGCTCTCTTTTTATTTATTTGGTAATACTTATTTTATTTGATTAAAAATTAACACACGATACGCTATGATTGGTTGAATGAATACCTAATGCTGATCATAGGATTTCTTAACTACTTTAAATAAGGCTTTTTGATAAGTTTAAATTGTACGTTAAAGGTAATACTAATAAACGAATATTGATTATTTGTTGTTGTTTTCATGAATACTAACTTTTCACGTTAAATACTAATCAGAATCACTTTTCGGTATCCGGCCGGATAGTGCACACGTATCCGGTATTCGGCCGGATTAATAGCACAGTCAACAAATTACAACAGTTGCCAGACCGTCGACGTTCCGGTTCGTAAAACAATTGTTGACGATCGTTGCTTCAATACGTATGGCCTACATTTTTAGCAAAAAATGTCGACCACCTAGTTCATGAGGACGGGAGCTTCTCGCAAACTCTGTGTTACATAAAGCTTACCAAAGACAAAAGCCTGGAAGCATAACATCCGAAACAAAAAAAAATATTTTAAACAAAATGCTAACGTTTGTTACACATTCACGTTTGCTGCAAATCGATTACGCGTTGACCACCCCGATATAACATTCCGATCACATGTTAAACATTCATTATTGCTGGAAATCAATTACGCGATGACCACCCCGATGCACATTCCGATCACACGATATCGTTTATTCGGCGATATGTTTCGACATCGCCGTCCCACGGTTCGGAATGCTTACACAGCAAGCAAGCAAGGACACTGGATGTACTGGATACTACTAATACTGGATGGCGAACTGGGGAGCGTCACTTTTTGTTCGATTGTCGAGCAATCGTCACGTCTTAGTTTTAATTAATTGTAAAATTGATTTAATTAAATTACTTTATAAGTTATATCTGCATTTTTTTTGCAACCTTCGGCTGTAGCCTTCGTAATTCGTTCAACAACAAATTAACTTCACTGTAATGAAAAATGTCTGAGCAAATTCCATTTGTCCGCATTGTCCTCTCTGCATATATAATTACAAGATAATAACTCATTACTATAAAATGACTGGTTATGAATCTTACATTAAAATATTACTGTGTAATTTGATCCTTTGAAATTATTGTTGCACTATGCGAGCCTGTAAATTATACATTATTTAATGAGGTAATATTACCAAATATTGTATTTAATAAAAGATAGTTTTTAGACTTTTCAGCTTTTAACTTTACATCTGTTGAGGTATTAAATTGCAACAGGTTTAAGTTTTATCTAACATTTATTAAATTTCACTTAAGAAATTTATTGGCCCATGGCATTTCCTAAATAGCTAATAAATACCGACCGTATCCCACCACGCTGGTCCAATGCGGGTTGGTGGGTGGACCGACTTTTTACATGCTCATCTGACACATGAATCATCTTACTTTTCAGACAATTGGGGGATCGGCCTAAATTTCCCTAACCAACTAGGAAACAACAATGAAAATTTGTTGAGTCACCGTAGGATTCGAACCCACAACCTTTGGTTGCTAAAGCACAAGCCCTTACCACTAGGCTACGGAGGCAGGAGGCACAATTACATGTGTGTGAGGAAGATTTCATTGTTTAATCATTCTTAAATTAACATCATTATTGATAGAGCGCTCTATCCGAAACATCTGCTCGTTTATCAAGACATGTAATATTGCAAAAAACTATAAGTTAGGTTTCGAGCTAGTTATGCACGGTCCGTTTTCAGCGATTAAGCCTTAAAAGAGATTTAAAATATATAAATAGTGTAAGAAAAAAATGCCTTTTAAAACTTCTCATTTTTAAAAAGTATTTTTTCGGAATTGTATAGTATAATCAATTACGTTATTTCTTAAATCCAAATTTATATAACGTTTAAAATTAATCAAATATCATAAACTTCCATTACTCTGCAAGGGGGTCGTAAATACAAGTCAACAATTTAACATCTACCACAGTGCAAACATAACGAACAGCTAAAACATTAAGTTGTGTTAATAAATTAGCTGCTGGCTGACATTTTAATTCACCGCTGGCCGTTACAACTTTCCGTAGCATTTGCCGTCCACCATATTTGCTGCACTGTTGACAGCTTGGATTCGCAGTAATTGCTTTGCTGTAATTTCGCAAAGTGAAAAATCTTAAATTGAATCGCGAAAAAACAAAGGGTTCTAAATAGTAAAATGCACCAAGTTTTTCACCCTTTCGTTTTTTCACTTGGTAGGTATGTGTCAGCACTTAGACAGCCTCCAATTTATTAACTCAAATATTTTATGCAGCATGTTGTCGGATTGCACGGTACAATTATGGTGTCGTATAGTATTTGAGTTAATAAAAAAGATGTAAATTTTCTAATATCACAATTCTGTCACACTATTACAAGTCTGTTTATAGTAGTGAAGTGGAACTTGTATTTTTTTACTCCAAACATAAAAAAAATCATGAATGCCTTTTTAGTTTAAAATTTAATTTAGGATTTTATATTTTTAACCATGTCTTTTTTATTCAAACAATAAATTATGATTTCTTCAAAGTCAAAAGTACTAAATGTGGCAGCATATTATTAAGTTTTTAGTTTTTTCAGCAGACACAGTCTTGTATGCGTATCGTTTTACCTCTGTATTTGATCAAGATTATTTATCAAGTCTGGAAAATAACGATATCCTGAGCTATTATTGTGTTAAAACGATTGCTAAAACACGGGAATATATATTTATTACAATGTTAATAACTTAAATTACGTGATAGGATTCAATTAAAAGGCCAAAATTACGAGGGTCACTTGGCTCTGTTTATTAAATTTGCTTGATAAACAAACTCAGTCGGGTTCCTTTATTTGGGCCTTTTAGTGAAGTGGGAGAGATTTCCGCATTTTGATTATTTATTAATGAGCTTTAATAAAATATTGTGAAGAAAAAGTTAAAAAAAATCATTTATTTTCTGTATGTCTTCTACTTTCTGTGTGTCTTTGACTGTTCCGGAAATGTGTATCTATAGAATGAAATTTGTACCTACTGTATATAATTTGAAAACATTTTGTACTTACATCGCACTTTACTTTAAACATAAGTCTCACGACAAAAACGTATCAAAAGGCATCTGGCCATCAGTATGATTTCATAGCACCAACAATAAATCACCGAACTATCTTAAATAGCGCTGAGTATAGGTAAGTACTTAAACACAACGCTGTATTACTTTTACAGCTCGCTCAGGATATAGATGTCTCCTTAAACATTATGTAGCTGAATTTTTGTAAATTGTGTAAAACAACTACTTGTACTTGTAAATTTACTTCTAAAAAAGGAACGGAAAGCTTCTACCATATGTCTATAAATATAGAAATAGTAAATGTTAAAAAAAATTGCACATGTTTATCAAGACGTCATGAGTTAAGTAAATAATTGTATTTGATGCCATTTGTAAAGAAACTCTATTGGCAATAATTAGAATTATAAAATATAGAAAGTCAATTAAAATGCAACGCTTACTTTTGTTTTATTAAAATCGTTATCGTTTTGAAAGAAATAAAGTATAAATCACATGTAAATAAAATTACACGTTATTTTTTTTCGGGTTCCAAATACAAAGTTAAAACGAAAATTCCAATAACACCCATTACATGATGAGATAAGATGGTATAAATTTAGCATTTTAAACATTTTGTGTTAGGTGATTCTTCAATGTTCAATCCAAATGTGTAAAAATTATACTACAAAATAGCCTTTCAAAAAGTTTTTAAAATCGAAATGCTGTGTAGCATCGGTAGTAATGTATTGAAACAAAGCCCTTGATTATATAATAGTATTTAAACAATAAATTAAAATTATCTCAAAATGGCCTCGTTATACGACCGTTAGTGGGTTGTTTGTCTCCGTTAGAATGGTTAAACGAAAGCCGGCGCAGGACGCTTTGCGGTGACGTAAATCTTAGTAAGAATCTTTTTTTATTTAAATTATTGATTATAGTCAGCAGTTAAGTCTGTATATATCTATAAATTTAAAACAAATTTTTAATACGTTTTTTTGGTCCTGAACCTTGCCTTCTGCCTAAATGTAATTTATTTGATTAACTATAATTTTTTTTTCTCTGTTTACCAATTGGTTACTTTTGCCTAAAAATATAATATCTTTTAGTTATTGTAACTATTTAAATTTATGCAAAAAGAGTACGGACCAAGTGTCTGTAGTGTTCGTTTTATTTAAAAAAAAAATATTTTTTAGTATTAATATTTAGTATTATTTTTTTTATTTTCAGGACATATGATCTAGTGTTTTTATCATAACAACTGTTTAAAACTCAGTACAAAATTTCAAGACCGAGTTCGATTTTGAGGATTGAAACAACTGACGTAAAACGTAGTAATTTCTAAAAGTATTTCCTTTGATTAAGAATCACACCTTCCCACCTGCCTGTCCACTACGAGACATATTTTGCTACCAAGAATAACTGAAATACTTTTATTATGAATTTAAACAAATTTATATTCTGACCGAATAACATAATCTTAAAGATGTTATAGCGCAGAAACTTTCTAACATTATTGAAGTGCATCTAAGAGTTGACATCTAAGAGGGCATGTTATTAGAAGGCAAGAATATTAGAAACGTCTGGTTTGTATTTTACTATTAAATTTTCTGTTTTCATACTTCTTTTATTTCATCATCACCAGCCTGTGAGAGTCCACTGCTGGACATAGGCCTCCCTAATAAACTCCTATCCATTAGGGGTTTTGAACCGTCAATGCAGGTTGGTGGGTGGACGACCTTACATGCCCATCCGAAGCATGTTCATCTTACTTTTCAGACAATTGGGTGATTGGCCCAAATTGCACTAACCAACGAGGAAACAACAATGAAAATTTATTGAGTCCCGCAGGATTCGAACCCACAACCTATATTTTTACGTACTATATTTGTTAACATTTATTGCGCTTATTTATTTTTAGGTAAGGTTCATATCATCATCAGAATCACTGCTGGACATAGGCCTTTTAAGTGATCGCCAAGACAGCAGATATCCGCTACTGCTGCCGACTTGAACCGGCTACTGCACGGAGATCGCCATCGCACCTGGTCGGGGTCGACCAACACTCCATTTCCTAAACGTGGCCTCTACTCCAGAACCTTATGGACCCATCGGCCATCCATTCTTTGGACCATGTGACCGGCCCACTGTGTCTCTAACGATATCCTTTGCGCTATGTCGCTAGTTTTATTCTCTGTCGGATAAATTCATTACGAATCTTATCCACAAGAGACTCGAGCATAGCGCGTTCCATAGCACGTTGAGCTACGGCAGAATTGTGAACCAGTCCGATAGTCAGAGGCCAAGTATCTGCTCCGTAGGTCATGACGGGAGTACCATTGGTTAAAGACTGTTGTCTTTAAACTCTTGTCCAAGTTCATCGTAAGTCCGATACGTCGGGACGATTCATTTAACGTGCAACATTTCCTGTAAGCATTCCAACGACTCGGCCAATATGACAATATCGTCAGCGAAACGGAGGTGTGAAAGGTACTCGCTGTTTAAGTTTTGCACGTCCAGTCACGTCTAGGGTCTTAAAGACGTCTTCTAATGCATTAGTGAACAGTTTTGTGGATATCACATCTCCTTTGACTCACTCTTCGATGCAATAGGATTGGTCGCGTTTGACCCAGATTCAAAACGGACATAAACGCAGCCTATACAGACCTTTCAACACTTCGACGTATCGATAATCGACCTGAGATCGTTGAAGAGCTTCCAGAACAGCCCAGGTTTCTAAGAGTCAAAAGTTTTCTCATAGTCCACAAAGACAAGGCACAGTGGCTGATTGTACTCATAGGTCTTTTGTACAACTTGTCTTATGTTAAAATGTGGTCTATGGTGCTAAATCCTCTCGAAACCCAGCCTGCTCCGGTGGTTGAAATCTATCAAGCTTGTTGGTGAGGCGATTCGTCATGATTCTCGAGAACAACTTGTATATGTGGTTTAAAAGTGAAATTGGTCGTATTACCCCGGTAATCAGGTTGAGGAGCCTATGACGCGTACAATTTGCCATAGAAATTCTCGATCTCAGACTTAGAAAAAACAATCGAACCAGAACAGTTCTTAAGCTTCGACAAGGTAATTCATTAAATATTCATAAAGGTTTATTTTCTGGATAAAATTCATAACGAATTCATGTAGTAAAATAATAAAGCTATAGACACAGTGCATAATGCAGATCGGAGTCAGGATTGGAGGCTGCTTTCGGGAAGGAGTGCTGGTAGACCTTAAGCACTATCTAAAATCACCTTATAAAAATAAAATCACCTTCTATTAAACAATCTAAAAATAAAGCGTTCCGATTTACATCGTTAAGAAAAAAATATCGCGAGGAGGCAAAATGAAATATGACGCCATTACTCTTCCTTACAGAAAAGGGCTCCTTTCGTTTGTAAATAAAAATAGATTTTACCTTTTACGTAGAGAATATGTAGCTCTGTATACTCTCGTTGAGAACAAACATTTTATGGTAATATGTTTTGTGCCATACGAAAGTTAAAAAATTGATTTAATATCTTTAAATTGCCTCCGTAGCCTAATGGTATGGGCGTGTCTTTATGAACCGGAGATTGTGGGTTCGAATACTGCTGGGACTCAATAAATTTTCATTGTTGTTTCCTAGTTGGTTAGGAAATTTGGGCGATCACCCAATTGTCTGAAAGTAAGATGATCCATGCGTCGAATGGGCATGTAAAAGTCGTCCACCCATCAACCCGCATTGGACCAGCATGGTGGAATACGGTCCAAAAGCCCCTAATGAATGTATTAGGGGAGGCCTATGTCCAGCAGTGGACTATCACAGGCTGATGATGAATCTTGGAATCGAAAAATTTACCTTCATGTCAAAAAATTATGTATTAAGTAAATTATTTGTTAGTATAGTCATTGTTTTTTTTTTTTAATATAAAACTAATCTGATTAAAATCGCAATCATCTGAGCATATATATTTTTGTAGACTTTAATATTCATAAGGAACCAGCTGTTGAATAAACAAATCCTTTGTACAAAAGGCAAAAGGACTAACAAAAACAGATTGTCTTCGTCGCGAATCATCATATTTTTCTGCTCCAAGCTCTCCGTCCCTTATTCATATTGAACTTGAAGCGTTGTAGTTTCGCAGAATTTTTCTCAAGCCTTAAGTCTTAGGAGCAGCAATTTAATTTTTTATTTATTGTTTATTAAATTTTATATTTATATCTTTATAAGGCTTTCGATCGTCAAGAATAGAAGCACATGACTTACTTATCGAGGCCATGGAGTCAAGAGTAAATCATTAATAATAAATTGAATGAGTAGAGTACTCATTCAATTTATTTTTAATGATTTACTTCTTCTACAAAATACTATAGCTAGGTTAATAGGTCACATCATTAGTTTTCAGCATAGGTAGCATCAGGTTTTTAGCCTGAACACGAACAACAAATAGTTGTTGTTCGTGTTCAGGTCAGACATATGTCTGACCCATGACTGTGATTTGACATTTCGGTAGTATTGTAAAGCATTGACATTCTTCGGTCTACAGGTCATGAAAACAAGATTAATACGTATCAAAATTATAATAATGGCAATTGCTGTAAGAGTGAGTCATCAAGTAATAATAATATTTTACTGACAATACAGCGGCTCTCCATTAAGTATATACCCAAATAGTAGGATATAGGAATACTAACTGAAATAAATAAAAATATTTTAAGCTTACCGTGATAACAAACAAAAGCGTATCACAGCCGACAAATTGAAGACGCTGGCTAAAACCCTTATGAAATAGACTATAAATCGATAAGTAAAATAAAAAGAGAAGCAAAAATATGCTAGAAGCAAATATCCATCTATGTATGCTGTTTTGTAAGGAATAAAAATATACTATTTATTTTTTATCTAAAATTTGTAGTTACTTTAGCGACTGTTCAATTTCTGTTTTCCTTAAAATATATCAATACAACATAGCCGTACACTACGATTTTGTCCTTCTTATCCAAAAATGTTTGTTACCTTGAGGCATCTTCTTAAATTCGCGAATAGGAACTAACTAGAATGAGTAAATCCGGTGAATGCACAGCGTGCGCTAAAAATCTACGAGTTGGAATAGTTGATGTGTGCACTAGGGCGATAACTTGATGCAAAAACACAATTTTCCAAAATTTTATCGGTTAAATAATGACGTAAAAACGGTCAGCGATTATCTTACCCTTTTCAGCTGACCATCAATTTTATGGAATGTTATTTTAACTGTGGTGTATGATGATGGACACAAGTTTCATCGTAAGAGACACATCGGCTCAAAAAATTTCCTGCTAAATTGTATGTATTTACTTTAAAATTCACAATTAGAAATAAGATATTATGGACTTACTGAAAAATTTCTTAGCTTGTGTATTCGATTGAGCGATTAGAACCTATAAAAAAATGTTATATAACTTAAAAAATTGTAAAAAAGAGAATTTGTTACTTTATCTTATATAGGTTTTATTTGAAAGGATATGGTGAGCTGTTATGCTTTTACCTAAAATGGATTTAAAAATATATATATTTAAAAAAGATATATCAAATCTACATACCTACTACATACAAACATACTTATACTACGAATAGTTGAATGTAAGAATACTATAAAATACTGTGTCAACAAAATTAATAACTAACGACAGTGCGCAGTCAGCCTCCGGATCGACCGGACACCGCCGGACCTACGCCGTCCGCTTGGCCTACCCGTGGCCACGCCCTCCCCCCGACGTCGTCAAGTGTCAAGAAGAGTGAAGACGCCGAGTCGCACAAGTGCAGTAGTGTTGTGCAAGTGCAGTGTCAGTGTGTGCCGGAGCAACAGTGTTGACGCGTTCGGCGTACGCGCCTGAGCGTAGATAGTTGTGTAGCCGTCCGGTGAGTCTGTTCCATTTTTCCCCCGTTCACAGGTTTCTGTTGAGATGTAGGGACAACATACTTTTAGTTTATTTCTCCGATCCGTGAAGCCCTCACCGCGCAAGGGGGGCAAATAGCATATAAGCGCACACCATGCTCGACGAGAGCAACTACACCCGCGTCGGAGAAATGTCCCAGCATCTACTCGGACACCCTTTCCCTGCTTACCTCACCCAACCAATCCGAATCCGGAATGAAGCTTGACAACTCCCGCCCGGTCACCGAGGACGAAGACGCAGGAGGGTTCCTGCTCGTGAGTTCGCGCAACAAAAAGCGCAAGAGCAGGGCCTCCCCTGCTACATCACCTACTCCGCCAACCAAGGCGCCAAAAGCGTCGGCGGAAATATTATCGGCCCCTAGGCCATCTACATCGGCCACAGAGCCAACCCAAGCCGCCTCACGGCAAACCACTCGGGCCGCCTCTCACCTAGGGATAAAAAACCTCCGTCGATCTATATTTAGTCAACGGATAAATGGGCAGAGCTTCGGTCCGCGCTGTCCAATAAATACAAATTCACCGCGGCTGACTCAAACCAGGGGATAAAACTCCAACTAGAAAATAGCGACGCCCATCGTCCAGTAACTACGTATCTTCTTAAGAACGAATATTACTATCAAACATACGCGCTCCCGAAAGAGCGCGTACTTTGGACAGTCGTCAAAGGACTGCCGAAGGAGATGCCCACAGAAGACATCAACAACTCGAATACTCGGCCTTCCGCCTCACACGTCCTAAAACTAAAAAACTATTCAATGTGGTCCTTCTGACCAAAAAGTCAGCTTAATACGAGGCCATCACATGGGAGCGCTTTTCCTCGACGTGGCGAAGGCGTTCGATAAAGTATGGCACAAAGGGCTTATATATAAGTTATATAAGCTCGGCGTGCCCAACCGTCTCGTACTCATCATACGAGACTTCCTCAGGAATCGAACGTGCCGATACCGCGTAGACGGATCTAAACCTCGACCGGTCCGTGCCGGCGTACCCCAAGGCTCCGTATTAGGCCTAGTCCCGTTCATTTTATGCACTAATGATATCCCACAGCAACGTCTTGTAGACACCGCCTTATTCGCACATGATAGCTGCATATATTCAACTAGTAGATGTCCTATCCTTGTTAGTCAAAGACTCCAATCCGAAGCCAATATCCTAGGGGAATGATTCCGGAAATGGAGAATAGAAATCAATCCTTCCAAAAGCGCGGCCATTCTGTTCACGCGACGAAGACCGTGCCTTCCTTCCAATGTCCGACTCTTCGATTGCCCTATCCCTTGGGTCAAATAGACTTCGGGGTAATCTTAGAAAATCCCTAACATTCGGCCCGTACGTTACGCGGGTCAAAAACAGAGCGGCCTACGTCTTAGGTCGACTCTTCCCATTAATCAATCCAAAAAGCAAGATATCTCTGCGCAATAAGATGTTGCACACATTGAAAAGCTTCAAGTTCTGCAAAACAGATTCATGCGCAGGGCCACTGGTGCGCCGTATTACCTGCGCAACATTGACCTGAAATTGCCAACCATTCAACAGTATTTAAAACAAGCATCCATCCGATATTTCCACTCGACTTTGCAACATCCAAACTAACTAGTTCGGAGCGCCACCGCTTACGAATCAATAATTTCATCAGCTAAAAACGACATCCACCCAAGAGCGCGAAACGCTATTACAGATCCGGACGATGAGATTACGGTTGTGAAAGCACGTTTTAAGTCACAAAGACGCAACACATCTTGTCCTCGGCGTCGAGGGCAAACGAATACACCGTATAACAGACATCGCCACGTACCTGGCCGATTCTCACCAGCCAGATAGGGCGGTTATTAACTTCTCACAAAAGTCCTAAAGCAACCTATCGAGCCGAGGTTCGTCCCACCGGCGCGCCCTCGATAAGTGTTGCTAACGGGTATGGGCATGGACCTGACCAGCGGCTGATTGAGCCGAGGATCGGCCCTCTTGGGCACCCTCGATCAAGCCCGCTCACGGGATTAAGAAGTGGCAGCCCGAGCCAAGATCCCCCTTCAGGGGTCCCTCGGAGCTAAGCCAAGGAATAGAGGTGAAGTCTGTGCACTCTAAAAGTTGCACAGCCCCTCGAATCCGCCTGGTTGTAGCGGTTAATACCACAAACGTGAGTCATCCGTAAAAAAAATAAGTAAGTCCGTAGAGAAAGCAACAATTTATTGCATTTAGTTATTATGAATATCTAAAAAGATATAACTAAGGTGATTTGAGGCCGTAGAAACAATTGTACATTAGTTTTATGAAAACAGACATATTTTAATAAGTTGTCGATAAGGCTATTAAAATAAAAAAGCAATGTTTAACTGATACTCGAAAACTAGCACAGAACAAAAACAGAAATAAATAAAAAAATATTTCAAATAATAAAATCAAATTTCTTACCATTACGATTAAAAATGGAAGGACGTCGTGTTGCTTAACATTGACAAAGGCAGCATTTCCCAAAGGCTTTGCCGTTCGTTACGTATCTGCGAGACGTGCCGCTTTCATACCCCTCAAAGGATTCAAGAGACGCTCACTGAAAACAATTCCTTATTGATAAGCTTCTTCATGATAATATTTCTCATTGACCCACTTTTTTGTCGATGCAGAATAATACTCGGGTAATATTGAGCATTTTTTAACTCAACAGGACACAAAAATAATTTTTATTTAGATTAGCTAAAAATAAGCAATGGTCTATTTTTTGCGTAAGTCACTACATAGCATAAAAAAAGTCGATTTCGCTGTCTGTCCGTCCCTATGTATGTTGACATTTTAAAAACTTCGCAACGGATTTTAAAGCAGTTATTTTAATAGATATAACGATTCAAGAGGATGCTTTATATAAATAATACATGCATAATATCTCTGATAATGGAAATGAAAGTACATATAAATAAAATTAATTGTATTAGTTAGACTTTTAAGGCCTTTCTTTTAAAATATAAAATAAAAATTTTATAATTTTAAAAATCAAAGTATCATGATAAATGCTTCGATTGTTAAAATTTATTTACTTATTTTGATTTAAAGTTATACCCAACATTTCAAATCCTTCCCAGGCCCTTGGTCACGGGACTAAACAGGTACTGGAGCGATAGATTGATCTAAGTGGAAACTAATGAGCCCTATGAAGGATGGTGTTTTCGATTTTTATCTACGGTGCGGAAACTTGGTCTAAGTTTCCGCACTTAAGAAGCCACAATTTTATTGCATTTTCAAATTTGGAATGCTATGCTAAATGGAAATGTAAGGCATAGCTTGGGCATCCGAACGCACAATTAATAAATCTTTCAAGGAGTTAGGCTGTCATCAATTTTTCACAGAAGGATTTACAAATTTTTAAATCATATGGCGAGGAAAACAATAACACTTTGAAAGCACCCATGGCGACAGGAAAAATAAATTCCGTTTTTTCCGCAATCTCTAGACTTTCACAAACAAGGCTTCGAATATTTTTCTCCTGAAGTAAGTATTTTTCCGTTAAATAACAATGAAGCCGCGTTCGTTCCATGAGAGGGGGAACTGCAGTGCGCCCTAATTACTGATACCGACTCGTTGCGGCAAGATTCCTCCCTCTTAATTTTGCGTCCGTTCGACTACAAGAATACCTTTTGTAGGTTTTTAAATTGTTGTATCAATTAATCTTTGCATGTTATGATTCTATATCAACGCAACGTTGTACCGTCTGTACTGGGACCGCCTGGAGTATTACCATGTCGGTGTCAATTTCTGCGGGAAAGCAGTAGTCTTTGCCCGGTTTGAAGGAAATTATTTGGCACACTAGGGTCACCCTCGATTTAGTATGTAAAATGGAATAACAGTTCTGTCCTCTAGTAAACTGCACCAAATAATGACTTAAGGGTTAATATCAAGCATGTGGTCCTAAAATCAAGATCCTGTGCCTTTACTTTTATTTGTTGCGTTGATCACTGAGTTTGAAAGAGCAAACTGTTTTGCTTATTCTGTTATATATGTATCTAATCTAAATTCACCTTTATTTACTCAACGACACAACAACAATCTTTATTTATTTATGGCTACTTTCAATAACTTTGAACATTAATTCATAAAGATAAATGTAGGTCGGTTTTACAGGATTTATAGAAAGTAATCAATTAGGGATCTTTTTAACTAATTTTACAATGTCATTTATATTCCAGTATTATTTACTATCTATATATTTATAGTATCCCTTATATTATAAAAATGTCGAAGAAAGATCAATTAAATACAAAGAAAAAGTATCTTTTTCGTGAGACTGTTTAAGTAATATTAGTTGCATTATATCTTAAAGAAAAATTAGACTACTTGATGTTACCTGTAAAGTATTTGTAGGTTAAATTCATTATTTTAAATAATTTCAGACTGCAGTTGATTGTGTCTGAGAGCTAGAGACACGCCTCGGTTCTTAAATTAACTTTGGTACAGACATACGTATAGTGACAATATAAATAAGAGGCAGTATTGTAAAAAGGGTATTGTTCTACCGGTGGTAGATCCCTTGTTTGCAGGTCCGCGGTGGTACCCCAGACGGTCTGTCTGGGTGGGTACCACCATGCCTATCTACCGAAGCAGTAGTGTGAAAATACTACTGTGTTCTGGTTTGAAGGGCACCATAGCCAGCGTATTTACTGGGTAAACGAGACGTAACATCCTATGTCTCACGGTAGGCAGCGCTTTGGCGATACTACTGGTATTGCTAATTTCTATGGGCGACGGTGATCACTTACCATCAGGTGGCCTGACTGCTCGTCTGCCTGCGTATGCCATAAAAAAAGGGTACGTTTTATTTGTTCAATAGTGCAACTAAAACTTACCGTGCGAATGCAAGTGCAATATTAAGTGTGAATTATGGCTGGTTGTTGAAATGCTTGACGCAAATATTCTTTAAATTTATTTTCTAAATCCTTTGTTTTGTTTAAAAAAAATACACTCAATTGAATTTAACTCTTATTTTCATCGAATGAATTAAAAGGTTATGCTAACAGGCATCGTAGTTAAGCTTGGCAAACTGCGTAAAATACTGAATAAAAATGTCATAAATCAAATGTTACATGGCTGATGTTATGATTAATACTCTAAATAATAAAACAAATGAACATTAACACTTAAGTCGCCAATTTCATGCGAAACGAAAGAAATGTTCGTGTAGCAGCTTGATTTGGTTATTGGTTTTCATTGCGCGTTCTTACGCTTACGTACAGTACCATTTTATAGTTACACAAACTTTATTGCATAATTGAAATAGTACAATGCCATTAGGCATTATACTGAAGAAATAATTGGAATAAATGAAATGTCTATCTACACGTTAGTTACGTGTCTATTTTTAATAATATTTACAGCAGATGTTGTAGAGCTAAGTCTATTCACGAGTTCAGTAATATAGATTTCCACTGTAATTCAAAAAATAAACACAGTAGAATCAACAAGGTTTAGCCCTTCCCTTCTATAGACACTTTATTCGACATTAAGTCTGTTACATGTAGTTTAATTAATTATTAATTTTATCGCATTTAAAGAAATAATAAAATGTATAAAATCCAGCTGGTGGAGAATTCTTTTATATTTCTGAAGGTATTTCTTCTCTCATGTCAGTTCGCAGACATTGGTTCGTCTTATTTGAGAGGGCGTAAAGAAAGATAACAGCCTTAAAAAGTTTAGGTTTATTACTGTTTACTAAATTAGTTTCTCGTCTGGCTTCAACGAACACTTACGACAATAAATAAAAAATTACACATATACAAATTATTAAATAAAATTTATAATAAACAATACATATATAAATACATCCAAGCCAGACGGAAGCCCTCGGCAGGGGAGACCAAACGGCCGAGGGTTAGGTCGAAAGGGAGAGAAACCGGCGGACAATGCGAGCGGTGTCCAGAAGCACCGCTTTCTGCATTTGAGCTAGAAGCGGTCCGTCACGGAGTCCCAGCCGCCTCAGGTGTTGTGAGAGGCTCACTGGGATTAACCCGTTTGCAGAAACGACTATCGGGATAATTTCGGTCGGCATCTGACCCCACATGTCAGTCACCTCGTGAGCCAGATCCAGATATTTTCGTTTCTTTTCTGTTTCTGTTTCGGGTTCTCGCTAAATGGGATCGTGATGTCAACCAAAAATACCCTTGACAGTGCCCGGTCCATCAGCATGATATCAGGCTTGTTAGCCAGTATTGTCCTGCCGTGATGATAGACCGGTCCCAATAGAGCCTGGCGCGATCGTTTTCGAGCACGGCATCCGGCGAGTACTTGTAATATAGCAATCTCCGATCCAAGAGACCGTATTTCAGAGCGAGATCTTGATGGAGTATCCTGGCTAGGTTGTGCCTATGCAAATACTGAGTGTTAGAAAGAGCCGAACAACCGGGGATAACATGCCGCAGGGTCTCCCTAGGATGGCGACAGGCTCGTCAAACGTCTGTGGTGCCATCCTTAAGGATTTGTCTCCTGTAGTTCTTGGTCTTAATAACCTGATTTTGTATTTCACAGGCAAAACCCTCGGTTTATCCGAAGAGATTACCAAAACGTAGCCAGTTTACTGAGGCGGTCTACATGGGGCTCGTGAAGAGCTTTGTAGAACCACCCGTGTAGCTATTTCTCTTTCCATACAGTCTCACGGCCGGAGATGCTCAGCACTGCTGGGTCTTGCCATTGCTCGTTGGCTAAGGATAAAGGGGTAAGTCCTTTGTCGTCGTATCGCGTAGAATGCATGATCCGATTTCGTCAGAAAGTACTTCCGAAGGCTGCACACTTAATGGTTATGCATAGGAAGGGCGCTTAATAAGCCCCGCCCACCATGCTTTCGTGGTGAGTACAACCTCATCACTGACGACCTCGGGTGGTGCATCCTGTGCGACGTCAAGGTGGTGCGAACTTTTCTGTCCAGGGCGTTTAGTTCGGTTTGAGACTACCAGAGAATGCCGAAAGTATAAACGAGGACGGGCATAACCCAACCGTTATACGCGTGTACTTTATGTACGCCTGACAAAAAGCTATTTAGCACTTTTGTCAAGCGTCCAAAAAATACTTCGCGAACTGATTGTTTTACACCTGCCTCGATACTTATGTTTCGTGACATGCCCAGGTATCGGTATGTTTCAGCTTCGGAGATGGTCCTTATGTTAACCGGGTGACCTTACCTCTTTCAGCATGGAGAATCGCACACTTATCCGTTCCAACTCCATTCTAATTGAATTGCTAAAATCACAGGTAATCTTTAACAATTCCATCAGATGAGAGCGATTAGGGGCGAATAATTTGAGATCATCCATTTAGAAAAGTGCCACTTAGTCCTCTCGCCGAAGCTGAAATCCTCTGCCCGAAGCCTCCAGCAGTGTGCTTAGAGGATTTAAAGAGGCAGAAAACCAAATTGGGCTCAAACAATCACCCTGGAAGATTTCCCTACGTATCCTTATACGGTCTTCCGCAGCCGTTATCCGCTCGCCTAGATAACAAAGTGTCGTACTCTATTGCCCCATACATTGCCCGAGGAAGTCCCTTACTGTACTATCGATCTTGTACAGTTCGAGTATCCTCGCTAGCCATGTATGAGGTACCGAGTCGAACGCTTTTTTGTAATGTATCCAGGCGGCGGAGAAGATCCGACGGTTGCGTTTGACTATTTTGCAAATGATCGCGTCTATGAGGAGTGGTTCATTGGTTCCACGACCACCGCCTTTACATCCATTCTGAGTACGTGACATTATCCGGTTGTTGTTTAAGTGTCGGATAATTTTCGTGCTCAGAATGGATGTAAGTGTCTTATAGATGGTAGTTAGACACGTGATGGGGCGGTATTTAGCAGGGTCAGTGGTTACCTTATCTTTAGGAACCAAGTGAGTGACCCCTGTAGTAAAGAGGCTCGGGAGCGACTTCTGGTCGATAGCATCCTGGAACTGTCGGGCAAGTAAAGAGTGAGCCGCCACGAATCCCTTAAGCCAGTAGTGATGCAGCCCGTCTGCACCCAGACGTTTCCAGTTCGGGGCTTTACGGACTTTATGTTTATTATTATTGTTATGTTTATTTCTGCTTCATATAAGTTACACATTTTTTTACACTTTCATACAGTTGTACATCTACAATATTCAGCTTAATATTTATCAAAATATGACTTTTTTATGAGGAAAAGCATTTTAAAACTATATAATTGACTAAAGAATTTATGGAGAAATCAATTTCTTATGTGTGTAACAATTTATGAAGAGAGAAGCTAATAAATGTGAAATCAAAAGTTGGCTAACATAAAATTCGAGAATTAGCCAAATAACTTTTTTGTTTTTTAATTGTAAAAAAGACGAATCATTATATAAATTATTATATGTTTATTAATACTAACCTCAATATATAATTTCATATTTTTTACCTATAATAAACATTATTTATATTATATTACAGAAATACGAAAATTTGTCAAGACTTTGTTTTGATATGTATTTTGTAAGGGCTAAAAATCTTAATGCTTTTGAGGTTTGCTGGATCTACTCTGCTATTTTCTCTTCGAAAATATTTGATGACCCTTAATTTAATTTTTCTTTTTTGGTATTGAATATCCATTATAGTACTATAAATGCGAAAGTAACTTTGTCTGTATGTTTGTCTGTCGGTCTGTCCGCTTGTACTGTCTAAACCACTGATTTCAATGGAATTTGGTATATACTTTGAGTAGATTTCAAGAAAGGAGATAGAGGCTTTTTATTATTGTCACAAAAGAAGTTGTTAGGGTAGAAATAGGGGATGAAAGTTTATGTGGAAATAGTGTCTGTTCAATATAAAACGATGAAATTTTCGGCTAGAAACGAGCTCTAAGTGGTGTTTTATTATCAATTTTGTATTGTTTTTCCTATTGCACGCGTGGAAGTTGCGAGTACTCAAATAATTTAGAATTTCCGACTTTTGATTACCATAAATAAATAGAAGTAGCAATTTAACATCAATTCGAATGCAGCAAACCAACAATGTAAACATTAAACTGTCACCAAGAATTGCCTTCAGGCGATATTTGAATGCAACGCTAGCCATTGAAACTCTCCACACCATTTGCCGAAGAGCAATTTCCAACTTTGCACTGCTGAATAACATTTACTTGATTTATAATTTAATATGGAACGGGCAACGTGAGACTTTAAACATACCCCTCCAATGCATGTATCATCTAACTTTTTAGACAATTGGGTTATCAGCCAGAATTTCCCTTCGCAACAAGTAAACACAATTGTAAAGTCTAAGGTTCCAGCAAGATTCGAACCCATAACCTTCAAATTCTAAAGCACAAGCCCATCTCGCCTGTTTACGGTGGTAGATACATGCTATATATGACATAAAAGTGTCTCAGTAAATGGATATCAGATATTAGTCATTAGTATATGATTTGCATTTTTCAGATTCAATAATATGGTTCATTTGTTAAATTAGTACTCATATATGTCAAAGGAACTATGACGCTGCGTTTAATATGGGCAGGGGAGTATTACTCACCACCAGGTAAACGCCCTGCTCGTCCCGTGGCTTTAACCAATAACAAAAAATATTTTAATGATTTATATGCTCCTAAACGTTTTTTTTAAATCAGTATCTTGCAACTTATTTTACTGAAAATGGCTTACATGATGAATATTATCAAAAGCACAGTTTAAGTTCATTGACTTTAATAACAAAGATTATTTATAAGAATTTAATTTAATACAGGCACTTTGTGTTTTCTATTACTTTTGGTGTTTTACACTAGCAGACTAGAATTCAACGTAGCAATGCATAATTATTAATTGCAAGTAGGAAAATGTAAACCCTCCGTAGCCCTAGTGGTATAGGCATTGCCTTAGAAACTGGAGGTCGTGGGTTCGAATCCGCATGGACTCAACAAATTTTCATTGTTGTTTCCTAGTTGGTTAGGGGCAATTTGGCCGATCACCCAATTGTCTGAAAAGTAAGATGATCCATGCGTCGGATGGGCATGTAAAAGTCGGTCCACCACACCAACCCGCATTGGACCAGCGTGGTGGGATACGGTCCAACATCCCTAATGGATGGAGGTGTATTAGGGAGGCCTATGTCCAGCAGTGGACTATCACAGGCTGATGATGTGTAGGAAAATGGTGCAGAAAATTATAACGGCGGTTAGGATACAGCAATATCTAACAGAAATCATTAAATACACCCATTGAACGTGCGCTTTGTTCGCTATATCGGCCAGTCGAATTAATTCTATTGATTATCATTATTTTGTTAACGTCTTTTTATACGTGGTACAAGTAGCTTTTAAGCCAAAAGATTTTACGATGTAGTGTAGAATAAAACGTGATAAAACTAAAGTGTCAGTAACTTCACAATAACCGTTTTTCAATGATAACATTTTGATCTATAATTGAATAGCGACCCACCCCTTCGAACGGGTGCTATGCTAATAATAAATGCACCTAATATATTACGCACATGCTATACAAATAAACCTTCCTCTTCGTTTCATTGCTGCAAATTTGTTGCTTAATTTGAAAGATGTATGCAAACATAGGGATATAGGGACAGAAAAAGCGACTTTGCTTTATACTATATAGTGATAGTGATACATATAATAAAACCTTTTTTTTTAAATTTTGTCTGTGAATGTCTGTTTGTTTTGGTTAATCTCTGTAACAGCGGTTCCAATTTTGAAGGGGCTTTACTGGAAGATAGCTGATATACGCTTTATTACTTTGGCTGGCTTTACAATTTTATATTTTGTTTTCAAGGAATTACTGACACCATAAAATGGAGAGCTGTCAGTTGTAGCCGAAATGTAGTCAATTACTTTTTAAACAATTTGTAATGATATGCTTAAGGCTTAAAAGAATGTATAATTCTAAACGTAGCTACACGCTACACAGAAAATCACTTTTGAAAAGACTGAAAGCTTACGATCAAACATTAGCACTTCCCTTATTCAAAGTTCTACGACTTCTCAAGTTGTATGGGAGTCGGTACGGTCGATCGGTCGAAACTTTGTTTAAACAAACTTAAAAACCTAAAAACACACACAAACTCGGCTTTGAATATTAACCATCTGAAGTTTATTATATGGCTAACGGAGAAATCGACTTCCTAGTGTGTGTCTTACTCTTTAGAGAAGAGAGAAGCTAATGAATGTAAACTCAAAGTTGGTGTATATTTAATAAAACATATAATAATAAATTATTACATGTTTATTAATACTTACCTTAAAATATTACATTCATAATTTCTCCCTACAAGCAACTTCATTTCTACTAAATTGCACACATCTGATAGTTTTTTAAGACTTTCTTTTGATATATGACTTTTCGTCATTATCATTAGCCTATGTCAGTCCACTGCTAGACATAGGCCTTCCCTAATCTTCGCTTCCGATCTTCGGCTATTCTAATCCAGCCCAAACCGGCCACTTTGCGAATATCGTCACTCCATCTTGCCGCAGGGCGTCCTACACTAAGTTTGCCGAGCCTCGGTCTCTACTTCAGAACTTTCCAACTCCAGCGGTCGTCAGTTTTGTGGCTTATATGACCGGCCCACTGCCACTTCAGTTTACTAATCCGGTGGGCTATATCGGTGACTTTGGTTCTCTGACGGATCACTTCATTTCTAATGCGGTCCTTCAGCGATACTCGGAGCATAGCCCTCTGCAATGCTCTGCTGAGCGACTTTAAATTTGTGGACCAGTCGAACCATAAGACCAAACGAAACAAAAGAACCCTATGCCATAGCTCAGGAGTTCTCCCGAAGAGAGGTAGAGTTAATAGACGACGGAATCTCTTCAGCACCGGTTTACGGCGGCCTTCAGAAGCTTTTCCATTTTACCGGGGCTTTTCCGGTTTTTCCGGGAGATCCTCCGACACAAGGTGGGTAAGACTGGCTCGAGAATCCTTCTTATCCGGCTCTGGTTGTGCCAAATGGGACGCGTATAGCTGTAAAAGTTTTCAACCTCTGAAAGAACCTATGGTCTCGAAGCGACGACTTCTCCGTTCTCTTAGGTCCACTTCGTTAGATGGCTTCTTCCAAGCTGTTGGAGTGACGGAGGTCGAACCTTACCAGCTTGGAGATGGTCTTGTTATGAACCCGCTGTTCTAACCAAGTGACGGTTGGATCATTTCGTCGCTTCTCTAAGAGATCCAGTCTTTATCCTGAAAGTTTAGACTTTTTGCCCACACGAAGCAGACAGCAGAGTTTTGCACCCTCGTTCCGAAGAATTTCGCCACCGTTCGAGTTTCTGAGCTCGTCAACGTCCACGTCGATAGTATTTTTCAAGGCAGCAAATTGTAGTATCGGAGCTCTGCCATGTCCATTTCATTTGGGGCTGTTTTTTAAAGAACGAGTTCATTAAAAACAGCCCCTCTCGCTCGAGGAAATTGACGAGCATTTGCCCCCTATGATTTCTGCTCCTGTAGCCATATGATCCCAGCATCGATTCGCTCATGCCTGTATCCTACTTTGCATGTTGAAATCCCCATGACGACGTGAAGTGAGCCTTCGGTGGTGTTATATAAGGCCTTGAGATGTCCTCGTAGATGTCTTAGACATCATCATCTGGCATATGCCGTTGGTGTACAATTGATAACTTTAGACTGTATCTAGTTATCACAAGGTACGCAACCCTTGCTGACACACTGATAGTTCAATAACATTGTCAATGAGGGAACCCGACTCCGCCCTGTGATGACTTATATTAAGCCTAAAAATTAATATTTTTAAGGTTTACTGGATCTACACTCCTATTTTGTCTTTAAAAATTTTGATGACCCTTTAATTTAATTTTTCTTATTACTTCTCTTTTTGTTTTTGAATATAATATTATCATTGTCATCATCATCATCATTGGCCTGTGTTAGTCAGCTGCTGGACATAGGCCGCCCTTTATGCACGTCTTTTTTATTAGGGGATTTTTGGACTGCAACTCGCCACGCTGGTCCGATGCGGGTTGGTAGATGGACCGACTTTTACATGCCCATCTGACGCATCTAACTTTTCAGACAATTGGGTGATCGGCCTAAATTTTCCTAAGCAATCAGAAAGCAACGTTAACTCAAAGTTGTTTCCCCGCGTATAAATATTGGTACATACTTAGAAAAATAGGCTATTAGTTATTGCGATAAAAGTGCTCGAAAGGGTTGAAATAGGAGATGACAGAATTTTGTGTCATTCAGATACTCGAAACGTGCCATAAGTGGTGATTTGCTAACAATTTTGTAGTTTCAAATTGTACGGGAATGATCAAGGTGTTGAAATGAGGTTAAAAGTCAATATGGAAAATCGTCATCGTTGAAGCAAAGGCCATAAAACTTTGTGTCTTATGATATGCACATACAATATAAACACCTCATGTATATTATACTTAAAGCATATTTCAATAAACCTCACGGACACTTTTCCTATTGCATGCCGCCGAAGTCGCGGATAACGACTAGTACTCAAAATAATTTACAGTTTTTATTACCGAAATGACCGCCATAAATACAAGTAGCGATTTAACATCAATTCGAGTGCAGCATTACAAACATTACAAACATTAAACTGTCACTCATGAATTGTCTTTGGGCGATATTTGAATGCAACGCTAGCTGTTTAAACTTGCCGCAACATTTGCCGATGAGCAATTTCCAACTCTGCACTGCTGACGACTAGATGCTATTATTGCATTTCTGTAATAATTTAAAAACCAAAACGCCATGCGTTAAATCTCACATCCATTCGATTTTCTACTTAATATGGAATTATCAGAACGAAGGAGTGTAGGTATGCATAATGCATACATCCTACTGATACCGCTGCATAAATGCAACAATAGCCTTAGTAAATCTCATCAATGTCTGTTTTGACCGACTTCCCAAAAGATGGAGGTACTCAATTCGGAGCGTATGTTTTTTTTAATATATAATACCTCGTTTCTCCGTTTCCAGCACTCCGATTTTGTTCATTCTTTTTTAAATGATACATGTTAGCTTACCATTGGTCACATTTTTTTTAATATTTTTGTGTTATGTAGTTTAAAAGATATTTGAAAATAAAAAAATACGGAAGCAAATATTGCAACCTCGTGCGATTTAAATAAAGACGCTGCCAAAGGTATAATAGATAGACATAAAGTATGTTTTAAGTAATTGTACTTCTTAAAATAAGCTTTTATAAAATCCGGGAGCGCTATATATATGTTTTAAGAATAACACTCAATAACCAAATGGTTGCGCGGGCGCGTGGTCACTCAAATTCCGTCAGCCAATTTGATTGGACCAACTAGCTCGAGTGACGGCGATATGGTAGAGCCTATATAAGGACCAAAATCGAGGATGCGGTTGGAAGGACTCAGTGCGTAATCCGGCTCGGACAACGCTGTTAATGGAACTGAATCGCTGACGCTGGATTGGAAATGCGATAATAGGAAGGATAAATACCTCGAAAGATGGTGGCACAGCTGTAGGCGTCTTCGTTGATGCGGTTGGGGTTCACGGTAAACTTAAAACTATTAGAACGGAGTGTTGGCCATTCGCGTCACGTGACTCTAAAATATGATGCGCCGCGTAGGAACTCCCGAAGGCAATAGTCCGACTGCTACGGCGCTGGCCGCCATCCGCGCCACGAAGTATTCACCTTATACCCTCTTCTTATCGCAAGATGAGGAAAAATTAAAGGAAAAAGGAGGGCAAGAGAAAGGAGGGGTAGTAAGAAGGGGAAGGAAGATTATTGCGTAGCCAATTTGCTGCCGTGTTAGGCGACATAGAAATGCGCTCGAACACCAAATAAATAATTTATTTTATTTTTTTAATTGCAATAACATCATTAGCCTGTGCTAGACATAGGCCTCCCCTAATATAGGGTGTTGGAAGTTACAATTGGATGATTGCTCTAACCAACTAGGAAACAACTATGAAAATTTGTTGAGTCCCCGCAGGTTTCGAACCCACGACCTCCGGTTTCTGAAGCATTCGCGCATGCCACTGGGCTATTAAAAGTATCAAGTAATAAAAAATAAATCTTACTTAACAAAATCCGTTTTTACTTACACATGTAAAAGTAATAGTAATCGCATAATTAATTTTTATCCTTTAATGCATAAGTTGCATCTTGTTTACCCAGTAAATACGTTGGTTACGGCTCCTTTCAAACCAGAAGACATCACTAATGCGGTAGCTTTTTCTCAAACTGATCATTATAAAAAGGGCGTTACATCTTAAGACTTCATTACTCGGAAGATTAACATCAAAAAATATTTTTAAATAGTGATCACAATCTTTAACAAGAACTGCTCTCAATTTCACGGAACACAAAAGTAGCTTTGTTTAATGAACGAACTAGAAGAATTTCAGACACTTTTCAGACTTTTTCTTAATTCAGAATGTGATATATCTACACAAATGCTTGCAAACGGTTTAGGTTCACTTTAAAGGTTCTCATTTAATTTCGATTTGTCTAGCTAAATGGATGTACCCAAAGGAGTTTTGGCAACAATAGGATCCGCAATAAATCCAAGACCGTCTGTTCTATCAAATGACGCGTACAATAGAGCCATCGTTGGATATCTGTAGCATTCTATTTAGTCTTTATGTAATTATACTCCTCTCAGAACGGCAGCTTTATTGCGTATAATCTGGCTATTTAAATTAATAAAAATGTGAATATATTTTTATGCGCGTTTTGTTTTACATTGATTTATTGATATTATGTACATTTTTACTTTTACTACAAAAGTCTTAGAATAGAAAAATACTTTTTAAGCCCACTTGGGGACTTTAAAGGATTTCAATTCCTCCTTTTGACAAATTTTACGGTTTTAACAATAGCTATTTCTTTCTTGCACAATATAAATCATGGAAACTAATTAAAAACTTTAAGTAACGTCGTCTTATTTCATTATACTCCGATTAAAATTTTATTTAAAAATACATGAACATAATACCTTCTTGTGTTATTAAATCAATACATGAAAATTTTACTTCCAACTATAATTTTACACACCAAAAAGTTTATTTAGACCAGTCTCTAATCTTTTGTAACAATTTTTTTCCACAAAAGCTTTTACTATTCCGAAGCTCATTAAATGAAGTAACGAACTGTATAAATCATGAGTGCAGAGAAACTTTTGAATATTTAAAGCATACTGTGCTTTGAAATTTAAAATATTAAATGGGTACGTTCCAGTTACAGTACTTTTATATATTTTTAGTTGCAATGCATGAACAAAGGTTATGGATTAAGTGTTAAAGAAAACTGGTAAAAAGGGAAGTAGGCACTAATTATTTGTTCGAAGTATATGTGATTTGTTTAATTAACTTATACATACTGCGAACTGATTTTTTTAATTTAAAACAGATTTGAAAATGTGCCTTTCACAATAATGACAAACAATAACTTTTCAAATTATGAGTAATTTCATATTTACGTATCTTCTGAAAGTATTAAAAATATTGTGAAGCAAACACGTAAGGAATTTGAAAAATAAATACTATAAAATATTTATATTAGGACCATGGGGAATTTATCAGGTCGTTCTACTGACCGCCGTCGTACCTGTCGAGGACGGACCTGCGGGAAATCAATCACACTCGCTTAAATGTTGCGTGCGCCATAGAAACGAGATCTCCTGTCATTAAACTGGCGCTTAACTTGAAAGATATTTAAACTTTGACATTTAATATCGCATTATTAAAAATGACTTTCTAATGCGCCCTTCGACCTGTCTCCTGTAGATAAGACAGAGTCCCATGAATCTGATATTCAGGGGCCATGGGTGTCGAAAGATCCTAGTCCACTTGTCCCCAGCCTCTATCGGCATCTTGGATGTTAAGCTCCGCCATAATTAGGGTTTCCTCCGACCTAAATATCGTTGTTCGTGCTTCAGTCAATATAAACCCTAACTATGCTTTGAGCGAACGACAATATTCAACAGTTTAATAAAACTATGGCATACATTTTTTTATTCAATCAATTTGTATTTTATTTCTATGGGTGTGCCTGTAATAAATCAAATATATTAGTACTGGATTTTTAAATATTTATAATTCAGAATCGTTTTTGTTTTAAATATATGAAAAAGTATATATGTATATCTAAAGTAAGCATATAATATGCTCGTTTAAAAATATCTATGAAAAAATAATTAATCACCCTAATATCTGTAAAGTAAGGCGATTCATGCGTCGGATGGGCATGTAAAAAGTCGGTCGTTTTGGTGGTGGGATACAGTCCAAAAAACCCTACTGGAGAGAGCTTGCATTAGGGGAGGCCTTCCAGCAGTGGATTTACAAGCTGCGATATATGTATGTAGGCAAATTCTAGCAAATTACTCGAACCACTTATAAATGATTTCTTTGAGGTAAATTAAAATGACTAGAGTGTTTCAGGTACCACCTCCGTGGGCTAGAAAAATAAATTTCGGTTACAGTTGATTTCGTTGAGTTAGGACAATGTGGGCTAATCACCCATTGTGATACACTGATGCAGCTCGCAGACGATAGTTTAAACACTATGAAAGTTCTCTAATAAATAGAGAAATCCTTAAAGTAACAATTGAGAAAATGAGGCACTCCTGAGGTGCATAGTTAATTGTATTTGCTAGAATTACGTAATTGCACTCTGTTTGTGGTTTAACGCTTAATTGTAACTGCTTTTGCAGATCAGAATTTTCTTTAAACAACTTTGTATTTCCTAGATAATCGAATTTTATTTTGCTTAGACTGTTTACTACTTTTATTTTGTAGTGTTTATAGTAATAAGTAGTTTTTAATTGATTATTAAATTAAATAGAATAGTTTTTATCATCACTAAACTTTACTATTTTAATCCTAAAGATCCGTCTTTTTTATTAAATAATTAGTTTTTTAGAATACTATTTGTAATAAATCACAAAATCTTTTTAATGAACTCATTTTTGATACGCAATGGTACACGTGCCAGCTATACCTACAAATAATTAGTGTAAATTTAAAAGCGGCAGGTACTTCTTTATGTGTTATTATGAACGGTATTCATATATCTGATTTCCTGTCAGTTGGAAAATTCATTCTATAACAGGATGGTTTAAAAATACCGTTTTTAAATATTTCAGGCCAAATGGAACAGTAGGGAAAATTTATAAACTTTTGAGTTATTTAAATTAGATTTTACTTAATGCTTGTAATGATCCCGTAAAACTCGTTATAAAGTGCATAATTCACTTTTCTAATAGAGACAGAAAAGAAATCAATTTCTAATAGAGCAATGGATGAAAAACAATATTTCAGCAGGTTTACTCACACTACGACCCAAACCAATGACAAAATTTCATAAAAGCTTAGATATCTTAACTAAATTTACGCGCGTACAGTAAAAGAACCATAGGTAATATAAGTTTTTTTCGTGCATTAATCCAAGGATTACAAAAACATGAAACTCCTTTAAATTTTATTGCTAACCCTTAAAATTAAATTTGACTTTTCTTTAATGGTCTAGTTCGAAAGATGTTTTATTTATGTCGGTAATACTTTACCGGAAGTAAGTTGCAAAGCGGATCTATAGTTTACATTGATGTGTCGATCTGAATGCAGAAAACTTGAATTAGACCAATAAATAAATTTTTCTGTTACAATTAATATTTTTGAAAAAGTATGATTAACTCAATGTAAGTTTTTATAACTGGTTTTGTAATTATCACTTTGTTTCTCCTAGCATCATTAACTATGACCTAATTTTATTTATCTTCAGCTCTGTATTTAGTTTTCAAATATTCACAATAAACTAAATTACAACTAAGAAAAGCTTAATTAAGTAGAAAAATATATAGAATTATATTATGTTACTTTTTAATTTACCCTCTACCTAACTTGATAAGTGGGCGTTCGGTTAACATTATAACGAACAAAGCAAACATACATTTACTCGTCACACGTTCATACCGCAGGTGAAAATGTGAATAATAGTTGCTATCTTATGGAAGCAAGTCATCAGATGCAGCATTGATGTATGTAAATCTGCTTTCATTACATTGACTTATAATTGAATATTTTTGATTTACCTATTCTAATTCCTGTTCGGTAAAAGTTACAAATTATATTATCACTATATAGCAATACCTTTCAGAAAATGCGTATCAACTTAAATATATTTTTAAGTAATTCACCTTTATTGAAAATATAATTGTACTTAAACGGGTACTACCAGTTTATATAAAATTATATAAACTAGAGTATGTTCATTTCCGTTTTTGCAAAGAGAAAACTTACCTACTGAAACGTTTATTTCAGCAAGTTGCAATAATAAATGTTTTGCGCAAAAGGAAAGTTATAAAATAAACACTGAAAAAATTTTACGTGATGTATTATAAAAATAATATACTTGTAAATTTGTAAAACGACAATATCTTAATAGAAGCCTACATTGATAATTCGATTTAGCAGGTAAAACATGCATTTACACTGTAGAGCAGGGTAATAAGAAAATGTAATAATAGAAAACTATCGAGATACGGCTACAGAAAGTGTCCCCAATGCATCAGATAACACTGGCGCAATATTCTTTACGTGCTACATTTAAAAGTACTTGAGAGTAAAGAAATACTTTTGAACAAATAAATAAGTTACTGAAATCATAAGTAGTACAATATTCACGGAATATTGGGTCTGCTTACAAAATTAGCCCCGTTTGCTTGCAGCAGTAGATGTGGGCAATACAGTTCTTTACAACGAAATTTGACTTAAGGAAAGCAACACTAAATTAGACTTCAACAAAGTGCTTTTGTATTTAGCTTGGGAGCATTACCAATAACGTTCTACATTTTAAGATCACTTTATATGCTTAAAAGCTATACTCTTTCGTGTCCTTATAACTTTTAACAATAAAATAATAAAAGTGTTGAATATTTGTATGTATGCTCGGTGACATTTTTAATATATACATTTTTTTATTTATATTACATTTTTTATAATAATAAAATATAAGCAGTTTATAAACTTAAAAACCATTTATCTGATAATAATACGTGACGAAAGACATAAATTCACGACAAAAGCATCTTATTAAAAATAAGCTACGGGCCGCTTTTAGTGAGCCTTTCGTAACGTTATAATAAATGCCTTTGTTGTTCGATTGAATAAAAATCCTCTGCTCGTACGAATGAAACGCTCACATCGTTCGAATAAATAAAGTACTTTTAAAAGCCTTTTCACTAATGAGGTTCTGCCTAAATTTTTATTTAGTTCCAAACAAGAAATTTCATAAATTACTTTTATAATTAATTATAACGGAAATAAACGTGTTGTATATTGTTTCTTTAGCACAAGCAACAGGAGCTATAACTTGCCGTGAGAAATTAGAGTATTCAACTTTCATAACATTCACGGTTTTTAGGATAAACGTAAATCGATGACCTTAAGTATTGCTTTAAAAGTTGTGTCCAAAATGTTACTTGAAACTGTTAATTAGTACTTTATGCACATGATCGACTGTTAACGGTTCATCATCAGCCTGTGATAGTCCACTGCTGGACATAGGCCTCCCTTAATACACCCCTATCCATTAGGGTTGTGGACCGTATTCCAACACGCTGGTCCAATGCGGGTGGTGGGTGGACTGACTTTTACATGCCCATCCGACGCATGGATCATCTTACTTTTGCCCTAACCTCCAGGGAAACAAACAATGAAAATTTGTTGAGTCCCTCGCAGGATTCGAACCGGCCGACGACCTCCGGTTTCTAAAGCACACGCCCATACCACTAGGCTACAGAGGCAGTCATTTAACAAGTCATGTTAACGGTTCACTACCATAAAAACTGCATGGAGAGCAAATAATCAATATATTCATTAACACGAACTTTCCATAAATGCCAAAAAATGTAGACAAGGCGGTTGTTACTAAAAACCTATTATGAGCAACAATTTGGATGACCAGCTGAACATAAATTTATTGCAATCAATGCAGTTTACGAATTTACTAGAATTTTTAACGATTTACAAAATAAGTAATTATTCATTTTAAGTTTTTATACATTTTCAATTATGATGTTGATGTAACTTTAAACACAAAATTACATGAACCAATTTCAAGCAAGGCTTTTTATGATTATGTCTAGCGCAATAAATTTCAGAGCGCGGAGACGCATCGTCCAATGGATTCAAGTGCAGCACAAATATATTTAAAAATTTAACCACTGTATTATCGCATACTTTAAAGTAAGTAGGTAGGTGTTTAAAAAATATATTTTTCGTTCCGTTTATAAGAAAAGTTGCTTCACAATTTGGCTTAATACCAAATTTTAATGGATAATCCATCATCATGGTGACGTTGAGTTATTCATTAACTTTGCTTAACTATTAGCATTACATTTTGCTATATAAAAAAGCAAAAAGGCATGAATACCTCAAAGGGAATAAACACAAAGACACAAAATATCGCAAATAAAAACTGTGTCACATTAACAAAAATTAGAAAGTATTAACTTTATAAAATTTAAGTTACATTAATTTCATACGTTAAGTAAATATTGCACCAGAGCTTGGAATTTTAATATGTTTCAAAGTAACCTCCGCATTGTTCCACAATAACCTGTAGTGCTCCTGGGAATTGAACGCTAGTACTCTGTTGATAATTACGCAAGCTTTTGTTTACAACGTGAATTTTATTGAAGTTCCAAACTAAAATACCGTTTATAAACCATTTTTGTGTACAACTTTTATGATTATATGCTCTTTAGTTAAAGTCAGAAATATGGGGGTAAAAAAATAATGAGCTTCAATCAAGTTTTGTGGACATACCTCAAATTGCGTCAAATTAACGCTGTTAAAGTATTTCATTTTAATTTTATAGGTTTGGATTTTGTCGCTAAGCAGGATATTTATAATAAAAAATTAAATATTTCTTAATATAAATATTGCGAATAGAATTGTATTGCCACTTTAACGTAAAACGAAAATGTTCCTTTTAAGTCATTGCTTTAAGGAACTGTTTTTCTCTAATTGTTCATACTCTTCCATTTATATTATAACAATTTGAGTCATCTTTGTCGTTACTTCAATTATTAATAATGTTGTATACATGTTTAATATAGTAGCAGCGTATGTGTGACATTCAATCCATCTAGACGAGACGTATGTTATTTTTTGATCTAAAGTTTAACCCCTTACTGCTATATCTCTTAGGCACAATACTATCATAAGTTGAATATACTTTTGTACTATGCCATTATATCAATGGCGTTTATTTTAATATTATACCAACAAATCAAACTCTTGCAGCGTTTTGCTAGTAAGATTATCTTTTTGCACTTGAATGTACAAATAATAGATTCGAAATATTTTATTACTTTGGCTGGCTTTACAATTTTATATTTTGTTTTCAAGGAATTACTGACACCATAAAATGGAGAGCTGTCAGTTGTAGCCGAAATGTAAGTCAATTACTTTTAAACAATTTGTAATGATATGCTTCAGGCTTAAAAGAATGTATATTCTAAACGTAGCTACATCGCACACAGAAAATCACTTTGAAAAGACTGAAAGCTTGATCAAACATTAGCACTTCCTCATTCAAAGTTCTACGACTTCGAAGTTGAAGTTGTGGAATATGGGAGTCGGTACGGTCGATCGGTCGGAACTTTGTTTAAACAAACTTAAAAACCTAAAAACACACAAACTCGGCTTTGAATATTAACCATCTGAAGTTTATTATATAGCTAACGGAGAAATCGACTTCCTAGCGTGTGTCTTACTTTTTAGAGAAGAGAGAAGCTAATGAATGTAAACTCAAAAGTTGGTGTATATTTAATAAAAACATATAATTATAAAATTATTACATGTTTATTAATACTTACCTTAAAATATTACATTCATAATTTCTCCCTACAAGCAACTTCATTTCTACTAAATTGCACACATCTGATAGTTTTTTAAGACTTTCTTTTGATATATGACTTTTCGTCATTTCATTAGCCTGTGTCAGTCCATTGCCAGACATAGGCTCCCCCTAATGCACGCCTTCGCTTCCGATCTTCGGCTATTCTAATCCAGCCCAAACCGGCCACTTTGCGAATATCGTCACTCCATCTTGCCGCAGGGCGTCCTACACTAAGTTTGCCGAGCCTCGGTCTCTACTTCAGAACTTTCCAACTCCAGCGGTCGTCGTTTCGTGGCTTTATATGACCGGCCTACTGCCACTTCAAGCTTACTAATCCGGTGGGCTATATCGGTGACTTTGGTTCTCTGACGATCTACATCATTTCTAATGCGGTCCTTCAGCGATATTTCGGAGCATAGCCTTCGACAATGCTCGCTGAGCGACTTTAAATTTGTGGACCAGTCGAACCATAAGACCAAACGAAACAAAAGAACCCCTATGCCATGGCTCAGGAGTTCTCCCTGAAGAGAAGGGTAGAGTTAAATAGACTGATGGAATCTCTTCAGCACCGGTTTACCGGCGGCCTTCAGAAGCTTTTCCATTTTTAGGTTGCTCAAGAGCCTTCTCGATTTCATCTAGGCCGATTTCCGGGAGATCCTCCGACACAAGGTGGGTAAGACTGGCTCGAGAATCCTTCTTATCCGGCTCTGGTTGTGCCAAATGGGACGCGTATAGCTGTAAAAGTTTTCAACCTCTGAAAGAACCTATGGTCTCGAAGCGACGACTTCTCCGTTCTCTTAGGTCCACTTCGTTAGATGGCTTCTTCCAAGCTGTTGGAGTGACGGAGGTCGAACCTTACCAGCTTGGAGATGGTCTTGTTATGAACCCGCTGTTCTAACCAAAGGACGGTTGGATCATTTCGTCGCTTCTCTAAGAGATCCAGTCTTTATCCTGAAAGTTTAGACTTTTTGCCCACACGAAGCAGACAGCAGAGTTTTGCACCCTCGTCCCGAAGAATTTCTGCCACTCGTTCGAGTTCCTCGTCAACGTCCACGTCGATTGTATTTTTCAAGGCAGCAAATTGTAGTATCGGAGCTCTGCCATGTCCATTTCATTTGGGGCTGTTTTTTAAAGAACGAGTTCATTAAAAACAGCCCCTCTCGCTCGAGGAAATTGACGAGCATTTGCCCCTATGATTTCTTGGGTCCTGTAGCCATATTATCCCAGCTTCGATTCGCTGCATGCCTGTACTCCTACTTTGGCGTTAAAATCCCCCATGACGACGTTGAAGTGAGCCTCGGTGGTGTTATATAAGGCTCTTGAGATGTCCTCGTAGATGTCTTAGTCATCATCATCCGGGTATGTCGACGTTGGTGCAATTGGATAACTTTTAGACTATATCTAGTGGTCAGTTTTATCACAAGGTACGCAACCCTTGCCGACACACTGGATAGTTCAATAACGTTGTCAATGAGGAAACCCGACTCCGCCCTGTGATGACTTATATTAAGCCTAAAAATTAATATTTTTAAGGTTTACTGGATCTACACTTCTATTTTGTCTTTAAAAAAATTTGATGACCCTTTAATTTAATTTTTCTTATTACTTCTCTTTTTTGTTTTGAATATAGTATTATTATCGTCATCATCATCATCATTGGCCTGTGTTAGACAGCTGCTGAACATAGGCCGCCCATTATGCACGTCTTTTTTAATAGGGGATTTTTGGACTGCAACTCGCCACGCTGGTCCGATGCGGGTTGGTAGATGGACCGACTTTTACATGCCCATCTGACGCATGGATCATCTAACTTTTCAGACAATTGGGTGATCGGCCTAAATTTTCCTAAGCAATCAGAAAGCAACGTTAACTCAAAGTTATTTCCCCGCGTATAAATATTGGTACATACTTAGAACAGTTCCTGGAAATAGGCTATTAGTTATTGCGAAAAAATTGCTCGAACGGGTTGAAATAGGAGATGACAGAATTTTGTGTTCGATTGTGTTCGATCATGTGAATGGATTCAGATACTGAAACGTGCCATAAGTAGTGATTTGCTACAATTTTGTAGTTTCAAATTGCATGGGAACTGATCAAGTGTTGAAATGAGGTTAAAAGTCAATATGGAAAATTGTCAATGTTGGAAAAGGCATAAAATTTTGTATCTTGTGATATGACATACAAAATAAACACCTCATGTATATTATACTTAAAGCATATTTCAATAAACTCACGGACACTTTTCCTATTGTATGCCGCCGAAGTCGCGGATAACAACTAGTACTCAAAATAATTTACAGTTTATACTACCGAAATGACCGCCATAAATGCAAGTAGCGATATAACATCAATTCGAGTACAGCATTACAAACAATACGAACATTAAACTGTCATCATGAATTGTCTTTGAACGATATTTGAATGCAACGCTAGCTGTTTAAACTTGCCGCAACATTTGCCGATGAGCAATTTTCAACTCTGCACTGCTGACGACTAGATGCTATTATTGCATTTCTGTAATAATTTAAAAACCAAAACGCCATGCGTTAAATCTCACATCCATTCGATTTTCTACTTAATATGGAATTATCAGGAACGGGCGATGTGTTTGGTATGGATAATGCATACGTCCTCAATTGATACCGCTGCATAAATGCAGCAATAGCCTTAGTAAATCTTATCAATGTCTGTTTTGACCGACTTCCCAAAAGATGGAGGTACTCAATTCGGAGCGTTGCTTTTTTAGTATATAATACCTCGTTTCTCCGTTTCAGACCTCGATTTTGTCTCATTCTTTTTAAAATGATAGTGTTAGTTACATTGGTCACATTTTTTTAAATATTTTGTATTATGTAGTTTAAAAGATATTTGAAAAAAAAAAATTACGGAAGCAAATATTGCAACCTCGTGCGATTTAAATAAAGACGCTGCCAAAGGTATAATAGATAGACATTTAGTATGTTTTAAGTAATTGTACTTCTTAAAATAAGTTTTAATAAAATCCGGGAGCGATATAGTATGTTTAAGAATAACACTCAATAACCAAATGGATGCGCATGGCGCGTAGTCACTCAAATTCGTCAGCCAATTTGATTGGACCAACTAGCTCGAATGACGGCGATATGGTAGAGCCTATATAAGCGACCAGAAGCGAGGATGCGGTTGAAGGACCATGGCGTAATCCGGCTTCGGACAACGCTGTTAATGCGAACTGAACTGCTGACGCCGGATTGGAAATGCGATAATAGGAAGGATAAATACCTCGAATGATGAGGCACAGCTGTAGGCGTCTTCGTTGATGCGGTATGGGTCGCGGTAAACTTAAAACTATCTGAACGGAGTGTTCCGCATTCGCGTCGCGTGACTTAAAATATGATGCGCTGCGTGAACCCCGAAGGCAATAGTCCGACTGTTACGGCGCTGGCGCCATCGGCGCCACGAAGTATTCACCTTTATACCTCTTCTTATCGCAAGATGAGGAAAAATTAAAGGAAAAGGAGGGGCAAGAGAAAGGAGGGTGGTAAAAAGGGAAGGAAGATTATTGGTAACAAATTTGTTGCTTGTGTTAGGACGACAAGAAATGCGCTCGAACACCAAATAAATAATTTATTTCATTTTTTTAGATTGCAAACATCATTAGCCTGTAGCTAGACATAGGCCTCCCTGATATAGGGTGTTGGAAGTTACATCTGATGATTGCTCTAACCAACTAGGAAACAAATATGAAAATTTGTTGAGTCCCTGCAGGTTTCGAACCCACGACCTCCGGTTTCGAAGTATCTAGGCTATTAAAAGTATCAAGTTATAACAAATAAATCTACTTTAACAAAATCCGTTTTACTTACACTTGTTAAAGTAATAGTTATCGTAGTAATTAATTTTATACTTTAATGCATGGAGTTGCATCTTGTTTACCCAGTAACATACGTTGGTTACGGCCCTTTTCAAACCAGAAGACATCACTAATGCGGTAGCTTTTTCTCAAACTGATCATTATAAAAAGGGCGTTACATCTTAAGACTTCATTACTCGGAAGATTAACATCAAAAAATATTTTTAAAATAGTGATCACAATCTTTAACAAGAACTGCTCTCAATTTCACGGAACACAAAAGTAGCTTTGTTTAATGAACGAACTAGAAGAATTTCACACACTTTTCAGACTTTTTCTTAATTCAGAATGTGTATATATCTATACATAGTTTTGTACATTAATAAAGGTACTGTTCGCGAAGGTGCAATAAAATTAAATAGTGCCTTTGTACTACATATTTTTAAATAATTTTGGTAAGCTAATAAATGCTTGCAAACGGTTTAGGTTCACTTTAAAGGTTCTACTTTAATTTCGATTTGTCTATCTTAATGGACGTACCCAGAGGGGTTTTGGCAACAATAGGATCCGCAATAAATCCAAGACCGTCTGTTCTATCAAATGACGCGTACAATAGAGCCATCGTTGGATATCTGTAGCATTCTATTTAGTCTTTATGTAATTATACTCCTCTCAGAACTGCAGCTTTATTGCGTATAATCTGGCTATTTAAATTAATAAAAATGTGAATATATTTTTATGCGCGTTTTGTTTTACATTGATGTATTGATATTATGTACATTTCTTACTTTTACTACAAAAATCTTAGAGTAGAAAAATACTCTTTAAGCCCACTTGAGGACTTTAAAAGATTTCAATTCCTCTTTTTGACAAATTTTACGGTTTTAACAAAAGCTATTTTTTTCTTGCACAAGTTAAGTCATTGGAAGCTAATTAAAAACTTTAAGTAACGTCGTCTTATTTTATTATAGTTCGATTAAAATTTTGTTTAAAAATACATGAACATAATACTTTCTTGTGTTATTAAATCAATACATGTAAATTTTAGTTGCAACTATAATTTTACATACCCAAAAAGTTTATTTAGACCAGTAATCTTTTGTAACAATTTTTTTCTACAAAAGCTTTTACTATTCCGGAGCTCATTAAATGAAGTAACGAACTGTATAAATCATGAGTGCAGAGAAACTTTGTGAATATTTAAAGCATACTTCATGCTTTGAAATTTAAAATATTAAATGGGTACGTTCCACGTTACACGTACTTTATATTTTTTTTAGTTGCAATGCATGAACAAAGGTTATGGATTAAGTGTTAAAGTAGAGTCGTATAATGACTGGTAAAAAGGGAAGTATGCACTACAATTATTTGTTCGAAGTATATGTGTATGTGTTTAATTAATTTATACATATACTGCGAACTGATTTTTTTATTTAAAACAGATTTGAAAATGTGCCGCTTTCACAATAATGACAAACAATAACTTTCTCATATTATGAGGAATTTCATATCTACGTATCTTCTGAAAGTATAAAAAATATTGTGAAGCAACACGTAAGGAATTTGAAAAAATAAATAATATAAAATATTTATATTAGGTACTGTGGGGAATTTATCAGGTCGCTCTATCGACTGCCGTCGTACCTGTCGAGGACGGACTCGTGGGAAATCAATCACACTCGCTTAAATGTTGTGCCATAGAAACGAGATCTCCTGTCATTAAACTGGCGCTTAACTTGAAATATATTTAAACTTTGACATTTAATATCGCATTATTAAATAAAATGACTTTCTAATGCGCCCTTCGACTCGTCTCCTATAGATAAGTAACAGAGTCCCCCGAATCTGATATTCAGGGGCCATGGGAGTCGAGAGATCCTAGTACACTTGTCCCCAGCCCCCATCGGCATCTTGATGTTAAGCTCCGCCATAATTAGGGTTTCCTCCGACTTAAATATCGTTGTTCGTGCTTTAGTCAATATAAACCCTAATTATGCTTTGAGCGAAAGACAATATTCAACGGTTAAATAAAACTATGGCATACATTTTTTTATTCAATCATTCCGTATTTTATTTCGACGGTGTGCCTGTAATATATCAAATATATTAGTATTTTTAAATATTTATAATTCAGAGCTGTTTTGTTTTAAATATATAACAAAATATATATGTATATCTAAAGTAAGCATGTTCTTTTAAAAATATCGATGAAAAAATAATTAATCACCCTAATATCTGTAAAGTAAGGCGATTCATGCGTCGGATGGGCATGTAAAAAGTCGGTCGTTTTGGTGGTGGGATACAGTCCAAAAAAACCCTACTGGAGAGAGCTTGCATTAGGGGAGGCCTTCCAGCAGTGGATTTACACAAGCTGGTGATATATGTATGTATGTAAGTAAATTCTAGCAAATTACCAAACCACTTATAAATGATTTCTTTACGAGGTAAATTAAAATGACTAGAGTGTTTCTGGTACCACCTCCTCCGTGGGCTAGAAAAAATAAATTTGTGTTACCGTTGATTTCCGGTTGGTTAGGACAATGTGGGCTAATCACTCCGTTGTGATACACTGATGCAGCTTGGCAGACGATAGTTTAAACACTATGAAAGTTCTCTACATAAATAGAGAAACTAAGCAACAATTGAGTAATGGGCACCCCGAGGTGCCGTTAATTGCTATTTGCTGAAATTACGGAATTCAGCTATAGTTTGTGGTTTAACGCTTGATTGCAACTGCTTTTGCAGGTCAGAATTTTTCTTTAAACAACTTTGTATTCCCGGTAATCGAATTTTATTTTGCTTAGACTGTTTACTACTTCTTTATTTTGTAGTGTTTATAGTAATAAGTAGTTTTTAATTGATTATTAAATTAAACAGAATAGTTTTTATCATCACTAAACTTTACTATTTTAATCCTAAAGATCCGTCTTTTTTATTAAATAATTAGTTTTTTAGAATACTATTTGTATAAATCACAAAATCTTTTTAATGAACTCATTTTAATAACGTATAGGTACACTGCCATGCTATACCTACTAATAATTAGTGTAAATTTAAAAGCGGCAGGTACTTTTTATGTGTTATTATAAACGGTATTCATATATCTGATTTCTGTCAGTTGGAAAATTCATTTTATAACAGGATGGTTTAAAAATACCGTTTTTAAATATTTCAGGGCAAATGGAACAGTAGGGAAAATTTATAAGCTTTTGAGTTATTTAAATTAGATTTTACTTAATGCTTATAATGATCCCGTAAAACTCGTTATTAAGTGCATAATTCACTTTCTAATAGAGCAATGGATGAAAAACAATATTTCAGCAGGTTTACTCACACTACGACCCAAACCAATGACAAAATTTCATAAAAGCTTAGATATCGTAACTAAATTTACGCGCGTACAGTAAAAGAACCGTAGGTAATGTAAGTTTTTTCGTGCTTTAATCCAAGGATTACAAAAACATGAAACTCCTTTAAATTTTATTGCTAACCCTTAAAATTAACTTTGACTTTTTTTTTAATGGTCTAGTTTGAAAGATGTTTTATTTAAGTCGGTTATACTTTACCGGAAGTAAGTTGCAAAGCGGATCTAAAGTTTACATTGATGTGTCGATCTAAATGCAGAAAACTTGAATTAGACCAATAAATAAATTTTTCTGTTACAATTAATATTTTTGAAAAAAGTATGATTAACTCAATGTAAGTTTTTTATACGGTTTTGTTATTATCACTTTGTTTCTCCTAGCATCATTAACTATGACCTAATTTTATTTACCTCAGCTCTGTATTTAGTTTTCAAATATTCAATAAATAAACTAAATTACAATAAGAAAAGCTAATAAGTAGAAAAATATATAGAATTCATGTTATGTTACTTTTATTTTAACCTTACCCAACTTGATAAGTGGGCGTCGGTTAACATTATAACGAACAAAGCTAACATACATTTACCGTCACGCTTCATACCACAGGTGAAAATAGCTAAATAATGTTGCTAGTCTTATGGAAGCAAGTCACTGTGATGCAGCATTGATGTATTGCTAATCTGCTTTCATTTATTGACTTATAATTGCAATATTTTTGGATTTACCTATTCTAATTCCTGTTCGGTAAAAGTTAAGCAAAATATATTATCACTACATAGCAATACCTTTCAGGAAATGCGTATCAATTAAAAATATTTTAAGTACCTTAACCTTTATTGAAATATATAATTATACTAAACGTACTACCAGTTTATATAAAATTATATAATCAAGTAGTGTGTTCACTTCCGTTTTTGCAGAGTAGAAAAACTTACCCTACTGAAACCTTATTTCAAGCAAGTTGCAATAATAAATGTTTGCGTGCAAAAGGAAAGTTATAAAATAAACACGGAAAAAAATGTTACGTGATGTATTATAAAATAATATACTTGTAAATTTGTAAAACAACAATAGCTTAATAGAAGCCACACTGATAATTCGATTTAGCAAGTAAAACATGCAACTTACACTGTAGAGAAGGGGAATAAGAAAAATGTAATAATAGAAAACTGTCGAGATACGGCTACAGAAAGTGCACTCCCAATGCAGCAGATAACACTGGCGCAATATTCCTTACGTGCTACATTTAAAAGTAATTGAGAGTAAAGAAATACTTTTTTGAACAAATAAATAAGTTACTGAAACATAAGTAAATAAAATTCACGGAATATTGGGTCCGCTAACAAAATTAGCCCCGTTTGCTTGCAGCATGTACGATGCGGGCAATACATTTCTTTACAACGAACTTAATTTGCACGTAAGCGAAAGCGACACTAAATTAGACTTAACAAAGTGCCTTTGTATTTAGCTCGGGAGCATTACCAATAACGTTCTACATTTTAAGATCACTTTTATATGCTTAAAAGCTAATACTTCTCGTGTCCTTATGTTAACAATAAAATAATAAAAGTATTGGATATTTGTATGTATGCTCGGTGACATTTTTTAATATATACATTTTTTATTTATATTACATTTTTTATAATAAAAAAATATAAAAGTTTATAAACTTAAAACCATTTATCTGATTCATTAAAATTATACTGACAAAAGCATGTTATTAAAATAAGCGGGTCGCTTTAGTGAGCCTTTCGTAACGTTATAATAAATGCCTTTGTTGTTCTGCATTGAATAAAACTTTAAAAGACTTTTCACTAATTAGGTTCTGCCTAAATTTTATTTAGTTCTAAACAAGAAATTTACATAAATTACATTATAATTAATTACAACGGAAGTAAACGTGTCGTATGCCTGTTTTGCTTCTTTAGCACAAGCACAGCGAGCTATAACTTGTCTGTTAGAAATAGATACGTATTCAACTTTCATAACATTCACGGGTTTTTAGGATAAACCTAAATCTATGACCTTAAGTATTGCAATTAAGTTGTGTCCCAAAAATGTTACTTGAAATTAGTACTTTTTGCTACATGATCGATTGTGAACGGTTCATCATCAGCCTGTGATAGTCCACTGCTGGACATAGGCCGTCCCTAATACACCCCTATCCATTAGGTTTTTGTACTGATCCCACCACGCTGGTCCAATGCGGGTTGGTGGGTGGACTGACTTTTACATGCCCATCCGACGCATGGATCATCTTACTTTTTGCCGTAACCTACCAGGAAACAACAATGAAAATTTGATGAGTCCCCGCAGTATTCGAACCGGCCGACGACTTCCGGTTTCTAAAGCACACGCCCATACCACTAGGCTACAGAGGCAGTCATTTCACGGTTCATGTTAACGGTTCACTACCATAAAAACTGCACGGAGAGCAAATAAACAATATTTTCATTAACACGAACTTTCCATAAATGCCAAAAAATGTAGACAAGGCGGTTGTTAATAAAAACCTATTATGAGCAACAATTTGGATGACCAGCTGAACATAAAATTATTGCAATCCATGTCAAGTTTACGAATTTACAAGAATTTTTAATAATTTCCACAATAAGTAATTATTCATTTTAAGTTTTTATATATTTTCAATTATGATGTTGATGTAACTTTAATCACAAAATTACATGAACCAACTTTAAGCAAAAGCAAGCTTTTTATGATTATGTCTAGCGCAATAAATTTCAGAGCGTGGAGACGCATCGCCCAATGGATTCAAGTGCAGTACAAATATGTTTAAAAATTTAACCACTGTATTACTGCACACTTTAAAGTTAAAAACGCTTTGCTATTATATTACATCTTTACGGTAACCGTAAAAAAGCGTAGTCTCAGATAAATTACGAATCATATCAACTTGACAAGACACTTGTATCGGAGATTCAATCTTATATAAAATACAAAGCCAGTAGTCCAAAATGTTAAATTCAACTGTTTTACATATTTACCGCGGGTAATGCTTTAAAATTACTTCTAACTTAATGCCGTATGAAGTAAAGTCAGAATTGCGCTATATTGAAGTTATATTAATAATAATAAGTTTTAGGAATAAAATATTTCTTGTGGTGGAATAAATTAAGAGCTAAATGGCCGTTACCAAAGGAGATTCATTATTCATGAGGGGACAACAATTGCATAAAGTTTTCAAAGTTTCAGCAAATCAATTGAAACTAAAGATAGATCTTTGGTATTATAATTGTAGTACTTCCGGAAGATTAAATAGTATTGTTGTGAGTTTGACTGACTTACGACAGATCACGATAATATGAAAGGAAACGTAGAATAATATCTAAGTAATTTAATAGATGAAATCTAATTAACATTACTTTATTTTAATATTTTAACCTTTCACCGAAAACATTCATAAATATTTAGTGACTATATTCAAGTCATAATCAGTAGAGTGTTTGAGAAGCGTGCTTTTTTATATACAATACGGATTGCTAATTAGTACCTTTCTCAATTTCCACGGAGAATACACCCTTATCGAAACATGTCAAGTATTTGCCATCCAAATAAAATAACACAACCGAAATAAGATTTATCATGAATAAATGTTGACTAGATGCAAAATAAGAGTGAAAAATATTACATAAACATATAACGTTTAATTTCAAAATTAACCTTATTATTTTAATACTATATATGAGAATTGATATTTAAGAATTTTTCCAAAGGAAAAAACTTGAATGAGCTACTCAAAGACCAATTTCGATTTTATGCAACGCGTTTGCAATTTCACTATGGCATATATTTATTAAATTTATGCATGTTAAATTTATAGTTGAATAGATTTTCAACAAAGAATAGAATTAAATGAAAATGTGTTAAATGCAAATAAGTAGTTTCGTCTATATTACATGTTTAAAATCAGCACGGTGTAAACTTCCATATAAAAGTAACTCTATTTGGCGCTAAACAAGACTACGGGGCAATTTAACAATCAATCTACAACCTAGAAAATTATTTTCGAGCAGTGCGAAATAAAAAATTATTAATTTTACTTTAAATCCCTAGAGTGACCTTAAGAACAACCGAGTGAAAATTTAATTAGCGAACTTCTAAGTAAATGGGTCGCTTCTATAAAGTTGCTTATTAATAAAATATAAAGCCAGATAGTATCAACACGCCAAGCTTCAACCATTAAAGATACCATTGCAGACTGAAAACTAATTTCAAAGTTGAATTTTTATTTAAATTTATTATGTAATTTTAAATTTTGTTCAACTCAAAGAGAAAAAATATGTAAGTACCGATCTAATAATGCAGACAAATGTCATTGCATGACTATACATAATTACAGGAAATATTGAAAAGCCAGCGTTGATCCAAAGGGCTATTGGACGTTTGGTTGCTAATAAAAAAAAAACATAACAAACATGTAGGAAATTGTGTTAACAAAAAGATATTTTTGATGTACATTGAAAAAAATAAAAGCCAAAGCTATGACTGCACTGAAACACTGATTTAAACTTTTAAACCGTTATCAAGCGTCCGTAAATTATTGGCATAATTATAATCAGACGGATCTTGTTTTAAGAAAATAGCATTTTGACTTTCTATTGGTATTAAGTTTAAGTCTATTTTGGTATTCAGAGCAAAATTAAGTACAAAATGATGATATGAATACGCCATATTTCCTTCTATTTTATAATCGGGATGATTTAGAATCAACTTTATTTCTCAAACAATCATGAATTTATATACATTTATTTAAATACTGTAAGGTAAAGTTTTAAAAGCAAAAACAAAAGTTTTCTCCCTTCTAATGGTTTAAGTTAGTGTTATTTGGACTGTATTATATTAGCCCTTATTAAATAAAACTCCTCAAGGACGGCTTAAATTGTTATGCCAAGCTTGTATCAAATATGTGTATTGGAGAAGTGCCTTTCATCTTGCGAATCGTCAATATTGAATCACTTCAACAGGTTTGTTGCCTGTACAATATAGCACAATATTGACCTTATTGTGTAAGAGCGATAGGTTTATTTGCCTCCATTTATTTAAAATGCTTATTACGCAAGCACTTATCGTCGACCAATGTTTCGAGATTGAGGACAAGTATTCAACCTAAATTTCCATTTCCGATGTGTAAATATTAAATGCTTACTAAACCGTAACTAAAAGTTAAAGTCACTCAGACGTAAAGTTTTAAAGGGGTGCGGGATCTCCTTCCGCCTTCTCTTGCCGGTAGTGATTCTACAGTAGCTATAGGTGCCGTTACTGAGCAAATAGCTTGGCACCTGGAGACCTGTGGCCGGATAAAACCCTTTTGCCAACATTCCAGGGGCCCAGTATTTAGGTGGAAAGCTAAGCACCACGCGGATCGCCTTTATGTTGCCTTCTTCGGCGAATAGCTATGGTCCCCTTGTCCCTTTCTGGGCTTTCGGGCCTTCAGGTACTCGCAGAATGCAAAGACTCTACACTCTCCAAAAAACTGTGAACTACATAACAACTTTGTTTATCACCTATTGCTTCTACTTTGCCCTTTGGAAGTACAGGTTTTTAAACATGAAGACAAAAAATTTTGAAGCCCTTTGTCTTTTTTCATTTGGCAAACATCTAACGTAATGACTTTTCATTATTCTCAAATAATTTTTTATACTTTTAGTTTGCTGCAAAGAAATTATGAAACGCTTGATTTTACAAAGAGATTTAGTATCACAAAGATGGAATAGTTTTTCAATTCTAATCTTTCTATTTTTATAATGTTTCTATTCATATTATTACCAAAGAAATCAGTAGTTATTTTAAAATTTATATTTGTCGTTTCGTTTGTGATCTCGTATAACAATTGTTGCTCCACAATTTGGGTTATTGCCAAATTTCATTAAATAATCCATCGTCATGATGACGTTGAGTTATTTCCTAACTTTGCGAAATTAATTATAGCGTTGTGCACGATCCCTCCTATAATAAGTTATTATCAGAGTTAACTATATTTTTGACATTTAGTAATTCTGCGTTTGTAATTGTTTTCTGTAGTCAAATTAAATCAGTTTATTAAGAAATAAAGTTTGGGGAAAAAGTATTACAGATTTAAGAGTGGAATTATTTTTACAGGTGGTAGGTCCCTCTTTTACAGGAGACCGTCTGGTTGGTACCACCACAGTGCCTTTTTCTAACGCCAGGCAGAAGTGTGTCAAGACTACTGTGTTCCGGTTTGAAGGGCACTGTAGCCAGTGAGTTTACTGAGTAAACGAGACTTAACTTCCTCTGCCTCACGGTAGGCAGTGCGTTGGTGATACTACTAATATTGCCAATATCCATGGGCGTCGGTGACCACTTTCCATCAGGTAACTCGACTGCTCGTTTGTTAGCGTGCTAAATAAATTAAAGAAAATATTCGGTCACCATAACTGTTTTTTTGGTTACGGAGGCAGTTGCTAGGCTACGGAGGCAGTTAAATTTCAAATTCAAATATCTTTGTTCAATATAGAAGTGTAACACTCGCTTATTGATTTTCAAGGACGCTACCACCGGTTCGGAATAGGACGCCTCGGACCTGAGACGAACCGGCGAAAGAAACTCAGCGGGCCTATTTTGTCATCTTTTAGAATAATCAAATATATACATATAAATTTTCTATGAGCTTCATAGAGTTCTATCATACGTATATTATACTTGAAAAAGCCTGGAGGGAGCGTTCCATTACCAGGCTGTGTTATCATTTTTAATTTCATTTATGTTATAATATATTCAACCTAAATTTCCATTTCCGATGTGTAAATATTAAATGCTTACTAAACCGTTACTAAAAGTTAAAGTCGCTCAGGCGTACACATAAACGTTCCTTTAGTACTTTTTTAAATTTATTAACAGAAATTCTTAACGTTTACTGGGATTTTGTTGTAAAAGCGTATATGTTGATAAAGATTTACTTATTCGTCACAGTCTAGTTGCTGGAAGAATTAAATTATGTTTGTTTCTACTATTCATGTTATGTGCATCACGATGTTTGCGAAAATCATTTCTATTTTTTGCACATACATTAGTTTTACGAATTGTATTGAGAAGTAACGGTTAGTATTTTAATCTCTGTGAACAATTTTCTCAGGGATTCTTGGGGTTGTAAAACGACGAACATCCGTTTGAAGGACAAAGATCGTATTAGTATCCCTGCACTTCCCACAGTAGAATGCCATAAGAAATTACACTGTGCGAAATAGATAAGTATCAACGCCGTCTCCCGTCAGTTAATTGTCTGATTTTCTTGACAGCAAATACTGCAGAGCTGAGTTTATTCGACAGTCTATTAATATGAGGGCCCCACTGCAATCTGGCATCTATTGGTATTCCCAGAAACACGGTTGACTCAACAACGTCTATCTCTTCCTCATCTATAAACACTTCACATTTAGTCGGTCTTACATTTGGAGTTATAAATTTAATACATTTCGTCTTCTTCTGGTTTATTAGCAAATTATTGACACTAAAGCAGTGCGCCACTCTAGAGAGAGTATTATTTACGTCGTTATTTATTGATGTACGTCGTTTAACTTTAAACGTTAAGGAAGTATCATCAGCAAATAATACTATCTCTTCGTTTTTATTTTATTACAAGTTTTAGTAAAATAAATAAAGAATAATTCCTCTTAATACATACAACACACACGTTACAAAAACAGTAATCAGTATTTAATTTACCGTTCGAACACCAAGAGCAAGAGTTATCAAACTTAACGTCAAGCATTATAGTAAGTTACATAACATGAATAACTAATATAATGCGAAACTTATCATGAGATAAGTAAGGTCATCATATTCCATACATCAATAATTACTCATAGATTGTATCCTTTTGTTGTTATAATACATTATAGAAACGTAGGCGACACATCAATTATGGCTTATCTAATAACAACTCCTATACTGAATGTTTGCTTTTGGGATCCGCTTGAAAGCTGAGTACATTGGGACGAATTAATAAGCTTCCGTGATTCTGTTACATTTTCTTATTTTATATTGTGGTCATAATGTAAAGAATAAATATTTTATAGTTATTATTAAGCGACCGTCAAAACAAGCGTTGCAACTAGGGCTATACTGCATTTTATGTACTTCTTGCCCCTTTGTCTCCTTGTCGTAGCCGAATTTCTAAATTACAGAGATCTAAGGTGCACTACTACCAATGATAAATTGTTTTCGTAGTGATATTTGAGATTTTTAACCGCAGATGCTTTGGAAGCTTGATGTTTCGTAAGATTGTTCTTAAGTCATGAGTTATGAGAGTGCCTAGTCTGCTTGCTTTTGCATACATTTTTATGAAGTGTTATTCAGGGTGTTGAATTTAACGTAAACAGAAAATATAAAGCTTAAGCTTACAATGTTTTCAAAAGAAGTATTTTTTAACTTAAATTATGCAATGTTATGATGTAATATTAAACAGATACTCCTGAATTTTTGGGATGTTTTAAGGGTTGTCAGGAGTAAATGTGTAACACACATTTTTAATTTGATTAATAACTAAATAAGGTTACGAAATTAAGCATAATTTTCGTTATTTATCGTAAAGCGTTAAACAAAAGTTATTACAAATCTGAATAGAGTTTATGAAAGTATTCCTTTTCGAATATTGTACACGAAGATTTAAACTAGAAATTATGACTAAAAATGTGACGGTGCCAATTATCATTTCAAAACGATAGTGTGAAATCACTTATGTGTTGCAGTTGAAAAGGCGCCGTGACATTAAAATGGGTAAACGAGACGTCCTATGCCCCAAAGCCGCCGACTTGTGACGTCATTCACTATTCGCATTTCTTATGGGCTAGGCGTATAACTGACAATCAGTAATCGCCTTTGTCGTCTCGTCGCTACTCTTTGTGCACGTTACATCGTGTTGAATTTTGAACATTACTTTTATTGAATTAATATTATAGAAAATAAAGACTTCTTAATGAAAGTTCAAAGCGTTCAATGTGAATAAAGATTCTTTTCCTCAAAATGGCGTAATGAGGAGGACATAATTTTTATAGCACAGAAGTAATTTTATGAAGCTGTGATGATATAGATATTTTTTTTCAATTTTTATTATATGTATTGTCTCTATCACGTTTCAACAATTATTTAAATTTTGTTAAACAATGCTGAGTATGAACCTTTTTATTGATTGCTTGTCATTTTTATTGTCTATATATAATTGACATTCTTTAAGATACTATTTACAAAACGAAATTTAAACTATTTACCTTGTTTGTACGTTATACGTAGTACGTTTACTTCCATGTTGATTCCAAATACATGAAAACTTCTAATTAATTTAATCCCACTACTGTTGCGAGATTCTGACGGGTGTATCAATACTGTTTAAAAGATTCTCTTTTCTTCAGCGCAGTAACAAATATAAATAGCTTGTGATAAAACAAATCCTATTTCATAATTTGCCAAGATCGTGAACAAGGCACGTCTTTATCAAATACGGTTCACAAATAAATGGAGACAAATAGCCCTATTACGGTTATACAATGAGACCATTATGGTATTTGCCGCTCGTATGCTAAGTTACGGCTTTGTTTATTGTTTCATAATATATACACATGCGATTTTAATAATTCATACTTATCCATGCTATTATGTGCGGAAGTATCTCTGTCTGTGTGCCTGCCTGTCTTTACTGTCCAAACCATTGTACTGCAATAACAACGACGATGTACTGCAGTGTCTAGATACTCAAAACGTGGCTAAAGTGGGGTTTTTCAACAATTCTGTACTTTGAACCTGTATGGGGATGAACTAGGGGTTGAAATTGGGATGAAAGTCAGTATGAAAATTCGTCATCGCCGCAGCAAAAGCTATAAAACTTTGTGTCTAATGATGGAAACATACAATAATATCACCTCAATTGTATTATCCATACTAATATTTTAAATGCGAAAGTAACTCTGTCTGCCTACCTTTTCTGTCTAAACCATTGAACCGATATGGAAGAAATGGTACATAGTTAGAATAATCTCCAAGAAAGGATATTGGCTAAAAAAATTTCTTTAAAGTGGTCAAAAGGGTTGAAATAGGGGATGAAAGTTTATACGAAAATCATCTTTGATGAACATAAAACGATGTACTGTAGTATCTAGATACTCGAAATGAGCCAAAAGTGATGTTCTTTTAACAATTTTGTCGTAGCTGGGCTGTAAAGACAAAACCAGTTCATTTTGCATAGGTCGGAGTACAGAATAAAAATAATTAATTGAATTTAAGATGTGGCTTCAGCATCTGCTTCTGCACTGGCAACAAGACGCATGATATCTCAGTCTACCCCGTGATCACGGGCGCTGGAACGTATTCGAAACGTCGGCAATTTAAAAATGTAAAATAAACGCGATAAAATCATTTTTTTAATAGTTTTGTCGTTTCAAAGTGAACGTAAATAAACTAGGTACTTGAAGAGGATTAGCACGAACTTACACATAGATTTTTCAATGTATGAATTCGTCATCGTCGAAGCTAATGTTATGACAAATTCGTGTCTCATAATAGACACAAAAAATTATACACTTTATTTCTATTATACTGTACATTATTTATCAATAGAGCTCGGGGACATTTCTTCTATTCCACGTAGACGAAGTCACGAGTGACAGCTAGTTGTATATACATTGTTTTGTTTGTAAACAAAATCATGTAAACTTTCATAGATTTTAAGATGTGGTGGTTTAATTAGGTTATTTTTACTCATACAGGCATGTCTTATTATGATACGCGACCTTTTGTTCGATATAAGTATCTCATTAAAACATTTCCCTTCGAAACAAAGGCTTCAATAAATTATAAAATAGTAGAAGTATTCTTCGTAACTAATTTTAAGTATGTTGTTAAACACAATCGTATTTTTGTTTTTTAACGATGTGGCGATAAAAATATTTAATCTTTATTTTAAATAAAAACTACTGTTAACAAAATCAAATTTGTGTAACCAAGTATAGCACAATTAAGTTAATTGTTTAACTGAAATTCCGATGTTCCATTTCTATTGCTATTAAGACTTGGCGGTAATGACCATTCTTAGTGGAAACAATTTTGTATAGCCTTAATTAGGCTAATTGATGCCATTGAACCGACAGGGTTACTTCTGTTGCAGAAGGAGCGAATAATTGCCTTGCTCCTGTAGGTAAGGGTGGGGTCGTAGTTAACCACCAAGGGCTGAGAGTTTGTTCAGCATGGTGTTTATTGCTCCCATGGCCCTTAGCCTAAAGTCATGTTACAAGAAAATGCATGTTCCGAATTACCCGGATGTGAAATCATCTTGACTTTGGCAAGACAAATTACTGGGTGCAGGAGACAGAAGAAGAATTCAAAAAAGACATTATAAGTAGTAATAGGTGTAGACTCTTATTACTATAAGAGTAAGGGAGTAGATATATTATAATTCCTTTAACGTCAAGACGGCCCATCCCTTGCTACTCGCTGCTAACTTGAAGCGGCTACTGCACGAAGATCGCCATCCCACCTAGTCGGGGATCGACCAATATTATTTTATTAAAGTAAAATTAAAAAAACAATACTTTGCTCTTTAAAGATGTTTCACTGCTATAACTCGTTTAATTTTTTACTGCTAGCTTCATTAAGTATTAGACTAGGATTTATGCACCGTTTTCGTATACGAGAGACTATTTTTTGATCCAAAGAGAAAATAGTAGGGTAAAATAACACTCATTGAACTACAGCGAAAATCTCTTAATGGTAGCATATAAATAAAAAAGTAATAAATGGTATGAACATGCGAAATTATGAGACTAAGAAATAATAAATAGTTGCAAGATACAATTCATTACCCGAAACTACGCTGTAACAAATTATTACAGTTCTTCATTACTAATTTACTGCGAGGAAAATATTGTTACCAAAAATGCTCTTTTTCTTCGTAATATATATGACGTTTTCTTCTAAAAATTATGAAAATTTTGTATACATAATTTACTAAATATAATACTCTTTCTAAATTACTATCCAGGTTAATGGATAGTAATTAAACAGAGCTTAAGGAATAAAATGGAAATTTTGTTAACTTTAACATACTTACCTTTTGCAAACTTTTATTATTATAAACATACGGAAACAATTTACAATTTTCTCTACATGTACCATTGTATAATAATATAACCTTTAGACGTCGCAAATGCGCCACCCTAAGACATGATATGTTACGTTTTGGTTCCTACATGTTTTAAAAGATAAGGCTGATTTTAAAGTTTACTTACTTAAATATTTGATAAGAATCGTCTTTAAAATTTATCGTTTTTATATCAAATACACTTTTTATGGATTTATCGCGTTATTTATTTACATTTATTCCAACGTTTAGGACTGGTTCCAGCATCCATGATCACGGGTTAACTGGATGCTGAAAGCTGCATGATCATAGATGCTGGAAAGAATCCAAAACTTCTGGGAAAAGTATAATTAACGTGAAATATCCGTGTAACGAAGATTCGATATGTATAATAGTTACGTAAATAAAAGAAACAATTCATCGTTTTTGTTTTTTTTAAATAATTTAACATAAGAATTGAAGCGTAAAGCGCGAAAAATCCAATAAAAACGAAAAAAATATTAGACGGCTACTGCTGCATTCAATCAAGCGTATACAAATGTCATACAGTTTTATATTCAATAGAACTAGTATCTTAGTTTGTCTTAGTGAATAGCTAGAATCAGGCTATTAAACTAGAAGGACCACATGATTTCTAATGTTCCCTCGAGTAGGCTCATCGACATTCACATAAATTTTCTAATATGAAGAAACCTTTCTCGTGGCTTATAGGACACATATATGTTGTACATAAAAGTCTTAGCCGACTTGGGTTATTCGGAGCCAATAGAAAAAAAAGATTACAAAAGCATCCACCGAGAGATAAAACAAACTTAGGAACTGTAAGAGAAAAATATTTTTATTTCCGTTGCTTTTATTACGAGGACGGTGAATTAACGCTGATCACTTACTGTTACATCATCAGCCTGTGATAGTCCACTGCTGGACATAGGCCTCCCCTAATACACCCCTATCTATTAGAGGGTTTTTGGACCGTATCCCACCAATGCGGGTTGGTGGATGGACCGACTTTTTACATGCCCATCCGACGCAGGGATCATCTTACTTTTCAGACAATTGGGTGATCGGCCCAAATTGCCCTAACCAACTAGGAAACAACGATTCGAACCCACGACCTCCGGTTTCTAAGCCACACGCCTATACCACTAGGCTACGGAGGCAGTCTACTGCACTTACTGTTAGTCAAAGGCATTTTAAAATGTATAAGAGATGTAGAATTTTTAAAATCATCTCTTCTTAACCTAGAAGAAGAGAGGACTTCTTCTTAAATTAAATATGTATTACGAGACCATCAAAAATATTTCTAAAACATAAAACAATATTAGGAAACACATGTTTGTCACACAAGGGAACACAAGTCTTAATTATATTTAAAATTTATTCCTAAACTTATTTTATACCGCCTTCGGTATATGTTCTGTAAATTGAATTCTCCTTTGATTCAATATTTAAAAAGCTATTTAAATACAAAACAGTCGTTTTTAGTCAATTCTATATTTAAATCCATCACCTCAATTACCTTATTCATATGTATTTTTGAAATTTTGTGGAGTCCTAGCGGGATTTGAACCCAAGTTCTCCGGTTTCTTAAGCAGAGGGCTACGGTGTCCATACCTTAGAAACATAAAATAAAATGTTATTGCATATATATTGCATGTTAATAACGTTTAACTTGCGGACTATTTTCGCATTGTGTAATAAAATGATTACATCAATGACCGAACAGATACATCATACCAATCAAATTAATGATGATTGAAGTATTTGATTTTACTCAATTATTTTATATTATTGAACAACAGTTTGATTATTGAAAACAGGAGATAACAAGTGTACGTGATACGATCAGTATTAATCGTTATACCTTGAAACGTAATTATCATATGGATAGACCATTTGCTAATAATGTTAAATTCTAATGATATACATCCAAACTGCATAACACAGTATCATAACATACACATTATGCATAACACAGTGTCATAACATAAATCATTTCAGGATTAAAAAAATATACCTATTCTTTGTAAATTCTATAATGAATGCGTAATAAAACCATTTCATGTCATTTTTAAAGTTTTTATGACAATTTATAAACGACAAATAGTTGTTTTCTGTTTCTATATACGCCGCTGCCACAAAGAAATTATAAAAGTTGCCTTAAAGTTGTAAAAACTTGAAACGTCTTTTAGTTTTAAATAATTTGGAATTTGAAAAAGGCTACAAAATGTTAATATATCAATAATCTGTAAATTTTTTTTTAAAAATATTACCTATGATTTCTTAAAATTTATTTATACAGCATTGTAATATATAATCTGGTCTTACATAATTAAAATGATATTGTATTAAAGTAGAACCAAATGAACTGTGAACCATTGTTTTTCAGGCAACAAAATTTTAGTACGCTGCACTTTTTAGTTTACAAATTTAATTATTTCTATCTTTGTTTGTTGTTTTATGTGCTTGTTTAAAAGTTACAGGAAAAATTCAATAGACATTCCAAGATAATTTATGCATATTCTGGCTTTATATAAATAATAATTTTAAGTTGTGTATGATTTAAAGCTAAACCATATTCACAATGTACAACTTATATATTAACTTGTAAATGGTAACGTAAAAGTGATTTCTAGATAGGATTGTAGTAGGGGTGGCAGGTTCTCTCTGTGCAAAACTTCGGTGAAGTCAGCCGCCCTCTGCACGTGAACTAGATCAGTGAGCTTATGCCGTTTACAGAATGTTGCTCACAGACAACTTACAAAGTTCAAACAATAATGTATTGTGGCCAGTTTAACACTGCACTTACTAAGCTAGTTAGTTTATCAAAATACTGTAATGATTTAGAAATATTTCAATATTGACTTTATACTTAAATGATAGTCAAACTAAAATAATAGTTGGAACTAAACAAACAACTAAACAATTTGTCATTATAATAACAATATTTCCCTTTATCTAGAGCCCTCGTTGTCAAATCATAGAAGACAATTAGTATATCGTACTACTACGTACTTCGTACTATTATCACCTGGTTAATTAATAAAATAAAAGTGATACCATCCGTAAGCAGGATTCCAATGATGTGTATTATTCTGGTAAATATAAAAAAACTATCTAAACATAGAAAAATATTGTGTGCTGAACAAAGTGTAACATTTGTCCTAGTCATGTTTTATAAATTGCCTGATAAAACAACTTATTGTAGTTTCTGTAGCCTCAAAACCTGGTTTCGCCTTATCATATCGTCCAATCCCATCAGCTCCTCACTATAACCTTTTTTTTCTCAGGCCGTGGAATTGCAGGAACGTATTGGTAATCATCAGTGAGTCCCAATTAGCCGACCGCTGGGGCAGCACCATGTCCGGACTAAAGCCGTCTGAGGCCGTGTTGTATCTAGTGCTTATAGAGCAATATACTCCCCTTAATTTGTTGCTGAATGCCTTGAAAGATGTCAGAGATTTAAAATGCGGTAGCAGACATCGCGACGCAATTTCGTACAGAGACTGCGTTGTTCCGTACGTAACTATGTATATATTGTTGTTCAATTCTAACAGCAAGTAAAAAAATAAATATATGTCATTATCATTTATAATTTTAGTCCTATTTCTAGTTTTGCTTTTTGATATTTACACTCAATACTTTAATTAAAAAAATAACCAGGACTGAAACGCCCAGGGAGTAAAAACGTTTACCGCGACGTAGCCACAATCATAATGTAAATAAAATTTTCAAAAATATTGAAAATTAAAGTTCTAACGCTATGAACAGTTCACCATTTTGCTTTTAAATAGGGATCGCCAAAAAGTCACCTTATTTCAACCAATTCAAATTTATAAAATCGTCAAATCACCTAGTGATTGCAGAATAATTCAAGAAGATCTTAATCGTTTCCCCGCGTATTGTAGAACAAATAAAATTCAACTTGCATATCACAAGTGTAAACAATTAACTTTCTCCCGTTGCACTAATAAAATCACAGCTACATATAGTTTAGACGGCCATTTACTTCAAACGACGTCCAAAATTAAAGACCTCGGCGTAATATTTGACGATAAGCTAATATTCAAAGACCACATTAATAAAATATGTAATAAGGCCTATCAAAGGCTCGGTTTTATCATTCTGTAGGCAAAGATTTTAGGAAATCTGAATCCACAAATTATTATATAGTATATTGGTTCGTTCGCAATTAGAATATGCACCGGTGGTGGGGAATCCTTTTATATAGTATATAATGAGCACATTGAACTAATCCAAAGAAGGCATCAAAAGCATTGCACTTTATATGTACGAACACACGCCGTCCTACAGTACTTTACTAATGGAACATAAATTACTTTCATTGAAATCTAGAAGAATTTTAGCAGATCAACTCGTGCTTTATAACATATGCAACAATCACTACGATTGTTTTTGATTAGTTCTGACTTAACGAGTGAAATTCATTACAAGTCCTTGCAGAGCAATGCCTCGCCGTACTTGCAAATTGTTTTATGTACCAATCGCACGGACTAATTCTGGTCAAAGAGCTCCGATACATCGAATTTTCAACACGTACAATCAAATGTTTCTATTCAATGATATGTTATACAGTAATAAAAATAAATACATATGCAGTATTGCCAAAAGTCTTATTGGTATGTAATAGTCATTGTATACAACTATTCTGTAAGGGTAAAAACTGGAAAATCGTTATGCTTGTTTCTATTTTGTTTTTCTTAAGTTGTTTGTAATTATTATGTCTTTTTGTATAATATGTTTCATATTTAATTTTTTTTTTTTATATTTTTGTAAAGTTTTGTAAGAGCTCTTTTTTAATTTATGCCATCATTATTGTAACTTTGTGTCACAGTGGCAAACGTTTAAGACTGTAAACTTATTTAGTTTAAACTTCTTCAACAAATTATGTTATTAAGTTTACTGCTGTTGTTTGTCCTAGAAATAAATAAATAAATAAAAAAACTAAGAAAGTCGGCCAATCATAGGTAAATACTTGACGACAAGCAGAACCCGCTATTGCCAAAGCGTAAAGGCTTTTACAATTCAGTATGTTACACCAAGCTCCATAAGTTGTTAAACATACAGGAACTAAAATATAGCAGAATATTCACGCTTCGAAAGATACACAACAAGTAACAGAAGTTTAAACTGTGAAAATGTTGTGTACTTTTAAGCAACTAGAGTTAATTTACAGATACTTGTAACACATCGCACCCATAAAATGTCTGTTGACTAGAAAGCTACTTAAATGTTTAAAAAAGTGTTAAACTTAAATCAGATACATTTCAATATTTACTTCTATGACTCGAAATAAAATATCTCTTAATATGTTCTTTGAAATGCTGCTATTTTTTATGTTTTATGTTGTGATTTGTTTTTAAATTAGTAAACGTTAATTTATCTACACAGCATCAGCCTTGTTAGGCCTCCCTAACACACCCTATCCATTAAGGGGTTTGGACCGTATCCCACCACGCTGGTCCAATGCGGGTTGGTGGGTGGACCGACTTTTACATGCCCATCCGACGCATGGATCATCTTACTTTTCAGACAATTGGGTGATCGGCCCAAATTGCCCTAACCAACTAGAAACAACAGTGAAAATTTGTTGCGTCCCGCAGGATTCGAACCCACGACCTCCGGTTTCTAAAGCCACGCCCATACCACTAGGCTACGGAGGCAGTTATTATTACGGAGAATTTATCTAACCGAGTGATAACTTTTACTGTTTTTACCATAAATAAAATATATAAAAACGGTAAAAGTTATCACGCATAAGATATATCAAAAAATTAAAAGCTAGGTTAATTGAGGATTTACCTATATATAATCTTATGTTATTTTAGTAATTCAGGGGAAGTTAAGTAAAATGATTTGTTTTTAAAATTTATGTGAAATGTAAAACAAATATGTTAATAATTATTATTATGAAATCAATACAATAATTTAAAAATTAATTGTTGTGTCATATACAGGGTGTCCCATTTAGAATGGATAATCCTTGAGCGCCGCAAAGCACAGCTACCAGGCACTCGAAAAAAATACACAAAGAAAAAAATTCCAACTGGTACTCAAGTTATGATTTTTTAAACGTAAATCCATTTTTATGATGTTATTGTCAATTTATGTACAGGACGCCAAATTAATGAATTTGCTTACGTTTTTGGTGTTATATTACTCCTCACAGACTATACTATTACAAAAGTAATAAATAACATGAGTATCTATTGTACTTTTTTAACAAAAATATATCAATTTTAATTTTAGTATGAAATTTGATCACAAATAATTTTGACAAAGTTTGAGAGTGTTTCATGTAAAAAAAGTATGGAAACCCAAGTGGCCAAGTATTTTAAAAAATGCGCAGTTAATACAGTTTACAAAATGGTATAATACATCATTTTATCTAATACTATTACGAACTTATTGCTATTGAGATGCAAAAGGGTAAATACGACTAAAAAGAAACGATAAATATATTATTAAATTTTAATAATAAGAAATTGCAGGTGTACATAAAACAATCTTTATTTATAACAGGTGTTCAAATTGTCTGCCACCGACTCTAATACACGCTCTACATCTTCTAATAAAGGCTCTACTAAGAAAGCGTGCGTAGCGTCGTTCATTTATTTTTGAAGCGGCCTCTTGAACACGGCTGCGTAATTCTCCAAATTTGAAATCGTTTTCAGTACACCTCTTCCTTTAGGCAACCCCAGTAAAAAAGTCAAGAGGGTTTAAATCTGGGGATCGAGGAGGCCACAAAATGGGACCTAAACGACCAATCCATTTATTTGGATATGTGGCATTTAAATAAGAACGGACGTTTGCACCATAATGTGCAGGACAGCCATCAGGCACTTCTCCCAATAAGGTTGGGAGATCATTTTGTAAAAAGTTTAAGTAACTTTGGGAAGATAAATTTCCCGGCAGTTCGAAAGGACCAATAACTATCCCATTTAATATACCAGTCCAATAATTTATTTTGAACTGGTATTGCGACTTCTCTTCTCGCATTAGATTTGGATTTGAGAGTTGCCAGCTGTGCAGATTATGCATATTAAAGTATCCGTCTTTTTAATGTAGATTCGTCGCACCATAGAATTTTTCAAAGAATTGTGGATTTTCTTCTATTTTGTCAAGCATTTGTCGACAAAAAAACAATCTTGCATGGTAATCTCTCGGTTGCAGAGCTTGGACGCGTCTAATATGGTAAGGATGATATTTATTTATTTTCAGTGCACGGTGCACGGTCGTTTTTGGATTCCGGTGCGACGTGATATTGCTCTTGTAGAGGTAGATGGGTCTTGCTGAATTTCATCAAGCACAACATCTTGAGTATTAATATTCACTTGTCTTCCGGAGCTCGTACCACCAATGCCGCTGCCAGGTATTCTGCCATCCGAATAACAACTGTGGACTCTGATGAAAACACGGTAATCTGGATGACGCGCATTAGGGTACCTTTCCCTATAAAGGGCTGCAGCGGCACTTGCGTTGCCCCCGCACTCACCATAGATGAAGTGCATATTGGCGTATTCTTGTGCCGTGTATTGAATGCGTGGCATTTTGATTCTACGAATCGTCAGATACAAGCCAAGGCGTCGTAAAATTCAAACAAAGTCAAATCAGTAAGCAAAACGGGTAGTCCAATAAAGTAGCCAGAAGTCGTCGTTATAACACTGATTCAAACTCACGGAGGAATGCACACATGCGTTACCGAACAAGTCGAGAGACGCACTAAGTAAATGTCTTTGCTATGTGCCTGAAACCGATCCGATGATGACCAAACCGGTCTACAGTGTAAAATGTTTGAACATAGTACTCTCCTCTCACTCACTCATACTCTACAAAATCAACCTATCCTTGTCTCGTGTAAACAAAAAATGGACGGCTTGGGCCACGCTCAGGTAGTAAATAGTATTGTTACACCGTCCCTAGTGCAATAAAAAGTGACCCTTTGTTACTGTTTTAAGACTAGAGTAATTGTTTTCAATTTTCGTCTTAGTTACCCTTTTGCATCTCAATAGCAATAAGTTCGTAATAGTATTAGATAAAATGATGTATTATACCATTTTGTAAACTGTATTAATGCGCATTTTTTTAAATACTTGGCCACTTGGGTTTCCATACTTTTTTACATGAAACACTCTCAAACTTTGTCAAAATTATTTTGTGATCAAATTTCATACTAAAAATTAAAATTGATATATTTTTGTTAAAAAAAGTACAATAGATACTCATGTTATTTATTACTTTTGTAATAGTATAGTCTGTGAGGAGTAATATAACACCAAAAACGTAAGCAAATTCATTAATTTGGCGTCGCTGTACACATAAATTGACAATAACATCATAAAAAATGGATTTTCGTTTAAAAAAATCATGACTTGAGTACCAGTTGGAATTTTTTTTTTTTGTATTTTTTTTCGAGTGCCGGGTAGCTGTGCTTTGCGGCGCTCAAGGATTATCCATTCTAAATGGGACACCCTGTATATATCACCGCTTTAGTTTAACGTTTTATTTATTCTTTTTTAAAACAATATCTATTGCAGGTTGTTGGGTGTCATTTTAATTTAAAAACATAGATAAATGCGCTCATGACTTAATTGACGATAGCAGACTATTTGAAAGGTACTATTACGGAGAACATAGTTTAAGTCTGTCTTTCACAGTTTGTGAGTCTATCACAAGGTTGATATTTTTAGTGCCATAAATTTATGTATCACCAATATCTATTAAACAACTTATCACTTTGTGATATAAAAACGGGATGACATAAGAACGGGAACACATGACAGCTAATATATTTCTCTATAAACTAATATTTTTAATTAAATGTATCATTTAAAAATTGTTAAAAGTGACTTACATTGATCGCTTCGCGGCCTTTTGGCTAGCAGTAGCATTATTTTTACTCACGTAACAACGTTCTGGTTAGTTGAAGCAACGTTATTATTAAGAATTATGTTAACCAACTGGGCTTTAATAACACTAACGTGTTTTAGCCTTTTGTATTCGCCTTAATTAAAATTTAACAGGCCGTGATTCTAAAAGGAAAAGCGTAACTAGCACATTGCGAGCTTCTATTATGGGATCGGCTCCCAAGCCGCTTTACAAAGGGATAGCAAATAGGAGTACGTACTTAGCTTCACAAGGTTAAAAAAATACAAATAAATCGATTTCCCTAATCAGTTCTTGTTTTATTGGAAAAATTAAAAGATAACATCATTAAGTTGTAAGGAACACTTTTTTATCTTAATCTAATATTGCGTAATTGCCACGAAATCACGAAATGGCATTTGCAAACTCTTACACAAACAGTCGTATTAAAATGCGCACGAACAGGGGTTGATACGTGTGTGTTCATCAACACATACATCAAGAATAGAATTAACCATCCCAACATAGTGGTGCATATCTCATGCCACCATATTTTACACATTAAACCCTGAATCCAGACTTCTGCTTCTTCTTTTTCTTTGTATTAAATTTTGCGCTAAATATTTTATTGCCACAACGTTTCCCTCTAGTGCATTTTTCGTCCTTTGGCGGTTTATGATAATTGAATATAGTAATAAAATAAAAACTAATAGAAGAATGGCGCATAAACCAAACCAAAAAAATCTTTTAGACGCTGTTTAACAATACTTTTTAACATAAAATACGTAAGATTTACTTTATTTGTTAAGCCTTCATATCGTAACCGTCAATTCATAACGATGGCTAACCCATTTAAAATATGTATTACTTGCTCAGTTTAAAATTATTTCCTTTAAACCGCTGTTAAAGATCATGACTGCAAACAAATAGTAAAGGTTAAAATGCATCTAAAACCTTAACTATAACATCCGCCATTACCTCTAAGGCTTCGGAAAAAATCAATGGGCTTGATCTCAAAGCAATTTGAGGTCCCCAAAGAAATGATCCTTAAGGGTAGGAATTTCCAAAAATTTTTCAATTTTAATCTTTGATTTTAATTTCATTAATGGATATTACATAAAAGACTTTGAAATATTATGTATACACTAGAAAAACGGCTTAATAAGTTTACACGTAATATGCCATTTTACATCGTTTGATATGATTCTTTTCCCACGTCCACGTTACACGTATTATTTTAGGTTTTTTCTTTTCATTTATTAGGACGAATTCTCGCAGTTCTTTGAAGGGATCGCAGCATAAAAATCGATAATCTAAGAACCATAACCGTAAGTAATGATCTCTTATTAAATATTCTGTTTACGATAATTGAGTTTCTTCTACATGATTTTAAACATCTCACAAACTTCGATGAGTTACAGGTGACAGCATTTTCCTTGGGAAGACAGGTATGTTCCAACACACGTAAACAAAAAAAATAGGGGTAAGAAGAATGGACATATAAACAATAAACTAAATGTTATAAAAAATAAATTTTCAATAAAAGCAAATTGTATAAACCTGGACATCAAAATGTTTGGGGAAGAGCCAGAAAGGACTTAAAAAATTTCTTGAATAGTTGTAAAAAAGATATTTAACTGAGCACTGGCTACAAGAATAATTAATGTTAAACTTGGATGCACCAGGTTGTTATTTGTTATAATAAACCATACGCCCCCGGTGGCTTTTATTTATTTAAAATATTTTAAAAATTTAAAAATCAAAAAGATATTGTGGGAAGGTCCAAAAACCCTAATGGATAGGGGGATTAGGGAGGCCTATGTCCAGTGGACTATCAAAGGCCATGATGATGATGATGATGAAAGAATTGTGAGCCCCTTTGAATGGACTAGATGGGCCGGCAGGCGGGCATTCAAAGGTTGGTCCAGACCCCTCCCACAGCGTTATATGAAGTTTTGGTTGTTCTCAAAGTATTGTTAAAACTATTAATCAATAATATTTGTACTTTTAACTTTAAATTAATTTATTAGATAATTAAAAACACCACAAAATTAGATTCGACATTTTAAGTTATATTACCTTTTAAATTAATAAAAGAATTACTGAACTTTCAATGTAAATGTATAATGGAAAAAATGTTTTTCAATTGTAACCATTAAATAAATCCATTATTAAAATGTTAACTTGGACCAATGTTTTTTGCCATTTAATAGAAAAGTTATATAATATTCCCAAGAAAACAAAAGTTTGCAGTTTAAAAGGATTGAGAAGTCCGAATCAAAAAAGCAAAATTATTTACTTATATAAAAAATCCATTCTTTTTGCACTTTAATAAAAAAGTTTTAATGCTAATTTTACTTATTATTAAATTCCCAAAAAGGTTTGAAATTTATAATGGCAAACGGAAAGGCCGGCGGAGATTAATACTTTAAATAAAACATAAAAAATAATAATTTGTTGTAATGTTAAGGCTTATTCTAAAACTTTTGTTTCTCTAATGAACCTTTTAAAATAAAATTAAAATTAATGTAAAAAATGATTGAAATTTATTAAAAGAAAAAAGGGCAAGGACACTTAAAAAACCCAATTTGGGATAAATAGAATTGAAGCCGAATTTTTTTTGGCTTTTGGAGGGATTTTCTGAATTCCGACCCCACTTCAACCTTTTGTCCTCTAACATTGGAATTTTTAAAAAATAATGGAATGTACAAAAATGTTTTTTTACTATGTTGCGCGACAAAAGGCACCGTTTTAAAAAAATTTGTTAAGGGATAACGATTATTGAGTAATATCACCACATCAACAACAATATTTAATGTACGCATCCAGAGAAGGAGTTTTGACCTAATGAACACAGTAGGGTTAACCGGTTTTTTCAGGTTGTAATATGGATTTAATAATTTTAGACCTATCCATTAATAAATTAAACCAATCAATCAAACATTTTAACAGTAACTGTCTTATTAATAAAAACAGTATGATTTTATAGTCTTTTGGGATTCAAAAAACTTTTACGCATAAAACCTGGTGGAAAAATACTATGGGTAAGAAATGCCCTCAATCTTCTGTTTCGACTTGATAACGAATTTAGAGGGTTGAGGAATGAAATAAAAGACTCCGGGCCCCTAAATATGGGTGTCCCCAAGGTCAATTTTCCTTTCTTTCATCCATTAAATGATTTTATTTAATAAAACGAAGAGAAGTATTATTTGTGATGATACTTTTTTTTAAAGTTAAAGACATAATCAATAAATGACGATAAAATAATACTTTAGAGTGGCGCACTGGTTTAGTCGAATGAAATGTCCGAGTAAGGAAGTGTTTATAGAGGAAGGATAACGTTTTGTAATCGTGTTTCTTATTATATTATAACAAAGACAATTTTAAATAGTAATAATCTTAAACCAAATCAAATATTTTAAGATATAACATCTTTTAATGGCCAAGGTTTAACCAATAATAAAAAAGGAAGATTATATTTAGTTTTGGGAAAGAAAGAAAATAATTTTAAATAATGCAATAATTTATATAAAATTGCTATAATTTTATACAAATAAAGACGATACCGTATTTGTTGCTACCATTTGTTACGACAAATATTTAATATTTAGTGAAGTTAAAATGAACATTAATATATAGAATGGTGTTGATTTATACTGGGGCTGTTGTTGGTGACTTAATTTTTAATATAGAATAACACATGAATGCCTGTATTATGACATAAATATTTATATTATAATAAATTTCCAATTAATACTATTAATTTATTTTGTTCATCAAACGTCTATTCACATTTTTTAAATTTACATTTTATTTTTATAGAATACTTGACCCACTGGACATAGACCTCCCGTGACCCCGTGATTTTGTGAAGTGTGATTAAATATTTTTTTTTATGTATTTCTTTTAAAACTTTAAACTAAAAGCGACGTTTGTGTTACAAAACAGATTATTTATCTGGTTTAAATTTTCTTAACGGCGTTCCCTTTGTCTATTACCGCCGGTTTTCAGGGAAATTTAACAAAATCCCACTTACAGAACGACCGTAGACAGAAAGCCAACAATGATAATAGTAATAATGTCTTCTGAATTGATTTTAACTCTGCGGATCTATTTTAGAGATCAGCCATTTACGTGACACGCCACTAGACCACGGAGGCTGTAACGAAGTTGAAAATATAACATTTCGTAGCCTCCTTAATTGAAATAAAATGGTTATACGAAGATAATCACAATATAAAAAATCACAATAAAAGAAAAGGAAACCCAATAGTAGTAAAATAGTTAAGCCACTTTTGCGACAGGTGTTGAATAATATTACATTATATTCTTTCGGGAGACTATGTGATTTTAAATTTCTATCTGTCAGCCTTTACTGTTCACATCATCAGTTTGGGAATACTTAATAAGTACAAACTATTTTAACATATAATTTTAGAAATAACACTACATTTTATTGCTGATATTGTACCCAATTAATTTAGGAAGTCTATTGAAAGCTACGACATTATGTTGAATGACAAATAGCTTTCATCTAAAGTTAGAAAGTATAAGATCATTAAAATTTCTCTTATTTTTGTTTACTTTCATCCAAATAAACTTATCAATGTTATCTATATTCAAAACTGTTTAGGCATTCGTTTTTTCAATAAATGTAGCAAAATGTTTATGGAATAATCAATTCCGAATTACAAAGTTTTTCCTAAACAGCTAATTAAGCTTTTCAGCGGCCACTTACCGTGTAACAATGCTAGCAAAGTTTTATTAAGATACAGGTAAGTTTAGGATTATTAGCTTTTATTATTATAGAGTCTTCTGAGATCTACATATTAAAAGCGGGAATAAACTCCCTTAATTTATATAAGTTGCGTATATTATATTAACTTTGATTTTAATGTAACTCTCAATTCAAAAACACGTCCAACCGCTATTGATTTAACAGTCAGCGCGAAATAGACATTTTGAACATAAAATTGTAAAACGGAGTTGAAATCACGAAGATATATGTTGAACGGATGATTTGTATTGGAAAATCTTTTATATTTATTAGATCAGAATATATAGAAAGAGAGTCTCATATAATTGCACTTTTATTTATATCATCGTAATTTCAATGTTATATGTCGTTCGTGCAGGAGACATGGTGTCCGTTATATTCTAACAAATAATTACCGTATTACGTATATACCATTACCGTAACAAAATGTACGTGAGTATATTTCGAGTCTCGTCATAACTTTATTTCCAATAAGATTTTTTTATTATTAAGTACCAACGGCGCTTCGCGGTTTACAACCATAAAAATCGATAGTGCCTAAAAACTACCACTAGAATTGACAACAACGTTTGCCCTCATGCGTATAACTGTCGCAAACTTATTTCCAGAAGAATTTATTAAACACCTTCTGTCGAACAAAAGTTTTCTTGGCGGTTTTTGCAGCATATATTTCAATTAGCTAGCAGATGGCACATTTTATTTTACTTTCGGCATAACACTACAGGCGTTTCTTTATTCTGATGCGTTAACTATAAAAATTTCAAAGGAATATGATATATTTATGTATAAAATAATCATCCAGTACTTTTTCGTGAACGAAACAGTGAAAAACAATAGCCTATAGATTAATACAAACTTTCATATTTATATCGATTGACGGATTGTTAGATTTCAGCTACTCAGATAGAAATATGAATTATCAAATAGAGTTATTCACCCGTAGTCTTATGACACTCACTTTCTAACATTTATTAGCCAAACCTGTATTACATGCATAATCAATAAACCTTTGAACCTTAGGTTTTTCGAGAGATTAATTTAGTGCGACACTTTCGGGCGTAGGATTCTTATCGTTAAAGTTCGAAAGAAACTGCATCAATTTTAAATCGCAACGATATTTTTATGCAAAGAATTTTATCAGGGTTCGCTATAAAATTGATTTATTATTACAATATCATAGGTACCGTCAAATATATATGGGTCATATAACTCATCAAAAGTAATGATATTAATTTAATACTATTGTAACGATAGAACTAGCCATCAGGGTTAAAAATATTTTCTGAGCTTCATAATTCGTAAAAACCACTTGGACGCATTTAATAATGAATCATGTGTCACTTATTTAAACATTTCTTCTTAATCTTATATTCTATCTACATCCTATCCTTTAACACGTTACATATACACAAAAGGTACATAAAACTAAGTAAATGTAACTTATTTAGGTAAGAAATAGTAACTAATTAATAGTAAATTGAAAATTAAAATGCATGAAGTGGTCACAAGGCACTGCATTTAGGACATTGATTCAAGGTAATAAAAGTATAATATAAATGAAATGTATTTGCTAATGCCATTTTTAAATTTCAACTCCTACTGTCCCTTTTTTAAACAAGGTGTATATCAGTTTTATTTTCGTGCTCAACGTCTATTCTCATAAATCAATCGGCGTAATAAACCACGGGTCTGATAAAAGTTGTAGATTAATAACATTATAATTGGAATTGGCGCGCGAAGAACGAAGAGAGTTCATGAAGCTTATGTGCTTGGGTCACAACGATTGCCTATTGATCGTTGATGAAGAAGATAAAATGAAAAGAAGCCATTTATTTAATGGCTCCTTTTCATTTTACTACTACCTATACCGACAAAACTTCGGTATTAAATACATGTAGAGCCATGGAGATGAATTTTATGGATGAAAGGTATTTGTATATATATTTGTATATATATTTATATATATATATATATATATATATCAAAGGCATTGTGTTATTGATGGCTGAATTACTTGACAGCAAGTTAGTAAAATTTAGTTAACTAGGCAACGAAGAACTTGTAAATACTAGGTCTATTTAGTGACCGCTTGCTTGTTTCGGATTTTATATATTATTGACACACATTAACTGAAAGTATTCAATTTTTTTTTTCGTTTAAAAGGCGTATGCATTGTTCGAAAAATTGTCCTCTGTCTGTCTGTATAAAATTGTTCGTCAGAAAGTGGAATTTGTTCTGGAAATTTCAAAAAGCTATGTCTCATTATAGTCTGATTAAATTATAACGGTTTTCTGTTTTGTACCGGATCGTCGGCAACCAGAGGGTAACCATATGTAATGGCTCACCAAAGTGGCGATGTCACTGACCGGCTTTTAAGCCATTGGTCAGGCTGTTTAGCTTTTGACAAGTGGTGATCAGAGCTAAAGCATAAGCCACCAGAAAGCATCGTAAAGACAGAAATTTTTGCCCACAAAATTATAAATCACGGCCCTGTGGTGTGAAGGAATAAAAAGAACACTTTAACGAATAAACATTTACAAGTTTAAACGTAATCTTCAACCAGTGCGTGTTGCTGTATGACCTACGGAACTGAGACGTGGTCCTTACTGCTGGCCGTATGAGGAAGCTCCAAGTCACTCAGCTGAGCTATGGAGCGGCTATGCTCGAATTTCTCTGCCTGATAGACTGCGTAATACAGACATCCGCAGCAGAACGATGGTGACCGACATAGCTCGCAAAGTTAGCATGCTAAATTGGCAAACCCCCACGAGATGGAGTGACGACCTGTGCAAGTGTGCGGGAAGTCGGTGGATGCAGGTGGCGCAGGATCGTACTTCTGGAGGCTCATAGGGAGGCCTATGTCCAGCAGTGGACTTTCATAGGCTGATATGATGATGATGACATGAAAGAGAGTCTCATATAATTTTACTTTTATTTTTTTCATCGTAATTTCAATGTTAAATTTCGTTCGTGCAGGAGACACGGTATCCTTTGTATTCTAACAAATAATTAGCATTACCGTAACAAAATGTACGTGAGTATATTTCGAGTCTCCTCATAACTTTATTTCTAATAAAATATTTTTATTATTTAGTACCAGCAGCGCTTCGCGGTTTACAACCATGAAAATTGAGAGTGCCTAAAAACTAGCACTCGAAATTGACAACAACGTCTGCCATCATGCGTGTAACTGTCGCAAACTTATTTTCAGAAGAATTTACTAAACACCTTCTGTCGAACAAATGTTATCTTGGCGGTTTTTGCAGCACGTATTTCAATTAGCTAGCAGATGGCACATTTTATTTTATTTTCGGCATAACACTATAGGCGTTTCTTTATTCTGATGCGTTAACTATAAAAATTTCGAAGTAATTTGATATATTTATGTATAAAATAATCATTCAGTGCTTTTTCGTAAAAGAAACAGTGAAAACAATGGCCTATAGATTAATACTAATAGATGTCAAAGGCATTGTGCTATAATTGCACTTATTTCATAAGTTTTGTGAGCACCTAGTCATATTTTGTAACACATATTTTAATATTAAAGAAGTTAATATCAGTTATTCTTTCTATTTAGTCATATAATTCCTTTATTCTCTACCGCACCTATTTTTCAAGTTATGATGACACTTTTCACAGAGCGATAGGCTTTAACCTTTGCAGCACCAAATGGTAGACATCGTTCGATGGCTGAATTACTTGACAGCAAGTTAGTTAAATTTAGTTAACTACGCAACGAAGAAAGTTCTAAAAACATAGGTCTATTTAAGTAGACCGCTTGCTTTGTTTCGTTTGATTTCTTATATTTTATTGACACATATTAGCTGAAAGTACTAATTTTTTAATCGCAACTACACATAAGTTGTAAGATATCCATAATCGCACGCTGAGGGATACATACGGGGGTGTCTGTTACCAATCGGCGGATTAATTGCGCGTGGTGGTGAGTGGGCCATGGGCCAGAGACAGGGCTGCCTCGGCGGTAAATGCTGCTGGGATTGCAGAAATGTGTGAAACTGTCTAACCTTTATTTAGGAGCAAGAAACAAACGACGCGGTGGCTTTAGTGAGTACGACATAATTCCTCCCGAAATACCACTCTTAAAAATTTAAAAGAATTTTGTAGGCAGCAGATACAAATAAACCGTTTCAATATTTGTCACAAAGTTTCAAAATAAAATCGATAACTTTTTCCGAAAGTAAAATTACAGAAACACGATTTAGGGTAAGGAAGGGAATCTTATTATAACTTTGCGCTACAAATTGCAAAGCAACTTCTTTCATTCCCGTTTCAAAATTCACAATTCAGTATTCTGTATTACGCACGTAAAGGTTTTTATGTCTAACGCAACCGTTTACTTTTCCTTCAGCTTTTCAGGCAAACGGATTTTTTAAAAATTGATAACAAATCTACTAACAAGGCGAGCTAGATACGTACTTAGCTGTTGGGTAGGAGTTTTTAAAAAGGCGATTTATGTCCTTTTACGAATTTAATTAATAATTACAAAGTAATACTTAAACTAACTTAAGTCCACAAACACAACCTCCAGCTACGAGATTGGCCCCCAAATGCTGGTCCGAGTGTCCCACGAGCGTCCACTTTGTATCGTCAGCATTTCCGTGGAATTACTTCAGCGGCTTTGCGATCTAGCATAGCGATGTCTTGGTTTTCCTCTGAAGATGAAGTTGAAGCTGCACTTTTTTCTGATTTACAGTGGCGACGGCGGTAGCGTATGATGTACATGGTTGCAATTACCATTTCGCTCAGCAACATTATTCCATATAGAGGGATTGAAGTATGGTAAATGCTTGTTAGATGTATTGTTTTTAGATCCGGACCGCTCTCTAATAATATGTGATCCTGTGTTTCAAAGAGTTTTCTAGGTTCACCGATGTAAAGTTATATCGTAGTGCTCTATTTTCTGCATGTGACGGAAATTCTTGTTGAATCATAAGCAGCTCTACGGCGTTTCCACGCATTTGGTTATCCGTGTTGATTATAGTAAATTCTGCTGTCTTGATTTGGCAGTCTCGAGGAACAGTTGCTAGGTAACTTCCGTTTAGTAGTTTGTGTTCTTCCTGCCCACATTAAAATGTAGTTCTTGTTGGAATGGAAAGTGTAAGTATGTAGTGCTGGCTATCCAATTCTAGGAACGCTTCTTTGAAGATTGAGACGGCAGTTGGATGACATAGGTTTTCCGTTAATTCTTGGTGTACTAGGTGATGGATACAATCTCTATGCGTACGAATCTGATGTAAAGTTTTCTGCTCGTCGATATACAAGGTGTCGATCTGTGGGCGTCATCTTCCAAATATACAAACTACTGGGAATTGATTGCTATAAATGGAAATAGTGGTAAGATGATCTGGTACCTTACTTGAACGGAGAAAGCCTATAGTTTTGTGGTTGTAAGAGATAAAACCGGGACTTTAAAGACAATAACTAGTTTATTACCAGCAAAATATGATCCTAAGCTAATGAGATTATAATAATAACGGATATCTAACTCTATTAGGTGATTTGAATCATATATAGACTAATTTGCTTACCATGTTATGTAATTGATTGATTGCACATTTTGCACAGAGCTTTTCCATTTACAAATGTTGGTGCAAAATATTTTGTACACGTTCATATGACATCTGCGGTTTTTTAGCTCTATTTGATGATTTTTTCGATCATATCTGGAGTTGTGACCTCAATGGGGCGTCCTGAGCGACACTCATCAGAGGCGCTCACACTGCCTTTTTAAACTCGGAAAAACACTGCTTTGTGGTTTAATATGATAGGGAGGATGTCCCCAGTGTTGAGTCCATCTCTTCTTTAATTTACTTCGACGTTAACCCCTTTAAATAAAAGTATTTGATGACAGAACGAATTTCCAGCTTTTCCATTTTGACGAAAAACACAGAGGCGTCATGTTCAGAGTGGTCTCAAACCTAAACTAACATGGCGATCAGACTGAAACTATAGCTACAAGCTATCTAAGGATGGTACTATAGAATTCCACCTCAAGGTGGGCCTAGTGGCGCCATCTCTTGGTCAGGCCGGTAACTTATCAATCCACCCTCGTAAGTAGTACCTATTACTTCCATGTTGAATACATGACAACTTCTAATGAGATTATGACGGTGTATCAATACTGTTTGAAAGATTCTCATTTCTTCACCACAGTAACAAATATAAATAGCTTGTGATAAAATAAATCCTATTTTATAATTTACCTAGATTGAGAACAAGGAACGTCTTTATAAAATAAGTTTCACAAATAGCCCTATTACGGTTATACAATGAGATCATTATGGTATCAAGGGATTTGCCGCTTCTATGCTAAATTATGGCTTTGTTTGTTGTTTCATAATATATATTTATTTTATGAATTTATTTAAGCTTTATGCACGAGTAAGTACGTCTTATGTCTTATGTATTCGAAGTTATGCTTCTAGGCCTGTTTCTCAGTGAAGCTTCATCTATTACTGAGTTCGGAGGATAGCGAGATCCCGCGAACTTGGTGACCAAAACTTTAAAAGAAATGGCCACACGCATGTAGGATGCGTGGGTTGATTTTGGAGAAGTCACTTAAGGATCATCGATGTTCGGTATACGGACCGAGGCGCCGATTTTCAGTCGACTGTCTAATCAATTGAGTGGGGCTGGTGAGAACCGCTCTGAAACGCGGGTGTGTCTCGTGTACGTGGTGTGTTGGTCTCGCCGTGCTCTTGAGCGAGGTAGGCCTAGAAGTGTGTGTTATCCCTACTTGTGTGTGTAGTATCGTATGGTGGAACCCTTGGAGGGTCCATAATTCCTAAGCCCCCTTCTTCATCTGGGTCTAAGTGTATATTACGGGGACGACGTTTCCTACTAGAGGCTGTCTGCGTGATAATTTGCAGCGCTTACCATCAGAGGGTTATTTTGCGTTTCTATTCTTTCATAGAAATTTTTGATAATGTTTTTAAAATGAGCGCGTAATGTCGGCGTCTTGCAACGGCTGTATTTGCCTACATGGAGCATTGTGTGTGGTTTCTTGAAAAGGACGTGTGGTAGGACGAGTGAGGTCAGCTCAGACAGAAGACCGATCAAAGTATATCGCTATACTTTTTTCCGGATTTACAAAGAGCGATTGGAAAGGTAGGCTTGTTTGATGTGCACAAGCCTGTCAGGCACATTGAAAGAGTACAACTTGTACAGTAAGCCGTTGTGCCAGACTTTATCGAATGCCTTTGCGACATCGAATAGAACAGCCCTCGTGTAATGGGATCTAAGGCCTGACTTAGTTTTATTTAGGCCCTTTAGAATGTATTATGTGAGGCGATAAACCTGATCGGAGCAGGAATGTTGAGGACGGAACCCGAATTGTTCGTCTGGTAAGAGCCATTGTAGAAAACGTAATCCTTTAACCTCGACAAGATTATGCGTTCATGCAATTTCCCATGCAGTTGAGGAGACTAATTGGACGATTACTCTTCGGTTGGTTTAGTGGCTTACGCGGCTTTAGTATGCGCGTAAACAATGGCATCCTTCCATTCGTCAGGAAGGAACAGGTGGCTGTGAAATACATTGAAAATGCTCGCTAGTTGACAAATAATCGGGCCGTAAAGTTTTAATGCCTTATGCTAAAATACTGTCTGGGCAAGGTGCCGATTGGGGTTTAAGACCTTACTAATCTTTGACCTCCTCAGGGTCACTAGTTTTAGCGTTGCCCTCTGGTGGATAAGACTCCTACGACCGATTTCACGGTCCACTTCGCAAGATTAAACGTGTCGGTGTGTACGCGAGATGGCTGCATTGTAACTCATGTGTCCGCTAAGCATTCGGCTTTTTCAAAATCATCGAAGGCTAATAAGCCACCGTAAGGACAGGGATAACGGCGGAATCGAACAACGTGAACCTAACTTTAGGTTTCGAGCCAATTGCCAGTAGGCAACATGTGATGGCTCTAATTCTTCTGTTAGGTTTTGCCAAGATTTCGAAGATCTTTATGCGTCTTTAACCTGAAGGTGTAAAACCTAAATAATGCGTGGTTTGTTTCAGACCGACATCTATCGTACGCTCGTTGCGCGGCATTTTTGTCTCTTATCACACATCGAATGTCGAAAGGCAGGCCAAAGTTCTGGTCGGCCGTAACTTTTACCGTTCTCTCGGACTTTTCAATGGCCGACGAATGTGCGACTTTATGTTGTTAATGGCATTATTTGCCTGATCTAGGTTACAAACTACATCTGGGATGTTTACACAATTCTGGGGGTTCATTGCCTTGAGTTTAATCTTAAGGCGATGCCAATCCACTACGGTTTTAGTCATAGGGACCGAACCGGCGTCCTGTGCCCGTCTCTGGCGGCGCGAAGCTTGCAAAATACGCCTAATTCTACGATATCTATTTGTTGCATTACTAATAGGGCCAGTTTAATATTATCCTCTAATTGAGTGTCATTACTGGGAACCGCCTGTGAGACAATAGGCGTCGTTATCGGTAACGCCATTGTTTTTGCAGGTGCAACGATTTGCCCGCTACCTGCCTGCGCTTCAGATAATTTGTTTGTGAATGCGGCCGCACCTGTTTGGGATGGATTATTAATTTTAACCCAGGCCAGAAAAACATTGCTTTTGATCGGCACCGATGCCGAAACAAAAACATTGTTTTTCTCACCCGTTTTGTATTTACTGAGACGATTCTCGGAAGGAAAATTTACTTTTAGAGGTTTTGGGGCTTTTTCGCAGCCCTGTAACTTGCTTGGTGACCTTCTTTTTCGCAATTTACGCATGACGGAGGGTCTGTTGAATCCTTTGGACACGCCATTCCGGAGTGCTATGTTACTAAAACATTTAACGCAACGCAGGTTTACATGACAATTACGCGCGGTATGGCGAACTGCCTCCGCAGCCTAGTGGTATGGGCGTGTCTTTAGAAACCGGAGGTCGTGGTTTTAATCCTGCAGGGACGCAACAATTTTTCATTGTTGTTTTCTAGTTGTTAGGCAATTTGGGCCGATCACCCAATTGTCTGAAAAGTAAGATGATCCATGCGTCGGATGGGCATGTAAGTCGGTCCACCCACCAACCCGCATTGGACCAGCGTGGTGGGATACGGTCCAAACCCTAATGGATAGGAGGGCCTATGTCCAGCAGTGGACTAAAACAGGCTGATGATTGATGGCGAAATTTTGGCAGTTATAACACTGCGCAACGATGCCTGTCTTCTAAGGAGATTCTATCCTGATCCCGGATAGACTGCAAATGGAATAATATTAATATTGAATATAGCCTTACCCTCAGGAGTAAGGTCTAATTCTCACATAAGAAGGTCCAAGACGTCCTTTAACCACGGGTGGTGAAGCCTCCGCACAGTGTTCACGGGATATCCCTGAGATAGGATGTCGGTCTTTACGGATTCGATATCCACCTCTTTAGGGATACCAAGTGCAATAACACGTAATTTACGGTCCTCCGGGAAGGCCTAAGTGTGAAATTGAATGCGGCTATTCCGCAGAAAGGGTGTGAGTTCACGAAAGTCATCCACTGTGCTTATGTTTACGCGGATCCCTAGTAGCGTATCTTTAGACCTGACGTCATAATACTTATTTTTGTTCACGAACTTATTTACTTGCCCCCAGCTCGCTTTTTCGTGGATGACAATTGGCGGTGGGGCTTCGGCCTTACGTTCGGCCACATAAATGTTCGAGGTTTCAACCTGCTCGGTAGTGGGCCTCGACCTCATTTTAGGAGTTGGTGAGGGAGAAGCGCGGTACTCTTCGCGGCTTACAGCGGCGCGGCGTTTTTGCCCTTTTTACGGGAAACAACGGTTTAAACCGTCGTCATCTATATCGTCGCGGACGCGTTTGTCCGCCTTAGATCGATATCCATGAATAAGTTCTCCGATTCCGAGGAGATATTTTCTAGGCCACAATCTGCGGCAGAGGTAGATAGTGTCGGAGCAGGGTCATAAGCCAGCACGTCTGAGTCAGTAGTGGCGGGCGCAGGGGCCGCGGGCTGCATGGCGTTTTAAAGGTGTTCCTTAAAGTTCTTATACTTATTGTTTATTTCTGCGAATATGTCGGGGCATGTCGTGCGCATATACTCCTCTAGGGAGACGTCCATTTTTTCTAAGCCTTTGGGGGCGATCCCCTCCGGCGTGTGTAACGAATCTAGTCCTCCCCACTTGTGTGGGGAGGTGTTTGCCTGCTTTTAAGACTATGTAAGCGCTTTAAGAGCGCTAGGTGTGTACCTAGCTGCCCCCTGTTGAGGCAAACAAAAGTAAGATAAAATAAAATATTGCGTGTAAAGTATATAAAAACTTACGTGACTGGAGGCTGCCTAGGAGCACTCACTGCCCTAACACTATTAGAGTCGCACGACGACACAGCACTAATTTGCTAGGGTACTATTTCCATGCGGGAGCGAACGAAGACGCGTCCGTTCCGGTTCCGTTCCGAAATGTAGTACATATTTAAAATAGATTCCGAAAAGGGACAGCTGTTATCTTTTAGGGTATAATTGTCACCATGGCGCAAAATTAGTCGTCGTTGCTGTTTCTTATAGAAACTTACATTGTTTAAAATTCATAGAATCTAGGGTATCAGTTTTTTTTGCTACTGCAAGTGAATAGAGTTTGAACCCTCTCGTAATCACAGCTGCCTATGAAAAATAAATAATAAGCATGGCATATTCTTGGCGTGTTGCTAGAAATAAAGCACCCGGAATTGATGCCATATTAATTATTTTATTTTAATGATTATTCTAACTCTTTATCTCTTAAAGACTGCGCTGTTTTGTTAATTACTAGCACCGGCTGCATACTGTCCACAAACACACATTAAGCTTTTTTACGATGAAAATGTATAGACTTATTGATAACCTTTTCTACTCTCTACCACAGACCAGGTATGTTGGAGGTTTGAGGTTTGATTATGTAATGCAATTAATTACAATGTTATCTATGAATACACTCTACTTTTAATAAAGCCTAACAGCACATCGTTGCAGTCATAGGCTGTCTCGTCAATCTAATATCGCCTCGAATATCTTTGAAATAATTAAGAAAACACGACCCAAATTGTCTTGTTTTAAGAATTACTGTAAATAAAGAATTTAAAAAAGTAAAACGGCATTTTCCTTAAAGTAAAATAGCAAAAATAAACCAAATTATCCTTGAATAAATATAAATTTGTAATTTAATAAGATAATGCTACAATAAGTGTATGTTATATTCTTATTACCCTAACACTACTATAACATTGGGCAGCTGGACTTTCAATTTTAAGGAAGTCTTGCAAAGTAATAAACTTGCAGCACTAGGGCAACTATCAACAGAAGTCAGACACAATCGGGTAACTGACTGCCCTTGTATTCTACGTACTAAGAGTAAGCGACAAGCTTGACTACCTTTCAGTCAAGTCAAGTATCTTCAATTATTCCTACAACCCGTTAAGAATATTAGTTTATTCCTACAATGTCAAGCAAGCAATAGAACTCGTGTGAAGTGACATTAAGAGGACTTAAAAAGTAAAATAAAAATAAACTCGATAACGAGACATATGTAACATTTGTTAAACCAAAGTAATAATAATTGCACAGGGATCTTTATAAATAGTAAATTTAGATATTTTATGACCAAAATTTTAAGAATTTAATTAAAAGCAAAAATATTATATTAACCGTAATAAGGCTTATTAATTTTTGTAAATCCATATGATTTCTTAAAAAAATGTCACAGTCTTCATAGTATTCTTTATTAATCAAATATAAAAATTTTTAAAGATTTAATAAAATAAAGGCTATTTGGAAATACTGCAGTCGGCTTTTAAAGCAACGTTTACCGTGAGCTTAATAAATGTTTTAAAATGGAGCTCGTGCCTTTTTATACGAATATTCAAGAGGAAGGAGCATTGAGTTAAAGAGCGAATACTTTACTAAGTATACTAGATGGCTTTACTTCTCGTTTAAATAGAAATAATCTCGTTTAAAAATATAGTTCTGTACATTCAAATTCTTACTATTGACCGACTTCCCAAAAGAAGGAGGTACTGAATTCGCATTATATATGTTGTTGCTTATTTTTTTTTAATTATTAATATATTTGAAAAATAAAAAATTACGGCACCAAAAATCACAACATTTTGCTTTTAAGTTACAAACGCTGCCAAAACCTTTATGCAGCGTGGTGGGATACGGTCTAAAAACGCCCTAATGAAGAAGGCGTGCTTTAGGGGGGAGGATGAGCTTTGTCTAGCTGTGGACTAACACAGGCTGATGATGATGATGAAAGGATATGAGAGAATAAACTCACGGGAAAATTTCACTTTGTTACCCGCTTGTATTGCGTAAAATGGTTCTGTACCGTTTGAAATCGGTCGTATCTTTTTTGTTAAATTTTTTAAAGAAGCAGTGTCCTAGCAGTACTACTGACTTCTGGTTTAATAAGAATCATAACTATCAAAATTATGAGTAAATGTGACGTGATATTCAATTTCTTAGGTGTACGCATTTGTATCATCTTAGCTTAATTTTCTGTAGGCAGCTATTGTGTATACACGTCAGGCTACACAAAACAATGAAAAAATTAAGTCTGTAAAATAATAATATATCATAACAACAGAACAAATTCTTAGTTTAGAATTAAGTATTAATTTGACACAAACGCTAAGAAGTATTTAGCGTCAAATCATTTGTTTAACAAATATTTCGCATTTATTTTACTAAAGAGATGATCGTATAGTGAACAAGTGTTGAAATGAGTCAAAAGAACAGTTCAGTCCACTTCACATTTTGAAAAGAAAAGAAATACTACAAATTCTTGTCACTGACAAAGGACATCGATTTTACATAACATTTAACCTGCAGTTACATTAACAGCTTCTCTTTGGGTATATTATCCTACAAAATACCAACAGAAAAAAGTGGTACTTCCTTTGTAAATAAAAATTTTAACCATTTTAAATCTAAATGAAAAGCAAATAATTTATACATACAATAATTTTTACTTTTAAAATAACGCTTCATCGCAAAATTAAGAAGATCATTTGATAGTAATTTGAAATTAAAAAGTTATTTCTTAAATTTAGGTGCTCAATCGCTCTTATTTTTATGTTAATAGTTATTACCTAGGCCATAAACTGCACAATATTATATTAACGCATGCATGCCTGCAGTTACCAGTAATTTATTAAGTAATTTCAAACTTCAAGTAAAACTTAAGTATACAATTACTTAAGTTTTCCTTGAAGGCTATTTCAGTAAGGCTATTATGGCTATAACGTGTTTAATTGCCGTTATTTGGATGATTTTAATTATATTCACCACAAGTAGGTTTTATATTAACTTAAATAGATATTTTACATATTTTCAATATTTTTCTATTTCGATATTTGTAATAAATATTTAACTAAGCCTACTTATGCCGAATGCCGCAGTATTTATCAAATTGAATTGTTTATTATGCATAATAATCGGTAATAAAAACAGTTTTAAAGGGGCGGATCTTCCCCCGCCTTCTCTGATCGGTAATGTTGGTCCACCCGAGCTGTCGCTATCAGTGCTGTCCGCAGCATATAGCACGGCACCTCGAGACCTTTTTGCCAAAAAGTATTGAGGTATTAAAGGCAAAGACAATACATTCGGAAGCCTTTTGTTTTTGCTTTGTAATTGTTTTCTGTGGTCAGTTTCGTAGCAGCCAATAAAAAAAAGTTTATAAGCATAATACGTGTCTTTAATAATCCAATCTGAATAATCTGTTAAATTTCTTACCTTTACTATTTGAACCGACCGACTCAATTTCAATTGTTGCAATTATTTATGAAATTTTCAACTACTCAGAGTAGAGCTTCGTCGCGAAGCACTTGAATGTGTCTGAGAGGTAAAGCCGCGCCTTTGCTTATCTGCATGCTGTAGAATTTATTACAGCGGAGACAACAAGTGGAAACATAGGCTAAAGGGTCTACTTGACTGTGCGAGTGTACTGTCATGCTGTTTAATTGCATTTCATGGAATTACTGACACCATGAAATGGAGGGCTATCAGTTATAGCCGAAATATAGACAAATACTTCTTTAAACAATTTGTAATGATATGCTTAAGGCTTAAAAGAATGTATAAATCTAAACGTAGCTACACGCTACACAGAAAATCACATTTGAAAAGACTGAAAGCTTTTGATCAAACTTCAGCACTTCCCTCATTCGAAGTTCTACGACTTCTCAAATTGCGAATGTGGAGTCGGTACGGTCGGTCGGTCGGAACTTTTGCACACCCTCTTTAGTGAAGGAGGGTTTAGGTGTTTTAGGTTTGTTTTAACACGTTTATTAGTTTTACGATTAGAACATAATTCAAGATTTAACGTTTTTGTTTTTTTGAGAAAAAATGCAAACCGCGCTGCATGCCCAGACAGACCATACTGATATATGATACGATGCTGACGATAACACGTAGTCAGGCAAGCCCACGAAAACGGCCAAAGAGCAAGGCTTTTTCGCCACAATCTTCAGGCTCGCACAAACGGCTTTGAATATTAACCTCCTAAAGCTAACTAAATAGCTAATGGAAAAATCAACTTACTAGTGTGTGTCTTACTCTTTATAGAAAAGAGAAGCTAATGAATGTAAACTCATGATGTATATTTAAGAAAGACATCATAATAAACATTATTACATGTCTATAAGTACTTACCTCAAAATATTGCTTTCATATTTTCCCCTAAACTTTATTGTCTATTTCTACTATATTACAAACTAATCAATCAAAAATCTAATAGTTTTTCAAGACTTTCTTTTAATATATGACTTTTGTTAAGCCTAAAATACTTTATACTTTTAAGGTTTACTGGATCCACACTCGTATTTTTTCTTTAAAAATTTTTGATGACCCTGTAGTTTGATTTTTTATCGCTTTTCTTTTTTGTTATTTAATATAATGTTATCATCATCATAATCATCATCGGCCTGGGTTAGTCAGCTGCTGGACATAGGCCTGCCCTAATGCATGTCTTCTCCATTAGGTGATTTTTGGACTGCAACCCACCACGCTGGCCCAATGCGGGTTGGTGGGTGGACCGACTTTTGCATGCCCATCCGATGCATGGATCATCTAACTTTTCAGACCATTGCGTGATCGGCCTAAATTTTTCTTACCAACCAGAAGGCAACGTTAACTCAAATTTGTTTCCCCGCGTATAAATATTGGTACATACTTAGTACAGTTCGAGAAAAGGCTATTAGTTATTGCGATAAAAGACTCGAACGGGTTGAAATAGGAGATGGCAGAATGTTGAATTTCTAGATACTCGAAACGTGCCATAGGTGGTGATTTGCTTACAATTTTGTAGTTTGAAATTGTACGGGAATGATCAAGGTGTTGAAATGGGGTTAAAAGTCAATATAGAAAATCGTCATCTCACGTCGCATATCTAATGATATGCACATACAATATAAACACCTCATATATATTATACTTAAAGTATATTTCAATAAACCTCACGGACACTTTTCCTATTGAATGCCACCGAAGTCGCGGATAACAACTAGTACTCAAAATAATTTACAGTGTATATTACAGAAAATGACTGCCATAAATACAAGTAGCGATTTAACTTTGATTTATATTAAGGATGATTTAGGAAGCAATAGGGAATAAAAAATATCCAAATTTGAATAGGGAGGATTGTTGGTCTTTGCCACCTTCATGGAATCCAATAATTTTATAAATTAAATCCAAAGATATAAAATTACAAAGCCACAGGACAACATAAGTACTTTTTCAAACCAATGCCCAAAATTAAGAAAATGAATGGAATAACTCTGACGGTTATACCAAAACATTGAGATACAGACATATACCACCTTAGTGTGACCGAGATCATGGATGCTGGAAAGAATCCTAAACGGCGGAACTAAATATATTTAAGTAACTTAAATCGAAAAATCCGTAAATTTGTGGATTTGATGAGAATAAATACCATAACTTTCAAATAAAAGTCAATAATTAAAAGTCACGTAGGATTTATAAATGGTTTATGTATTTTGTAGTACCACCTAATGCCTTACAAAACAAGATTGAAAACTAACTACATTTAGTTGCTTAAGAACCGTGGGGAAATCATGCTTTTGTGCTTACGTCCCACGTTAATATTGTTTTACTGCTACAGAAAGTTCGAAGTTTATACTTTAAAGTTACGTTTTATACTTAAAAGAAAATAAGAGAGTAAATCAAATTATCAATAAATAAAAAATAAATGATACTTAACAAAATTTGTTCTTACTTACACATATAAAATTAAAAGTTATTGCATAATTAATTTTTATCCTTTAAACACACGAGACGATTCTAAAATGTTGCGTCTCGTTTACCTAGTAAATACGTACGGCTACGGTCCCTTTCAAACCAGAAGAATCAAAAATACGGTAGTGGTTTCTCATATTGCTCATTATAAGAAGGGCGTAACATTTTTGAATTCATTACTCTGAAATTTAACATGTAAAAACGTATCAATTCCACTAATTTACGGATATTTTGCGTTACTTAAATAAATTTATTCCCGACGTTTCTTTCCAGCATTCATGATCACGGGCAGACTAAGAATAAAACGTTTTTAGAAAAAGTGATCACAATTGTTGTTAAGAGTTTTATGAACATTTGACAAGAACTGTTCTCAATTTAACGGAATACAAAAGTAGCTTTGCTAAATGTTTCTTTGTTGGTACATATCTATACATAGTTTTGTACATAATGAAGGTACTGTTCGCGCAGGTGAATTAAAATGGAAAATCACCTTTGTACTACATATTTTTAAATAATATTGGTAAGCTAAGAAATGATTGCAAACGGTTTACATTCAATAAAAAGGTTTTACTTTAATTTTAATTTGTCTAGCTTAATGGATAAATGCAGAAGGGGCTTTGGCAACAATAGGACCCGCAGTAAGTCCAAGACCGTCTGTTCTACCAAATTACGCGTACAATAGAGCCTTTATGTAACTATTGACTCCTCTCGGAGCTTCGGCTTTTAGGTATTATCTGGCTATTTAAATAAATCAAAATATTGATATGTTTTATGCGCGTTTTGTGTTACATTGATATATTGATATAATGCACATAAATATTGCCCATTAGTTTAGAGTTAGTATACAGGTGAGGAGTGATCGTGAGCAGAGCTCGGTGTGAGACTTTATATTTTGGGCCTTCTGATCTAAAGACATATAGCGGTTTTTCGTAGTTAAATATATTTTTTTACTACAAAAGTATTCTAAATTAATTTATTCATAAAGCCAAGACAGAAAACACTTTCGATTTAATGATGATAAGCATTTACATTTGTCCATAACCAATGCAGTGACAATATAAGTCCCCTTCTTACCTAAAAAACTTAAATGTTACGTTTTGTTTGGTCAGTAAATACACACTTAAATACAGAAGTAAGCACTAAAATTGTATTTCTTCCTTTCCCTTATATAAACAAGAAACTTGGAGTACAAAAAAGAAACGTATCAACATACATCTATTACAATTATTTAATGGCTCTCATGAAAGTTAAGTTAAACTTGATGTCAATTTTACAATATTGTAAACACGTGATAATCTCGGTTTTAACACTTAAAAAAATCATCGGATATTTTACAGTTGTAAACCAAAGCAACTACGTTAGTTTATATTTAAAAACAATAGAAGCGACAAGGTGAGACACCTAACGATATGCGACGCAAGACGACACAAGTCCGTCTGTTGCTATCGTGCAGCAGCCGACCGTATTGCTTTATACGCTTGTCTAATGCGCGTTGTTGGGTAGACCGACGTTTTACATGCCTATCTGACGCATTTAAATTGTCCTAACCAACCAATAAACAAAGATAACACAACGTTGTTCTTGCGGGATTCGAACCCACAACCTCCGGTATATAAAGCAATAGCCAATACCGCTAGACCGCGGAAGCGGAGACATATGAGATGTTATGTCTAGTTTACCCAGTATTTTGCTAGCCCGGCCTGTACAACCGGAACCCAGCTTTAGCCGGCCTGGGACTTTAAAAGATTTCAATTATTCTTTACGACAATTTTTACTGTTTTAACAATACATAATTCTTTCTTCTTCTTCTTTCAAAAGTTAAATTTTTGGAAACTAGCTCAAAATTTTTAGTTACATCGTCTTATATTAGTACATTCCGATCAAAATGTGATTTAAAAATACATGAACATATTACTTTTTTGTGTTTTTAAATCAATTCATGAAAATTATACTCGTAAGTATAATTTTACGTACCGAAAAGTTTAGACCAGTCGTCGTTTGTCACAATTTTTTTTCAAAAAACTTTTATTATTCTGGAGCTCATTATATGACGTAACGAACTGTATAAATCATAAGTGCAGAGAACTTTTTGAATATTTAAAAGCATACTCCGTGCTTTAAAATATTCACAAAGTTCTCTCCACATTCCACTTTGCACGTACTTTTTTATTTTTTTTAGTTGTAATGCACGAACAAAGGTTATAGATTAAGTGCTAAAGTAGAGTCGTATGACATTGTTGATAAAAAGGGAAGTATGCAAATCAATTATTTGTTCGAAGTATATGTGTTTGTTAAATTTTGACATATACCGCGAACGGTTTGTTTTTATTTATAAATTATAAGAAAATGTGCTTTTTTCATTTTTACTGCCTCCGTAGCCTAGTGGTATGGGCGTGTGCTTTAGAAACCGGAGGTCGTGGGTTCGAATCCTGCGGGGACTCAACAAACTTTCATTGTTGTTTTCTAGTTGCTTAGGGCAACTTGGGCCGATCACCCCATTGTCTGAAAAGTAAGATTATCCATGAGTCGGATGGGCATGTAAAAAGTCGGTCCACCCACCAACCCGCATTGGACCAGCGTAGTTAGATACGCTCCAAACCCCCTAATGGATAGAATGTATTAGGGGAGGCCAGCAGTAGACTAATAAAGGCTGATGATATTATATGTGATTTTTTCATGATTATGACGAAAGCAAACATTCAATTTCTTATAGTATTATCTTCTGAAAGTATAAAAAAATGTTCAGAAGCAACACGTTACAAATTATTAGGTACCGTGGGGAAGTTGTCGAGTGCCGTCGCATCTATTGAGGACGGTCTTGCGTGAAATCAATCGCACGCGCAAATGTTGCGTGCCACAGAAACGAGATATCCTATCATTCAACTGACGCTTAACTTGAAATATATTTGAACTATGACATTTAATAACGCAACTAAACTATATTGTTTACGCTTTATCATAAGAATACCTCGATAATTTTTTATACGACGACAGAACTTAAAATAAAACGTTTAAGTAAAAACCAGTACTTTCATCAGCATTAGATCATCATCACGCAGATTAAACATCATCATCATCATCATCATCATCATCATCATCAACAACATCATCAGCCTGTGTCAGTCAACTGGTGGACATAGGCTTCCCCTAATGCATCGATCTTCGGCTATTCTAATCCAGTCCACACCGGCAATTATATTGCAAATATCATGCAGATTAACTGAAGATAATTATTAAGTAGAATTTCGTGTGATTAAATAATCAATGAATGTAGAACATTAGGATAAAAATTATACAGTTGAGTGATTTTAAAAAAGCAAAATGTTGTATATTTATTTTGTCGAGTTAAAATCGGTTGGAGATAGTTAAAGTCAGTCAGAACGATAGTAACCGAAGTAGGTTTCTAAATACATATGATCTGAATATTCGTTCTCATTCTTACACATTTTCCGACTCGGATATCTCAAGTTGAGTAAGTTAATTCAAAAAAGTGTTTATTTTAGAATGCTTCTACTTATAACCATATAAAATGGACCATGCAGCTATAAGATATTACGGGTGTTCTAACGGAATTCTGTGACGGAAAATGCCGTCAGATCACCTTATTGCGTGCAGAGTAAGATGACGCATGCGTTAAATAAGCATTATCAATTAAATAAGAAATATCAAATAAGCTGTGGGTGAATACCACATTTTGGTGATTTATCTTAGTCTATGACTTTATTCTTATTCTTTTATTTCTTAATTCTACACGGCTCTGGCCGCTTTTGTAAAAATATTTGGATCTGTAATCATTCGCATAACTTTAAATCATACCATTTGAGTTTTTTACTCGGTTCGGTTTTTCATATCTCAATTAGGAGTTAGAATTATAATAAGTCACGTCTTCAACTTTATATCTCTTGATAGATACTATTTTTTTAAATAAAAAAAAAAGATCACGCTTACAATGTGTTTACGAATAAATCAGTTATTAGCTGTTACGTACATGTTGTGGTGGCAGGCATTATTGACATTCAATAAATAAGTGTAACTTTTCTATTTTGAATGTAGATACTTGAACTTTAATTTTTTTGGCAAATGCTACAATTCATTCGAATATAAGTCAAAACATTGCTCATAGAAATCACTTGAATATGAATGTTAACTATATTTAATACAAATTTTATTTACAGCAAAAGCAACGATACCAAAGAATACATTATTTTAAATAATAAAAAAAACATTCATAAAAATGGTACAAAAATAAAAAGTCGACAGACTTTTATTTTAGAAAGTTAAAATTTTTACAGTTCGAAAACTTTCAGTGCAGCCAAATAGAGAGACATGATCGTGCAATTAAGTATGCAGAGTGGACTAATAACGTTTCAGATTCTGCATTGCTGTGCAGTTTAATGAAAATAAACAATCAAAACAGTTATTAATATTCTACTGCAAAGCAACGAGTAATATGGTTAAAGCATGTTGTTTAATTTTTTATAGAAATATTTTTATATTGAAACACATTTGCAAGTTTTAAGAAACTTGTGTCAAGAAAAACTTTATAGGCAAATCGTTAGTTGGCCTTATATAAACGAGTAAGAAAACAAAACATATAAATCACGTCTGTTACTCTAAGTAACGTTGATCGCCACTAATGTCTTTTTCCGAGTGTAACAGAGGGCGACAAAGACAAGTTACTTTAAATATCCGGGAGCAAATTTAAGTCGACTTCTTTCTTTTTGCTATGAAACCGATTTATTTTTCGTAGATTGTAAAAAATTTTACGAGTCGAATCGCAGAATTAACTCTTATTTATTTAACCCCCATTAGGGGTTTTGGACCTCGCTGGTCCAATGCGGGTTGGTTGGGCCGACTTTTTACATGCCCATCCGCCGCATGGATCACCTTACTATCAGACAAGTAGGAAACAACAATGAAAATTTGTAGTGTCCCCGCAGGTTCGAACTCCGACCTCCGGCTTCCTAAATACGCCCCATACCACTAAGGCTACAGGGCATAAAAAAAAGTTATAGAATTTTGGATCTATGAATTGTGATTTTTTTAGTTTATTTTCTGTTTAAATTAATTTAGGAAGGATTTTTTAAGAGATTTCTTATATTTTTATAGGCTGATACAATGACATGATGCAATACTTTAGGTAACCTTAACCATAGCATGCATTTTTACCTGTAATTATTTGCACATTGATCAATAGTAATTGATATTATTTGTGTTTGGAAACATGGAATAGGTTGCAAAGATTTGGAGCGATTAGTTTTGTAAAAAATATATTTATAAAGAAAATTTAAAAATAAAAGATATGATGTCCGATAGGTGAATGCAGAAATCATGAATTAGACCTATAAATAAACAAAAATAAACTTCTATGTTATAAGCGATTTTTTAAGAAAAGCTATGATTTTTGTATGTATTATGCGTTACTCCGATTTTATTTATACGATATATAAAGTAAATAGAATGAAGAAAACACATTTACAAAAAATATTTAAAATACAACATGTATTTTAAATATGTTGCCATAGTTTTAACCCCCCAATTTGACTTAAACCAGAAAACCCTCTAAGGGTGTCAATTAACATTACAATAAACAAAGCACACATAGATTCTCCTTCAGGACTTTATACAGTTGGTGGAATATGCTAAATATTGTTGGTTTTCTTGTGAAAGTCAGTGCGATGCAGCATTAATGTTCTGCAAATTTGCTTTCATTTATTAAGTTAAAATTGCAAAGCATATACCTACTCTAGTTCCTATTTGGTAAAAGTTAAGCAAATTTTTTTATCACAATATAGCAATACCTTTCAGGAAACGCGTATCAATTATGCATACATAAACATTCAAGTAACGAAAGCTTTTTATGAGTATATTTTATTAAGTAGATATTAGGGTAAATTTAAGTAGATATTACTACGTTTATTAAAATATATATAAACATACTAAACATGCTACCAGGTTATATATGTTAATTACCTTTTTTTCAAAGTAGGGATACTTACCTTACTGGAATGTTATTTGTGCAAGTTGCCATAATACATGTTTGCGTGCAAGAAGAAAATTAAAGAATAAAGATGGAAAGAAATTGTCATTGGATGTAAAATAATATAATATACTTGTAAATTAGTAAACAACAAAAATGGACAAATAGTAGCTATACTGATAATTATCTTTGGTAGGTTAAACACGCAACTTATACTGTAGAGCGGAGTTATAACAAAAATGTAACAGTAGAAAACGATCGAGATACAGCTATAGAAAGTGCGCTCCTAAAGCAGTGGATAACACTGGCGCATATTCTTTACATGCTACATTTAAAAGTGTTTAAGAGTAAAGAAATACTTTGTTGGACAAATAAATAACCCAAGTTACCGAAATACGTGTAATTAGAATTCACGGAATATTGGGTCCGAAAACAAAATTACCACCCTTTGCTCCACAGCATGCACTATGCAGGCGATATTGTTATTTACAACGAACGTCATTTGCGCGTAAGTCAGTAATACTTACTTAGAATTAACAAAGCATCTTTGTATTTCATTCAGGGGCATTTCCAATATAATTTTGCACTTTAGGATCCCTTATATATGGTAACTATGTAAATAATACTTCTCGTTTCCACATAACTACAACAAAATAAAACAAAATATATGTTTCGACTATGTCGTTCTTTAAGTAGTTTTAGACATAACCTTCACTTTTTTACGCGTAGTTTATTATACATCGTCTTCGCATTATTTTCATTGTGAACATTGGATAAATGTTTGGCGGCTTCTGTTAAGACAATATAAACTGTAATATCAAAATAGGAAGGTGTAAACAACTTAGTTTAAAAAATAAAAGGTGCACCAAAAAACTTTCAACTAATGAGAATTTGCTTAAACTTTATGTTGTTTTAAGCAAAAAAGTTGAACAAGTTTTTAAATATATTTATAGTCAGAATACTACATCTATTGCGGGGTACTTTGAGAAAAGGAGTCTTGATATTTCTCTGCGATCGTGTATAAAGGACGGGTCTCAATAATCGCGAGGGCAGAGCTACCTATAATTTTCTGTTTTGCACCGGACCGTCGCAACCCAGAGGGTAACCAGTATGCAATGGCCTACCAAAGTGTATCATGTCAATTGGGACCGGCTTTATAACTGCCTCCGTAGCCTAGCGGTATGGGCGTGTGCTTTAGAAACCGGAGGTCGTGGGTTCGAATCCTGCGGGGACACAACAATTTTTTATTGCTGTTTCCTAGTTGGTTAGGGCAATTTGGGCCGATCACCCAAATGTCTGAAAAGTAAGATGATCCATGCGTCGGATGGGCATGTAAAAAAGTCGGTCCACCCACCAACCCGCATTGGACCAGCGTGGTGGGATACGGTCCAAAATCCCCTAATGGATGGAGGTGTATTAGGGGAGGCCTATGACCAGCAGTGGACTATACACAGGCTGATGATGATTATAAATAATAAACATTGGTGGTAGTTAGAAAAATATATATTCTTGGCTATTTGCGAAAATAAATAAGATCCGTTCAAGCAGCTCTTTTCTTCGTAATTATTTCCATAGGATTCAAAACATTATGAGACTTGTTAATATAATAACTGCATTATAAATAATGATGGCAATGTTATGGCAATAATGCATAGGCAATATAATTAAACGTAATAAATAACGGCAAGTAAGCCGTTATAAAAATGATTTTAATTATACCCACCACAAGTAGGTTTTGTTTTAATTTAAATAGTTATTCTACATGTTACCAAACGTTCTATTACGCTATTTGTAATAAATCTTTAACTCGGTATATTATTTAAGAATTAAGAATACGGCATTCGGCGTTGTCGCCGAATGCTGTATTCTTAATAAAATTGAATTATTTATTATTCATAACAATCAACAATATCGAATAAAATTTTTCATCTACGATTGCAGGCAACAAATCTTCATAGCACAATAATGGCCTCATTGTATAAGCGTAAAAGGGTTATTTGTCTCAATATATTTCAAATGATAATTTTGCAAGAGCTCTTCCTCGACCACGGCTAATATGCCGAGATCGAGGACAAGTATCTTATATAATCATTGAAGAGGAGAAACTGAAGTATTCCACCTAAAATTTCCATTTCCGAAGTGGAAATATTAAATGCTATTTAATTGCATACTAAAAGTGAAAATTACACTGACAAAAAGTTTTAAAAGGGCACGAGATCTCCCTCCGCCTTCCGGGCAATGGCTATAGCACCTTGTGACCTTCTCTGGATGAATAAAATCCTCTTGCAGGGGCCAGGTATCTGGGTAGAAATTTAACTAACTGTTTTTTTCTTTCACGCCAGCTGCTAACGTCCTCGCCGACGTGGGCGTCGAAAGGCCTTTTCTGCCCTCCTTACTTCAATTTGTAATAACTCCTAATATAGTTGTATGCTTAAACGCAGTTTTGATCTACATAAATAAGATTGCATGACAATTGTATTAAAATTGGATAAGCAGTATACGGTACGAATTTAATAACCTTTCTAAGCAACATTATTTATACATATTTTCCTGGTATGTTATAAGAGAGAAAGGCAGTGTTTTCTCGTAACGTAGATATAGGTAGATTAGGTTGAGAACGTAGTTAAATATCTGACTACGTCAACTGTAAAGTATGTACCTACGGATAGCATAACTTATAAGCAATACATATTAAGGCCAAACTAGTGCCTGTTATCTAAAGGTGAAACTAAGCAAATCGAATGAGAATTAAGCTATTTTTGCAGAACATCTGCAGCTTATAGGACTTTATTTGCTTCGAATAATGAAACATATTATCATACATCATGGAAATTAAAACATCAACGCGCCTTGTAACTTCTTTAGACAAAAAAGTGTTTTGCATAATGAAATCCTGTTGTATTTTTCACAAATACAGGAATATTAATTTAATTTAATTTATTTACTTCTTAATAAATCCTGTTCTATTATTACGTACCTTAAAATAACATAAAATCGCGTTCGCATATCCATCAATCAAGAATGATTTATCTTTTGACTGGTCCATCACAGCATTAACGAATTATTTAATTGAAGAAAAAGGGAAAGAAATTTTAATCTCCTATAATTATTTGACAGATTGAAACCAAAGATTGATTTAGATTGAGTTAGTCGGCACTTAAATAAATTGTTATAATTCTAGTCGATGGTATAAGATTGACTATTCCTTATTAGTATGTGATATAAAACTGTCTCTCTTTCTTTAGTAGATGAGTATAGCTTTTATTTTTATATGAAAAGATTACAATGTGACACATTGTAATCTATTTACATATAAAATATATGATTAAAATAATAAAATATTTTTTATTACTAAATTCATTACAGACACGGGCTATAACCTGCTTGTCTTTTTATGTACGCCATCCCAAAAGAAGGAGGTACTCAATTCAGAGCGTTTTTTTTTTTAAATAATACTATATATACTATTACTTCGTTGCTTTCTAAAGTACACGCCCTTACCCCTAAGCTACGGAGGCAGTTTAACCTTAAGTTATAATTACGTAACGTCTCAAGTTCAAGCAATGTTTAGTGTAAGGCCTAACTTTGTTCATAAGTGTGTTGGTTTTGGTCAACTTACAATTTGTTCGCTTATATAAGTATATTAATTGTTTCTGGGGTTTTTTTTCTTTTTATTGGATAAGCTAGTATATATGTTAGTATTTCTATATTCTGCCGGACAATAAAGAAAAAGAAATTGTTTTATTATGTAGTTATACAACAGTTAAACAACAGTAATACATCTACCTCGAAATACAATTTCTATTTTCTTGTAAGAAATGGGAAATTATAATTCAAAACCATAGTTAAAGGTTGTTTCATGTTTGAATAGCTTTATTTTTTAAAAGCATTCAATCCAAGAAGTGTCTTCCCTAATGTTAACTTGTTACCTCAAAATCATTACAAATACAATTTGTAAAATTAAAAATAACTTTGGCTTGTATGAAATTGATGATAAAATGTTGATGTTTTCTATATTAAATAACCTCTCGATGGATCAAAATGTGATTGATAGTTCGGGGTGATTCAAATTTCAATAGAGAACGTGGTTGGGTTTTAGTTTCGCAGTTCGTGCGTGTGCTAATAGATCGCCCAAGGATGTTTTTTCTATATACATGATATCTGTTATTATATCTTGGATAAATACACTATATTCTAAAATATTATAGATTGATTGAGATATTCTTGCTTAAGAATAGTTTCTAAATCTCACTTTAAACGTCTGGATTAAGTATCAAAAGCAATATTATATTGCTTTATTTAACTAAAACGTATTTATTTTCCATATTTTTATAATATTCAAACATACAACATGAAATTTTGAAAGTGCATATTTTAATGGAACAAGTTAGTATCGATGCTGTAAATGATTCCATAACACCAATTAAAAATAATTACATAATAAGAAAGATAGGTAGATAATAATAGAAACGAATATTTTTAATGTTACTGCAGCTAAAAAGCCTATAAAAATCGGTCGTGACACACATACAAACAAAAGGACAGACGGAAAAGACAGTGATCCAAGATGTACAATAAGGAACCCTTTTAAGAGTCATTTATGAAGTTAGAAGCCGTAAAACTACGTGATATCCAAACATAAAATGTTGTCATTTTTTTTATTGCTTACGCAGGCAGACGAGCGTTTGAACCACCTGACAGGAAACGGTCAACGATGCCCATAGACATCGGTAATACTTGTGGCACCAACGCGCTGCCTGCCGTGAGACATAGGGTATTAAGTCTCGTTTACCCAGTAGAACACATCAGTGTTTTAACACTACTACTTTTTAGCAAAAATAGGCACCGCGGCGGTACCAACCCAGATAGTCCCCTGTAAAAAAATAGCTAAATTAAATTAATAAATTTTAGCTAAGAAGTGAATTCAATAAAATGCCGAGGGACTAGGAACGGAAACAGTTTACGACAGCTATAAAAAATTTATCAAAATGACATATGATTGAGTTGTGCCATTGAGAAAAGTTTCTGGACTGCTTTTATTATATTTCTTACAATGTATTATCGAAGATTTTCTGGACAAGGAGACTAAAAACTTTAATTTGTACCGCGGTACGTACTACTTTTTGCGCATTCATGAAAAATTTGTCTACATATGTGACAATAAAAATGATTATAATAATCGCTAAAACCATAACAATAGAAAACATTCAGCAAAACGCCAAGTATACGAGCGTAAAGCTATCGTCAATTGTTAAAATTTAAGTTCAAAGCAAAGTGCACTCAGTTTGAATACTTTATACTGTTGTCCTTACAAGACGTTAGTGTAAAAATTACAGTGGTAAGTTTCAAAACTAAAGTCGTATAAACGCTTTTCTTGTTAAGTACTAACAGTATACTGGTGGCAAACGGACTACACGCACGATTTGGATACCAGAGCATGCCGATGCCATGGGTGGTGACCACTCACAGTGCCATTGTCAATAATCTGACTTCAAAACATGTGTGAATACTATGAATGTTGTTACTTGACCTACTTAAAACTGAAATGCATGTGTAACATCTGTATACAGCATGTTATTTCGAAGTCAAAACAATTCAAGCGCACGATTTGGATACTCAGTTGAACATGATGTCCATGGCGTGATGACCACTCTCATCATGGCCCGACTACTCGTCAAATCAATCGTAGACATTCAAAAAATGTCGGGCAAACTTATTATAATGTGTTTTTGCTATGACCTAACTTAACATAACTTGAAATGCATAGTGCAGTACTTCAACAATCTTGTAATAAAACAATATAAGCGTTTCACAATATCAAAACATAATATAGGCGCCACACACGAGCGTTCACGAATTGAACACAAATATTTGTTCACATGTTCGGATTCACTGCTTTCTAATTCATCCCTCCTTTATGTTACAATATTTTATACAGCAGGCGATTCTCATTACTTTAATGTATTGACTGTTTTTTTTCAAAACGTATTTAAAAATATAATGTATATTCATAAACATAAAAAATAAATTGTAAAACATTGTGACAAACAATATAAATACTAGGAATAAGCAAAATTTTGTTCTTATAAAAACTAGGCTCCGAAGAATAATAAAATCTTTCATGGGACAATGTATACTCTTCTCGGCAAAAGCCCAGAAAATATTCAGCTATTATCTGTAAATAAATTTTTAAAAGTTGTACAGGAACGTTTGTATGGTAAAGGATATTATTGCTGTAATGACTACTTGATAACACACCCTGGTAATGAACTGTTCGCTTCAGGGTAACTATTAAAATATAATGTTTAATGTAGAAAATTTGTAAAACTTATTGAAAAAAACGAAAAAAAAGTCCCGCTAAGTTTTTTACGCTGGTCTGCCTAACTACGCAGGAGATATTATAATACACAAGGGTACGCGCAGACACGCGCAACTGCACTTTCTATTCTTTTAAATGTCGTGCGGTTCGATGGGATGTGATAACTGACACAACAAAGAGAGATCAAGCACAGGACAACCTTTTTATGCCATCTGATGCATGAATCATGTTACTGACAATCGGGTGATCTTAGCACAATGTCTTAACCAAATTGGAAACAATAAGCAAAAGTTGTCGAGTTTCTGCAGCTTTTGAACCCCCGTCTTTCGTGCCGAACAGCATGCTATTAAATCGCAAACGCTGCCAAAACCGTAAAAGAGAGATTGAAAGTATGTTTTATATAGTTGTATATCATGGTCTATAGTAAAATCCGCAAACATACATATATCTTCGTTTTAAGAAAAACCCACAATAACCATTTCAATGTACAATATTGTCAAAAAATGAAATAGGGTACATTTAAACCTCTTAAATTAAGGGCACACTTTAATCATTATTCTATGCGTATAAAACGTGTCATACATGGTATTTTGATAAAATTAATACCTTAAGAGAGATTAGGGATTTAAAGTGCAGTGGTGGAAACCGCGGGTCAATTTCTTGTAGAGGGCACCTTGTCACCGGCTTATAATGCGCAAAATGCTTTTATTCTTTTTGTAGGAAGTTATATTTTATTTTGAAATTATACTTAATTTATAAAAATTTCACTTGTCCAATCTAAGTAAAGCAAGAGTTGCCTCAAGCATTCAAGACATTTAGATGATAATTCTGATCTTTTTAACTCTTTCTGCAATAAATTCCTAGGATATTTTCGGAATGGAAGAGATCTAAACTTTAAACAAATTGTTTTTGTTGTGATATATGAGATTTTTCCCTGCAGAAGCTCGCAGTATTTTATTTAAATTGATTTTCTTGAAACTTTGCAGGTTCGCAAGATTGTTCTTGAGTCATGAATAATGAAAGCGCTTTGTCTCAAATGCATCGTTGCTTTTGCATACATTTTTATGAAGTATTCTACAGGGTTTTGAATTTTACCTAAGCAGAAAATTTAAAGCTTAAGTTTACCATGTTTTCTAAAGAAGTGTTTTAAGCCTAATCATCAAATTTTATATAGCGACATAGCGCACAGGATTAACTCATTGAAGTGGCAGTGGTCTATTCCCCTGGTCCGAAGAACGGATGGCCGATGGGCTAATATGGTTTTAGAGTGGAGGCCACTTTAGGAAAACGGAATATTGGTCGACCCCAAACCAGGTGGGATTGTGATCTCCGTGCAGTAGCCGGTTACAACCTGACAGCGAGTAGCTCGGCCTCTTGGCGTTTATTGTAATAGACCTATGTCTAACAGTGGACTATCACCGGCTGATGATGATGACGTTTAATATTTATTATATAGTTGTTTACCCATATTTTAAAATAATATCCCCGTCCAGGTAATTTTCTGTTTATTTTTGAGGATACTTTTATTGTTCCTAACATTATATTAGCTAAGCTATATAGATTTTTATTAGCTATTTACTTTTACAAATACTGATACTAGCTTAGGTGGTTATATGATATAAAAATATTATATTTTTCTGAAAATTTTTAAGCGGCAATATCGACATTAAACAAATATTGGTTCACATAAACTATATATTGTATATTGTAGAATTTACGCTTTATTCATTTAAGATTATAATCCAAAAAATAGTGTTCAATTGATGTTTTTATTATATTTATTATCGGCATTTTTTTGTTGTTAAATAAAGGATTTAATGTCAGTTAGGACTAAGACAGAAATAATAATTTTCGAAAAAAGGTCTATTATGTTATGCATATTTTTGTTAATGATCTTTTAAAAAATTATACCTTTTTGAAACTTTTTATGGTTTAAGTATAATTTAACATTTAAATATATAATATAAAATTATAATTAACTGATGAAAAGTTTAGTTATTACAGACACAACCTTTTGTTCAATATATCTTTCAAATAAATATTATTAAATAAATTAATGAACATAAAGTTTTGTTTTATGTCAATTTATACCAACAGATTGTAAATAGTTATAAACTTAGTGAAAAATAATGAACTGAGTACAATTGGTTGAATTAAATTCTGGCTTATTGTCATTGAACTGGTTTGATTACGTAATAACAAACAATTTGTGTAATCGTATAAGTATTTCATTGGAAGATGGCTATAATGTCCTATCATAAAAAGTATTATTGCTAAAATCTCAAGATTATAAAATATAATTTAATTTTTAAACCATCTTAATATATATTTAACAAACTCGTACTATCTTATAATTGTAAATAGAATGATTTATTTAAATAACTTTAATCAATGAAAAGGTTTGTTGTATCGGCTGCATTAACCTTCGTTAAACAACAAAAACAAGTAATATATAGTTTGATGATATATGTGATTCATTATAATTGTATTATGTTAACATATATGTCAACTGACTTCCTGCAAATCGAAATAATCAAACATTGAATCGTAAGAACCTTAGTCTCAATTTATAAAAGTAAATGTGAATACGTTATTATTACTATTTTATGCACTTATTAAAAATAATGTTGATGCAGACAAGACATTTGCATATTTTTTATAACAGAATCAAACGTGTTCGTATGCCCGTTTGGCGTCTAAATCACATGATGAGCTTTGCTATAACTTGTGTGTAACAACGTAGATCGTAATCATCTAACATGCACTCGTATATACGAAAACTCTTAATCAAATAACTCAGAGCAATAAAGTTATTGTTCTAAAAATGATAGTAAAACAATTAATTATTACTTTTACTACGTGACCGACTGTAAAGAGTTAACTACCATAAAAACTGCATAGAAAGCAAATAACCTGTAGTAAGAATACCATTTCTAATGCGGGTACTTATAGAAAAGAAGTTTCGATATTGACGTTTGGTCTGTCCGAGATCAAGTCTAAAAGTCGGGTCTGAAATATAGCGACGAAGCTTCCTATAAGCTGCTACCCGGAACGGAACTCTCCTCGTGTGTGATAAGCGTTGTAAATCTTTGAAAGTGTTAGTGTGTTGAGTGGTGTTATGCATCGACTCGGCCGTACGAGACATCTGGTGGCTGTTGTCGGGGTCAAGTAAGCCATTTAGTAAGAGACATGTTCAGCTGTTGTCATCATTTTTACTTTTTGGAATTCTCTTTAAGTTTTCAAAAAGTACCATAAAACAAAGAATCAAGAAATCAGGCCACAATCGGCCTCAATAAATGCCATATTGATCGGTCCATAGTTAAAATTATATGGCTCATTTATGTTATTTGTCGGACGGCGCCATTATCCCGTAGAGTGAATTAATTGGTAAATATAAAATCTTTCAGCATTAAATTATCTTAACCATGAAGAGTGGCATTTGATAAAACTCAGAGCATTTCGTCAATTGATTTAGATTGTATTGATTATTAAACATATTAATTACGAAAAATATTGTAAGATGTCTATTTTAATATTAACCGCATTGTAAAATTGGCAAGGAAAACAAGTAAAACTAAAAAAAAGTATGTCTGATTCCGAATGTAAAATTCAAGTTTGATCTGCATAATATATATAATCTTAATCTTATTTAAATGCATAAGTATTTATAATTTTTTAGAGGCTCATTGCAATTTTATATTTTCTTTAACAAATTAAATATTAAAAAAATTTACAATAAATAAATAGAGTCCTTTACGGTAGGTAGAACGTTGGTGATGACCATGGTATTGTCGATGTCCATGGGCGTTGAAAAAAATATTGTAATATTTATAAAGGTACTTCAGATGTAACGATATCATCAATTGCACAATTTTGAAGTTGCTCTAACGGGTTCTAATTAATTGCCGGAAGCCTATTAATTACAACCGAATGTCAAATTGAAAATATGAAATTTGGTCGTTGACGTATGAAAGCTCAAAATTTGAATGCATTTTACAAATTAAAAATTTACTAGGTTCTAAATAAACCAAATAAACAAAGATTTTTTTAACGTAGATGTATGAAAAATACTGCCTGAATATATTTCATTTAAGTTGTTATAATTTTTTCCACAATTATTTATTTCAGCTTTAATCTAGAATCATTTAACGTTATAACTAGTTGTAGTTACTATAGAGATGACTCGAATTGTAATTATAATATGACCGGAAGGGTACAAAGAATAGAAAAAAATAGTTCTTTAAAGTAATAACTTAAAGCAATTTTTCGTTTCTCATTTCTTTTCGCAATATTTATATTAAGAATGTTTTCATTATTTTTTGTAAATATTTTGCTTAACGACGAACTCGAACCTATGAAATAATAGCGAAATACCTTAACAGCGTTAATTTGACGCAATCTCAAGACTTCAAAAAATAAGATAGTATATGTCAAGAACACGATTTCTTAGTTATGTTTTTTACATATATAGCCCGTTACATTTTTCACCTTTTTAAACCTGACTTTGGGAGAATTTATGATTAAAAAAGGTACAAACCAAATATGTTTTACGGTGTTTTAGTTTGTTCACTCATAACAATTGACGTAATAAACAAAAGCCCGCGTTGTTATTAACTCGAGTACTAGCGTCCGATTCCCAGGAGCACCACAGGTTATTGTGGAACAATGAGTAGGTTACTTTTGAAACGTATAAAAATTTCTAGCGCCCATGATATGTTTACTCAATATATAATAATAATGTTCTTTCTTACCTTTAATATACTTTATAATTTCTGTTGTTGTGTAAATGTGAAATACTGTCTTCTCCGTACTTACAATATCTTGCGATTTTGTTTATTTCCTTTCAGGAAATCATGCTTTTTATTGGAAGAATGTAATGGAGATGATACGTATAAAAACTGTGCAATACACAGTAAACGTTGAACATGTAATCTAATATTTTATTGCTTTTACCTTATTGTAAAAGCTCATGCTTAACAAACTGGTGGTCAAGGAATCGTATTCTGGGGAAAATCAAACTTATATTTTATTAATTTCTAATTCATTAAAGCATCGTGGACACACACCAATTTGCCCGTAAATAAAAACAAATCTGCATCGAATCGGCATATAGAAAGCCGGTCTCGAGTCTCAAGAGACTATGTGTAGTCATAGGAACTTACAATTTTCTGCCAATACAACAATCAATCGACAAATCGTCTAGTATATTATAGTACTACTTTTCTAAAATACATAATGATACTAAAATGTTAAAATAAATTCATAAATACCTATAGAATACTAAATAGATTGCTTTTTTTGTATGTAACATATTCATTTTATGTGTGATAATGGGATATTATATGAATATGCTAAATGAAACCAGGTGAACATGTAGAAAAAATAAAAAATGTTGCACAGTTTATTGCTTTTATTTGAACCGTGGATGACGTTTTATAGTCCTCGGATATATTCTTTACATACTATAAAAAAAAGTGTATGCATGTATCAGCAACGTTATACGCTTGTTCCCCAATTTTTAATATTTACAAATCATTAATCCGACAGTTTTGTTTTAAGTTTAAGTATCGTACCGTTAATTTCATACTTTAATTTCAGTAAATGTTCTATTAACTTTATTTTGGAGCTATTCAGTGAATCCAAAATTTCGTTTGAATGAAAATCGAAAGAGAAATTAGCGACCTTATGCATGCAATAAGATGCCTTTGACCGTGCTTTATAATGTGTATATTAAAATTTCTTTGCCTGACTGGAAATCAAATTAGAATTATAAGTTTAATAATAGGGTTACTTCCGTTGCGTACAGCATAACATGTTTCATTTCTAGCGTTCAGACAGAAGTGGTTTGTTATCTACTCACATTAATATACAAAAAATATAATAGAATAAAGTTTACCAACTCTTGTGTCTACAATTACCCATTGGCCATTAATTTTTGATTGGTCTGTTTGTAATGTTGGAACTCAATAATTACTCCTGATTGTAATTAGAATAAAAACATACTTGTGCAATGGGAGTACTATTGAGTCTCGTAGGTCTAAGCGAATTTTATCAGAATCTACACATTTATAAATAAAACCAGTAACTTATCCTTAAATCAATTACAATTAGTAAACAGTCCACGATTTTTTTAAATGAAAGACAATGCTATTTCTTCACTGAAAAAATAAATAAGAACAGATTATTCTTTAAAGGAAATTAAACAGCTTCCCGAGAGTTTACAGAGATCCCATAAGGAAATTGCTTAAATAATATTTACAATTTTATGACAACTTCCTTATAAAGTAGTCATCCTATTAAAATTATCCATATTTATTATATTCAATAGTATTACAGAAAGGACACCTTGGGCTTAAAAATTTTACATTAAGTCACACCTTAAACTTAAGAGTAAAGTGAAAGTTCGTGTTTAGAGAATATTCGGGACTAACTTTGTTTTGGTCGGCTTTCAATTGGTTCTGTTGTGTAACATCGAGTCCATTAAGACCCTTGTCTGAGGAGTTTAACTACTTCGTATCTGGCTTACTGTCTACAAAACAATGCTAATATTAAATGATATAATCAACTTGTTTCTAACATTATCAATTTATCATGTGAAACTTTCGCCTTAGCTGTATTTTTTGATATACTAAAGTTTTATCTTTTATCATGAACTGAAATAATTATTATTCATTAGTCTTTGAACTACCAGCAACCTAAACGCAAGATTTCTATGATCAGGTTAAAGTTCTTAGGTCTTTCATTTGGTCCAAAGATCTTTAATTTTTTTAAAGTTTCGATTTGAAATATTAATAATTAGTACCCGAGGGGTAGGGAACAACAACGTTTGTCTCCATATGCTATACCATTAAAAAAACATGTAACAAATTAGTTCTGTAAAAATTCCGATCTGTAAAAATTAATTCGCCGTATATTTCATAGTACTCGCAAAGCAATTTGTTAACTACGAGTTGCTCGTACCTATAACTGGCCAAAAATTATACCACTTCCAAAAAAAACCGAACAGTACTTTCTTACAGACTTGTCGAATTTATATATATATACATATCTTAACATACATAAATCACGTGTCACGTTGTTTGTCCACGATGGACTCCTAAACTACTTAACCGATTTTAAAATATAGTTGCACACAATGTGCAGTTCAATCCTACTTGAATGATAGAATAGCTTACATCTTACTAGTACAAATTCTACAAGCAAGAATATATATTTAATAATGTTTGTATGTTAGCATGAATTTACGTAATACATAAAGATATTTCCTGGAAAAATTTAACAACGAAGTAAAATGTTTCTAAAACGTCTTGTAAAGAAAGAGCCGGGAAAATAACCGCACAGTATATTTCTTTAAATTCTACATGCAAAAGGCAGTGAAAGTCTGACAAGTTAAGTTCAAATTTCAGAATCCTTCCTCTATTTTAAACTAGATTCCGCTGTTTTTACTAGGTCGATTGTGATATCCCTTTAAATTAACTTCGATTAAAAAACACACATAATTATCCAAAATATCACATCCGTTGGCACTCCCGATATGATAATGTTTTATTTATACAAAAATATCTCTTAGTGAAATATTTATTAGTGTTAGTGAAATTTTTACATTTTTTAAAGAATGAAGCTTGAAGCATAATAAGTAAAGTTGTTAAGTAAGGCCCACTTTACTAAAACTCTTTAAAAAACGATTGGAACACATAAAGCTTCTATGGTTTACTTATACTACTGGGCGTTTTATTTTAAGGTCAATTTATGTAATACAATGTGTATATGTATACAGAAAAGTTTCAGTTAATTTTACGTTTTCATTGAGATAAATATAAATAGATATTTTTCTTACATTTTCATTATACATAGGGTTCTAGTGTATCAAAAGAGATTTGTATACGTTTCAACTTAATAGATAAACTATAGAGTGAAACCTAAGACAGAAATATATGTTTAGTGTGTCGTGTTTTTCTTATCTCAATAATTTTATTTAAGTTTTGTTATATCGATTAAATATATTTTTCTCACTTTTCACAAAACAAGGTGCTAAGAACCATATTTTTGCATGTTATGTCTACCTATAATTGATTGTGCATTTGAGAACACTAATTTATGTTTGTATATATATATGTGTTTCGTATTTAGTTTAACAATTGTCAGTGAACTAAATAAATAAATAAAAGCCCTAGTTCGATTAATGCATATAAAAATTAAAATAATGAAGCAAACATTTAACAGTTTCAACAATGGAAGGTTACTAAGGTTACTTAAGTACTATTCCTAAAACGGTATCCGTTTTTAGGAAAAAAGAAGTCTGGATATTGACATTGTAAGTGTTGTGCATCTGTGAAAGTGTTAATGTGTTGAGTGGTGTTAAGCATCGACAAGCCCGTACGAGGCATCGTGGCTGTCGGGGTCACGAGAGCCACTTCAATGTTTTTAGTATAAGAGACGTTCAGTTGTTGTCATAATTTTTCCTTTTTAGAATTCCATTTGAGATTTCAAAAAATATATATTACTGTTGAGTGTATTATTCACGTGAATGAATAAGAAACTTATGTCACTGCTTATAAAGTTACATTTAGAAGGAAAATATGATACTTTGACTTGTTGATACTGTAAGCATACTTTTTTAATTCTCTTAGATTGACTTCTAAATAAACGTATGCGTTACTTTAACTATTGAACTATACTGACGCCGTTGTATAAACATGAATAGGCCGATGCATTTCAAACATGGGGTTAAGCAAACTGCATTAAATTCTGCGCATATATAACAATATTGCATATAATATTTTTTACATCGACGCCTTAACTTTTCAAATTATTTTAAATACATTTTAACCATGTTCTATTGTTCTATAGACCAAAGAATGTCTATACTTTACAATACTTCCAAAATTTCTAATCGTCTGCTACGTCTATGGAACAGACGAAGGTGTTGTTTGTGTTTAGGTCAAAATCTTGGCACAATTTATGTTCTAAAGGTGTATTATAGACTAATTTACGTAGCTTATATGCATCTTGATATCTATAAATTAATGTAAATTAGAAACAAACCCAGCACCGATACTATGTTCATGGTTATTTTTAACACTTTCGTAACTTGTAAAATTATCTTGTTACGTTTATGCAGTAAAGGACATCTATATTGTAATAAAAATTAATCAAAATGTTTATCTTTCTTCTACTTCGACTATTATTTACTATAAGAAAAAGAATAGCAACACAGAAAGTGGTCTCATAACTCACGGCTTACGAACAATCTTGCAAAACTACGAAGCTTCAAGTCCGATTTGAATAAAGGATGGAGAGCCCGGAGCAGAAAATGTGATAATTAGGGACGTAAACAGTATTTTTTGTTTGTCCTTTTGCTTCTTGTACGAAGGATTTTTTTATTAAATAGCATAATTTTAAAATTCATGAGGTGCAACCTCATAAATTTTAAAATCAATTAAAATTGAAATGCTCAGATTATTTAAATCTGACAGGGTAATATAATGTACAAACTTATTTAAAATTATTTAATGCAGTTTTTAATCCGAAGAAAACTAGAAAAATACCTTTTGTTTTCTATATTTTACTTTTAATTCCTTATGCATGATATATAAATAAATAACTATAAAACGTATGCTCTCAACAAAAGAGAGCAAAGCTACAGATCCTCGAAGAAGATTAATAGCATCATATTTCATTTTCAATTCTCGTGATATTTTTTCCCTAACGATTACATCGTTATCGGAACGCTTTAATTCAAAATTTTCTAGTCGAAAATAAATTCTTTTTTTTTATTTCATAAATCCAAATAACGTAGAAATATCTACGGACATCAAAGCTTTTCGTAGAAGTTATAGCATATCAAATTTAATTTTCTTTAATAACCTTTACTAATTTTTTCAAATGATTATAAAGCTAACATAACAGTACATTTTAATTCCATCAAAACGTGTTTCTGAACTGTATTTTTAGATAGATAAAAACATGAAATATTTAACAAAATAAAAGGAGGAATGAAAACTGAAAACTGAATCCATGCGTCGGATGGGCATGTAAAAAGTCGGTCCACCAACCAACCTGCGTTGGCCCAACGTGGTAGGATACGGTCCAAACCCCCTAATGGATAGAAGTATATTAGGGGAGGCCTCTGTCCGGCAGTGAGATAACACAGGCTGATGATGAATGATGAAAACTGAAAATTTAAAGCAAAACACAAACTAGTCGTTTCTAAAATTTGCCGAGAACTCTCACTCTCAGACATGCTCTCTTAGATGTCAACTCCAAGAGGCACTTCAATGGAGCGTTTCGCTGCGCTAGCATCTTTAGGATTTGTGATTCAGTAGGAAAAAAAAATTATGTGTTTAAATTATAATATTTTTTTATTTTAAATAGAAAATATGTCTCATTGCAAAGGAGCCAAAATATTGTGTCATTATTTTACGGGTAAATAATAATCAGCGGGGGTGAGTCCAATGTACACCTTATGATACCAAACTCTATAAGTAACACTTTGCTCTGAGTATGAATAACGACGATAAAATATACTGTAGTTTGACCCGAATTTTTAATAACTAGCATGAACTGGAGCGGTATAACGTGGACGTTATGGCTGTTTTAAGCGCAGCTTTCAACACGCACGCGGCACGGGTTACTTATGCTTGTGTGCTTTAATCTACGAAGGATATATACTTGAGTAGGTACCGAGATGGATCATGTACAAAAACAGGGTTTGAATGCGATGAAAATTTCCGAGAACTTTGTCTAAACTTGGTTAAGCTAACACGATGTTCAGCAACAATATTACAACTATAAATTAAGCCAGACGTCGCTTTAACTTAAGTTATGGCACTAACTTAAACTGAGAGTAGGGAAAAGTATGTCCGACAAAAACCTCGTTATAACATGCAAATCATTATAACATGATTTAATTATTACAGTGTCAAACTAAATTTTACAGACGCGTTAAATTTTTTATGATATTGTTTTTAAAACCAGTCAACAGTATAGGAATATTTTACGTTGGAAACTATTCAAAATGCAATTTTAATAACGTTGAAAAATTATAGTTTTAATTTTAGTTGTGGTTTTTAGTACTCCCACGTGAAAATGTGATTGAATCAACAAAGGGAATACAATAGGGACATTATTTTGAATTCATTATCGGATTTTAATTAAAACAAATGTTAACAGTGCATTTCAATGACATTAAATAGTATGTAATTTTAATTATTTCCTATTCAATTTTATCACAGATTACATCAAAAACAATTATTTATTTTACCAATGACGATTTTGATAAACATGGGCAATTATTTTAAAATTATTTATTTATAGATATAGTAGAAGCCATTTTTCCTTTATTCTCAGTAAAATTATGAGTACAACGTTATTAGAAACATTAAAAAAGAAAAGTTTAAAGGATAAACCTATATCCTAGCTAGCTATAAACAGATTAAAAGTGTATCCATTTCTTTCACAAATTATTAAACAGTTAATGTACACAATTTAACCCTTTCCCTTTGTCAGAGCTGGTCACATTTTTGAGTATCTGTCCCCTAGTTTGATATCATATTTTTGCAACTTTACATTAGAAATTATCGAATTTAAACAGCACTTCCGAAATCAGTATTTGTATTGTAGATCGGATGGGCATGTAATAATCCACCCAACAAATGCGGGATTTGACTAGCGTGGTGGGATACGGTCTAAATACTCCCTAATGGAGAAGTCGTGCTTTAGGGAAGGCCTACGTCCAGCAGTGGACTAACACGGGCTGATGATGATGATAATTTCTACAATCGTCATCATCACCCCTTGTCACACAAAGTTATATTTTAACAACCCCCAACGTCCTCTCTCCCCCACAACGTGTGACGTACTTTATGGATAGCCTTTTATTATTTATCATAAGACCTATACTTGAACAAGTACTTAGTTTAAACTTAGTAATCTACTTAGTTTTTGTAATGCGATGCAAGCAAAAAATAATTAAAAACTTTATAAAGTATGTACAAACTTTATACCATAGATAAAGATTTTTGTAAATAATACGAAAACAATATTTTAGTAAAGCTCATCAATAAATGAACAAAACGCGCTAAAAGGCACTTTTACTTCCTAAAAGGCCCGAAGATTAAAATCGCTCTACAGTCTGTTTGATCCTTCTGAGAAACTTAATAAACTGAGTAGAGTGTACCTCCTAATTTTGCCCTTTTAATTAAATCTAATTACGTAAAACGTAAGATATTAACATTGAAAATAAATGTTAGTTTCCCGTTTTAGAAATCGACGAAAACTCAATAACAGATAAGGACGTGGTTTTTTCTAAGACTTCATAAAATTTAGTAATAGAAAAAACTACAAAAAAAAAGGCCACCACGATTGGTTCTTTGGGAATGAAAAGGGCTATATTTTGTTTACTGAATAGGACTACATGACAATGAATACTGCTTCCGTAGCCTAGTCGTATGGGCGTGTGCTTCAGAAACGGGAGGTCATGGGTTCCCGGAGATTGTAGAGTCCCCGCAGGTTTCTAACCCACCACCTCCGGTTTCTAAAGGCTACGGAGTCAGATGAAATATCATATGTTAAATTTATAATACATAGTAACATACATTTATAAACAAGAAATTTCATTAAAGAAACAGTGATTGAGGTGAGTAATCTAGTTTAAAAAAGTGATGAAAAGCGCTTGCAGATGTTGTTAATGAAATTGCAAAACGTTGAATTTATTTGTCAGGACATTATTCACGGTTCTTTTAATGGGCCTCCAGTGAAGCTTGACAAATGATAATCGATTTACCGTAACGTCCTTTTGTACATTTTTTGAGCTTTTCATTCAGAATCATCGCTGATTTTATTCGTTTTGTTTTCAAAAAAATATATTATATATATATGAATAGCGAGAAAGTAGTGAATGACTTTATTAACTGCCTCCGTAGCCTAGTGGTAAGGGCATGTGCTTTAGAAACCGGAGGTCGTGGGTTCGAATCCCACAGGGACTCAACAAATTTTCATTGTTGTTTCCTAGTTGGTTAGGGCAATTTGGGCCGATTACCCAATTGTCTGAAAAGTAAGATGATCCATGCGTCGGATGGGCATGTAAAAAGTCGGTCCACCCACCAACCCGCATTGGACCAGCGTGGTGGGATACGGTCCATAACCCCTAAGGGATAGGGGTCTATTAGGGGAGACCTATGTCCAGCAGTGGATTATCACAGGCTGATGATGATGATGGACTTGGTTTTCAATTATAATTCAAATCAAATATCTTTATTCAATGTAGGAGTGATAGTCTCGCTTATTGATAGTTAAGGATAGCGTCCTTAATTATCAATAAGCGAGACCAGCGGTTCGGAATAGGACGCCTCTGACCTGAGAAGAACCGGCGAAAGAAACTTGGCGGGTTTTTTTTGTTATCTTTTTAAATGATTAAATATTTTATTCATATTAGTAAAATGCAGTTATATCATACGTGTTTTAATTATGAGTTCGTAAAAGACTAGAGAAATTCACTTCTATCATAATAATCCTTTAACACATAAACGATCCTTAACAACTTTTTAAAATTTATTGATTGTTAAATTCTGAACGTTTACTTCGATTTTGTACTATAAGCGTATACATATTGTCCCATAGAATATTCTTAGTAGTTTAGTTTCTATTTTTCAGCTGTTTGTTGCTTAAATTCTGCTTCTAATCTTATTGAAAGTATATCAATTTTTTGATTATTAACACAAAATAAATAGGATTACTCTGCAGTCTAAATCTTACAATTTGTTTACGGCAAAACACAATATAAACGTATCAATAATTTAAAAGCAGAGTGGAGACCATAAGCCAAAATGGGGAAGGGGGTTGTCCCTTGTCAGAGGAGCTTAACTACTTGGTATCCGGCTTCCTGTCTACGCGACAATGCTAACGTTAATTGGCACAAATCGTATCGTATTCGTATCGTCAAATTGTTTCTAAAATTGTTAATGTAAATTTATTAAGTATAGCTTGACCTGTGTTTTTAGAAAATAGAATGTCAGTATTATTATTATTTTTGTAGTACTTCAGTAAAAGACCTTATCGTTGCACAATAGAAGACAAAATAGAAATAGAAAATCAGATAGCAAATTTGCTAACAAAAAATTTAATTGAAGAATCTTATAGCCCATTTGCAGCGCCAGTTACCTTGGCATTTAAGGTATTGATTTTCGGGAATTGAAAAGTCAATCACACCACAAGCACAATCATTACTGAGTTACTTGATAATTAAAGCAAGAAACAGTAAATGTTTTACCATTCTATACAAAAACTCCACATTTTGGTCAATACCACTACGTATTGAGGACAGGCAGTAAACTGAATTTGTCACACAAGAAGGACATAATCAGTTGATTTGTCTGCCATTGGTTCAAAATATCAACAGCTAGATTTAGAGGATTTTATAGTATATATTAAGAAAGCATAACTTGAAAGTGTTTTCATAAAATTATATTGATGACATCTTTATATTTTGCAATCATTTAAAAAACGTATAGAACACATAGATAAAGTACTCAAAGCGATAACTAACAAGAGGAAAATTCTTGGGCCAAATAATAATACACCTTTTTTTAACATGCGCGCTCACCGTTTGTACGACGTTTTTCAAACGGTCTTTAAATTTATGTAAAATGGAGAGCGAGAATTGAATTAATTTTTTTGTTGTATTATATTATATAAATTGAGAGTTAATTGAGAGTTAACTATTGTTTACAAACTTTTATAATCATTTCTCCATTTTTCAGAGAAAGAGATAAGTTTTATTTGTCCTAAAATATTATGAGTTCTAAAAAAAGGAGTAAGTTATAGTTATCTAAATATAATCTTATTCCTGCCGACATCCTTACAAAACTTTTAATCTTATTTAAACAAAGATATGGTGTAATTTTTCTTTTGAGAATTAAATTAAAGTAGCATTATTTCTTTACAAAAAATTATTATAACAATGAAAGATTTTATTCATCAGAATCGGTTTTACTAAATAACCAACTTCGAAATACAGGGTTTCTCCAAAACAGCTAATTTGGCCCTTCGGGCTTACTGATATTACAACACCAGCAAAGTTTCTTTAGGATACAGGTAAGTTTATGATAAGCCTTTAGATATTTATATAATTACAGTAGGAGTAACCTGTATAGATCTTCTTAATTATTTTCTCATTTCTATTAAGGAACCGGAAAGGCAAACTTGCTTTTCTCTCAAAGAAACGATAAAATCGATTTGAGTACAAAAATATTTTATAATGGAAATAGACTTGTTGTTAAAGATATGTGGGGAACAATGAAGAAAAAACGAACTGAATAATTTTTGCTGCATCCGTAGCCTAGTGGTGTGGGCTTGTACACTTTTGCTATAATTTCAAGCCTGAAATAAAATTCCCTATGAGAAACATCGGTTTCTGACTGTGGTATAAGTATCAGTAAAAAAAGTGAACGTTATACGATTTATTTTTTTACATTGTTATAGACCGTTTATTAAATAAATGAAAATAAGTTAAATCAAAATAAATTAAACACCATCCAGTTTGTAAACATTATTAATTTAATAAGGACTATGAAAAAAGACCAACAATTCATGTTACTTTTTTAAATATTCCTACTTACTGGAAGAATAAATTTTATTTAACTAGTAGAAGCGTAATTACCTTACCACTTTTAATTTAGTTCACTTTTGCTTATTAAAGTTCGAAGAATTTTTATTTAATGTTTAAATACAATCTTGTTATAAAACGTTACAGCTTCTAAAATTTGATCACGGATGCTTAAAATACATTTTGATGTTAATAAGAAGTTTGACACATATCTTTACAAGAAAAGATAGATTTATAATAAAATGTTCATAAATTTGTAGCCTCCGTAGCATAGTCATGGGTTCGAATCCTGCTGGGACGCAGTAAATTTTCATTTTTGTTCCTAGTTGCTAATAAATAAAAAAGTTGTAACACACACTTATAAAAAACTCGCCTTTGGCATATTAGTATGTTGAAATATATAAAAAATTGACGAAAAAATATTTCGTCGCCATTAAGAACGTGCCTACATCCGTAATTTGAAACGCAAAGTTTTAACAAGATGTCTTCGAATTATCTTCAAAGAGATCTAACTTTTTACTCCCATAAAAAGTTTTCAACAATGTTTCAAACTATAGGATTACATCGTTGACTTTCTACTAGACAGTGATTTCTTTTTTAAGATAAGTTTAAAAATGTGTGTGTTATATCACAAAAACAAAAAAATATGTATGCATATTTCATATTTTTATTAATTGTATGTAATGTCAAAATAGTTTTTTAAATTTAAGTGCTAAATGGATGTTGTATCAGCAATAAGTTCCATTTCAACCAATACACCAGTAAATGATAATCTTCTGCGTCATCTAGCTAATTAGCTTAAAACGTACTAAACCAGATTTTTTTGACTCGGATGTTACGCTTGCAGATCCTAGTCTTTGGTAAGCTTAAACTAAAACACAGTTCGCGAGAAGCTCCCGTCCCCACGAAGTAGGTGGCCAACATTTTTTGCTAAAAATAGGGCCACACGTATATACACAGAAGGTACGTAGGTTAGACTATTGTTTATGTCTTAAGGATCGTCGACGATCGGTTTACGAACCGGCACGCCAACGGTCTCGCGACTCTATTAATCGGTGGCTGAGCGCGGTGAGAACCACCCTGGAACGCGGGTGTATCTAGTGTACGCGGTGTGTGTGTTTTTCTGTCCTCGTAAGCGAGGGCGAATTACAGGTAAGTGTGTGCTATCCCTACTTGTGTGGTGTGTAGGGTTTGATGTCGCGATCCCCTGTTGGGTTCGACACCTTCCTCGTCTGTATAATAATTTGGATCGAGGACAACGTTTCGCGGTCTACGCTTTTGACTGGACGCATTTGGATCGGTCGTGTACGATGCTGCTTTTACAAGCAAAGGGTTATTATGATCAATAAAGTGTTCGCGGTTTGTTGGCAATGTACTATCGCTGAGTAGGTCTACGTTACATTGGTACAACTGCGCCCTGATAGCGAGGCGGATGAATTTATTTTGCACTAGCTGGAGTTTGTGCAGGAACCCGAAGGATACATGAGCGAGTGATTGGCATTCATAAGCCATGATTGGTCGTATACTTAAGCAACATTTTACAGTGCGTTAAAAAAATATCGTGGTTTTTGCTTCATTCTGCGATAACTTAATTTATAACCTCTGAGTGTTTCATTCTGCATCATACTAATAAAATATTAACGTGTAGTGTGAAAACACTACTGTGTTTCGGTTTGATGGGCACCGTAGCCAGTGTATTTACTGGGTAAACGAGACTGAACATTCTATGTCTCACGATAGGCAGCGCGTTGGTGATACTAGTATTGCCAATGTCTATGGGCGTCGGTGACCACTTTCCATCAGGGAGCCCCGATTGCTCGTCTGCCTGGGTATGCAATAAAAAAAATTGAAAAAACCTGTAAAACAGGTGAATCTAGATGATACATAAAATAGATTATTAGTATTTCTCATTTTCAATAGGAAAATCGATATAAGATAGCTTTCACAAAAGACTTATATTGTGTATCTTGGAAAGTAAGCACCTAAAATAACTACGAAACTCCCTCGACCGAAGTTTAAAAGTCAAACATTTCTGATCTCAGCCAGAAAATATTATTAAGTACTTATATAAATTTTCTTATAAGAGAAATCTAAGTTAATAATTGTGTATTTTACTTTTTATTAATATCACAAGATTATTCTTACTTATGATAAAAAAGCACGGAGCGTATTTTACATTGAATAAATTTTGAGCAACTGTCAAAACACCTTTATAAATATAATTTTACTGTACGTTCGATAGGGTGTGTGTTCAAGTGTATTCGAGGATGGTTTACACTCCCCAATAAGTCCGGCAGATGGCGCAGCAGTCGGCATTTAGGCTATTTATTTAAACTGCAAGTAAACTGCAGAATCGACTTGAACTTTTATTTTTATTTGTTTTAATATCCTTATCGCTTGATACATTATGCAGGACAACGTCTTCTGGGTCCGGTACTTTTCCCACATATTTCTAACATGTATACATTTTATTATAGTTTTTCTGAAATGTTTAAGCAGAAAATGTTAAGCAACGTTTAAACCACCTGAATATGTAAAATAATGGTTCTACGTAATTGTTTGTCTTCGCTATTCATTTATATCCGTCATCTCTTATATTTATGCGGTAGCCTGTTGCGAACTTCGAGTTGACACCAGTTTACAAATAAACAAACGAATTAACAAGGCGGGCAGTGATAACTAAATAGCTATTAAGATGAAATATCCTCAAAGCAATAACACAAATAAAAACTAGAAACCTTCCCGAGGAAACTATTCATATATTTTAAAATTTTTAAGAAAGTTAGAAAACACTGTGCATTAAACTAATGGGTAATTACTCATTTCGGAGTTATTGACAAATATGTTTGTATATTTAAAACTTTTTGAATAAACACCCTATATAACCCTTAACCTAACTGGTACGGTATGTTATAAAGAGTTAACCTTTATAACATACTGTGAAACTCTGTTTTGTAAAAAGTTTCGCCTCCACTGTTCAATCAATTTAAATTCGATGAGGCTCTAAAAGTTTTAAAATACGAGAACAATGCAAGCTACGCGAGATATAGGCCAATTGATTGACAACATTTTATTTTATACACTTTCCTGAACGTATTCCATGTATAAAATGTACATATTCCGTCTTTGAAAATGGTAAACTAGAAAATTGGTTAAGTAGATAATCGGAAACCGTATACATATTCTGTTTCATTGGGTAACAGATATTAGCAATTTCCGACTCGCCCTAAAGGGGAGTGTACCATAGACAAAAGACGAGGCTGCTTTGGAGGCCAGCGCTGGTGGGGTAACAGAAGGCTTAAGAAAAGTACTACGTAGTAGTTTTAGTCGGTGCGAGTCTTACATAATCCGTCCTGTGAGTATGCGTAGACTTTTCCCCACAAAAAAAAATCTGAATTTAAAAGGCAGCAGATACAAGTTAAACGTTTGAAAATTTTTATTGAAGTTAAAAATTCAGAACACAATTTAGGGTAACGTAGGGAGTCCTGGAAAAATATTAGAATAATTTCGCGCTACAAATTGCAAAGCAACTTGCATGTTCGCTTCTGTATCGTAGAGTGCCCGCAATTACGCACATAAAGGTGTTTTTTTTTTTAACTTACCAAACAACATTTTTATTTTTAGTCTCGTCCATAAGAATTGTTGCAAAAGACACAAAGTTTCCTCATATCTATTAATCAGAAAATAGCGGCGACTTTGTTGCAGAAATGCGCATCGCTGTGATTTTTCCAGTAAGTATTAAAAAAATGATAAATTAAATTGCTTTATTCTGTCTGCATATAGATTGAGGAATAACTTGTTGTAAACCTTGACGTTTAAATATTAAATAAATGATAAAACACTGAGAAGCGATATAGACCATACAAAGTGACCTTAACTATCACAAAGAGATTGTTTGCGTATTAAAAACCAATTTTTAACAGATTAATTTTATTAAAACAAGTTGGTTATAGATATAAAGGAAACCGTTTCCAGAAAGTACTTAGGCTGCAAAAAACATTTAAAACAGCAGCATCGTACATGGCCGATCCAGACGCTTCCAGCAAAAGCGTAGACGGTGAAATTTTCTCCTCGATCCGGACGAGGAAGGGATCGCCGAGACTCGCCCGGGACCCGCTCATCCCGATATCTAACGTTACGCACCACACAAATAGGGATAGCACAAAGTCACCTGTAGTTCGCCCTCGCTTACGAGCGCTGGAAAACACACACACCGCGTTCACTAGTTACACCCGCATTTCCAGCTTCTGATTAATAGCACAGTCAACAAAATACAACAGTCGCCAGACCGTCAGCGTCCCGGTTCGTAAAATGATCGTTGACGATCGTTACGAGATATAAACAAATGCGTAACTTATGTACCTTCAGTACGTGTGGCCTACATTTTTAGCAAAAAATGTCGACCACCTAGTTCATGGGGACGGGAGCTTCTCGTGTACTCTGTGTTAGATAAAGCTTACCAATGACAAAAGCCTGGAAGCATAACATCCGAATCAAAAAAAATAATTTAAACAAAACGCTAACGTTCAACAACAAATTAACTTCACTGTAATGGCAAATGTCTGAGCAAATTCAATTGCGAGATAATAACTCATTACTATAAAATACCTGCTTCTGAATCTTACATTAAAATCGTACTGTGTAATTTGATGATTTGAAATTATTGTTGCACTATGCGAGGCTCTAAATCGTACATTATTTAATAAGGTAATATTACCAAATACTCTATATAATAAAAGATAGTTTTTAGACTTTTCTGGTTTTAACTTTACATCTGTTAAGGTATTAAATTGTAACAGGTTTAAGTTTTATCTAACATTTATTAAATTGCCAAATTTATTGGCCCTTGGCATTTTCTAAATAAAGTCCGCTGAGACCCTGTTTACATCGCGATTGATTAATTAAAAGATCAAATGTGTCACTAAGCCGGATTTTGCGCCGGATGTAATTATAAATATTATCTAAAATTTGAATTAAGAGCAATGGAACTGAATTTTAAAGTTGACTAATAGATCAGTCAATACTAATTTGCTATTAAACTTTACTTCATTTCAGCTAATCTATTTTTATATAAAATTGCTGCAATTCAGCAATTACAGGATGCAAGTTCACTACTTTCTTGTTATTGATGTAAATTAGATAGTGGCTAAAATAATAAAAAAAAACTAATAAAGAGTGGCACTGGTGCTCAATGAAAAGATCAAATAATGTACAAAAAGTAGGACATTGTGGGAAATCGATTTTCAATCGTCAAAGCTTCACTGGAGGCATGTCCTCATATATCATTTCATCGCCTCGCAATTTTATTCACAACACCTGCAAGCGCTTTTCATTAATTTAACAAAGCACATTTCTCGACTCAGTCACTGTTTCTTAATTGAATGACTATTATAAATCTATGTCACCAAATATAAATTTAACATTTGATATAGTTTTTAAAACAAAATACAAATTTATCTTAAACCAGTACCAATCAATAATATAACTTAGGAAATAATTAGTAACATTAGTTTATTTTTGAAAAATTATATGTTAAAAAATATTATTCCGCCGTTAATATCCATAGAAGTTTCATTTGGATGCATGGTTTGTTTTACATATAATTAAAAAAATGTATGCAGAGTTTAACATGTAATCCTTTTTCTGTGCTTTTAAGAACTATTATGCTCTGGTTCACATGACACCATAGCTGACATATTATTAAGCCAATGTCACATCTGTTGATTACTCATACAATGAGGCAGTGAACAACTGTCAACGTTTCAAACAAATATTAGATAGTTCGTAAAACATTCACATAATTTTATCATCGTCTTCATCATCATTATTATCTTCAGACTGTGATAGTTGCACTGCTGGAAACAGGCCTCACCTTATACACACCTATCCATTAGGGGGTTTTGGACCGTATCCCACGCTGGTCCAATGCGGGTTGGTGGGTGGACCGACTTTTTACATGCCCATCCGACCGATCATTTTACTGTTTAGATAATTAGGTGATTGGCCCAAATTGCCCTAACCAATTAAGAAACAACTATGAAAGTTTGTTGAGTCCCGGCAGGATTCGAACCTACAGTTTTTAAAGCACACGCCTATACCACCAGGCTACGGAAGCAGTTCAACATATCAGAGATGTCTAAATATGCATTGGCAAGATTTTAATTGTCAACAGTTTTAATGCTATTTTTAGGGCAGACAGATACACGAAGCCTATTAAAAGAAAATTATTACTAAAACATTTAAAGATAGATAAAACTGCGTGTGTGTGAGGAAAATTTCATTGTTTAAACATTTTTAAAGTAACACCATTATTAATTAAGCAATTATCAGGACAAAATCTAAACTAAAATATTGGAAAAAATTATAAGTTGGGCTTCCAGCTACGCATGGTCCGTATTGAGCGATTAAACCTTAAAAGACAATTACTTTGAAAATGTATAAATGGGGTGAGAATAAAAAATTACTTTTTTAAATTACTCATTAAACGGGCTGCGTAATTAATATCTCAATTTTCCTCTGTATTATTACGATAATTCAACAAGTCTAAAAAAATAAAGACGTCCTGCTGTTATTGAGTTAAAACGATTCCATGTTAATAACTTAACGTTTTACGTGATTGGGTTTACTTAAAAGGGCAAAATTACGAGGGTCACTTAGCTCCACTTATCAAATTTGTCTGATAAACAAGCATAGTCGAGTGCTTCTAATCTTTGGGCGTTTTTGCGAAGTAAAAGTGATTTTAGCGTTTTGATTATTTATTGATAAGCTTTAATAAAATATAATAAGGTAGTTATTTCCAAAATCGGAAATGAAAAAAATTCACTTGTTTTGTGTGTGAAAATCTGTACCTACTTTTTTTTAATTTAATTTTGTTTTTATTAAAATATGATAACGAGTACGAAATGTTATGTCCATCGTATTAAAAGAATTAAGGTATAAATCACATGTAAATAAAATCACGCGTAATTTTTTCTCGGTTTATAAATACAAAATTAAAATGAATATTCCAATAACACACATTAAATGATGAGATATTTGGTATAAATTGAGCATTTTTAGCATCTACACTTGCTAAAAATGCTTAGTTTATACCATGGCACTAACAGTGCATAAATTTCTAATGATTCATCATAGAGCTATTCTACAATATGTAGCAAAAAAAATAATAAAAAAGATAAACTATTGCGAAAATACTGCAGCCAGCTAATAATATTATTATTGCCTGTAGACTCTCCTCAAGCTGCTTTTTTTAAAGACAGGACTTATGAGTTAGTATCAGGTTAAGTTACTAATAATTAACAAAAAAAATCGAGAAGAGGCAAAGAAATTATGAGTAATGAGTAACACCCTAGAAGCTACGTCGTCTCGTACCTTAGTCTATCTTAATGTTATAAATCTGGGAACTCGTATTTACTAATAAAATAAATGCGTCATACGGAATTAGCCAGAACTAAACTCATTGAGTATTTGGGTTTTACCGACAAAATTTAGGTAAGTTCTGCCCAGAATAGAAACTGACCCTATGATTGCATAGAAAAATAGCTTGGAGCACGGAAAAGAAATAACATCCTGAACTGATAAACATAAAAGTAAAGTTATTGATTTCGAAGGCCGCTTTTTTGTACACTTGATTTGATAGTAAAAAGTCGATAAAGCAGACGGGCTTTAATTTATTGTGGATTGTCTTACTGCCAAAACCTTTACTACGTACATCTATTAAACTAGGAGACATACTGTAGAGGGTTAGGTTCTGTCCATGGTTTTTGTTTAAACTTTAATAATATTTTGATTCGTTTATTTATACGAATAAATAAAATTGTTGTCTGTTTGTATCATTATAATAACCGCTTTTAATGAGTATGTTATGATATATTATCGGTACATATAATAACACAATATTTTTTAATTTTGTGTGTCTGTCTGTTTTTCAGGCGTTTAACGGGACTATCACTAAAAGATAGCAGATGTAACTGGGAGTAACTAAGACTACTTTTTGAAGAAAAAAGAAAGATTATTTTATATATTACTACGCTGACAAAGTCGCGGGCAACGTCTAGTGAGTCAATATATATCGACTTGTATCTTATCTTTAAAACTATTTAAAATTTACGAAAATTTTAATTGAACTTCATTTTGTTTACTTACACAAAGTTTTGCCATAAGATAAGTTCACATAGCAAAACTTTTGTTCTATGAAATAGGACAACTCTACATCATAGTATTAAGAGGCGTTGATAGCAGATAGCAGCCGAAACCTAATTATGAATTTACATAACCTAAAAAGAGGTATTAAATCGTTATTTAGCGTAGTTTTTAACAGATGACGCCAAAGGTCGTGATCGTTTCGCCAATTGCAAAGCATGTTACAGAAAGTTTCATTGAGATAACAGTTACGAATATTCATATAACTCTGTCAAAGAATGATGTCAATGAGGGAGATCTATGACCAGTTTTGCGGCTTAGCGTTGTTTTCTTTAAACTCGATTAAATGTGATTGTGACCGTCTGGGTGGGTACCACCACGGTGCCTATTTCTACCGCATATAAGTAGTGTCACAACACTGCTGTGTTGTGGTAAAAAGGGCACCGTAGCCAGCGTATTTACTGAGTAAACCAGACTTCACATCCTATGTCTCACGGTAGGCAGCGCGTTGGTGATACCAGTATTGCCAATATATATGGGCGTCGGTAACCACTTTCCATCAGGTGGCCTAACTGTTCGTCTGCCTGCGCAGGCAATAAAAAAAAACACACATAAATTCCGTCAGGTAAGAAGCAGTAGCTACAAGTGGAGAAATGAGTTACTCGATAGAATTGAGATTAAATCGTGTTTGTTTTTAAGTGACATATGTAATTGTATTTTACAACTTTAAAACTTCTCTTGGCGTACACACCTTATTATAATAAATAAATTTTTTGTGTTGCGCACAGTTTTATGATGAATAAAAAAATTGTAATAACATATAAACTGATAGACAAAATCGCGCGTAAACCAGACCATACTTTTAGACGCTGTTTAACAATGCCTTCTAACACAAAATTTGTAAGATTTGCTATATTTGTCAAGTCTGCACGTTTTACGCTACATTTCATAAATATTGCTAACACATTTAAAATAAAAATAACTTGCTAATTTTAAAATTTTAATTATTTCTTTTATTTACGCGATTATACATATCAAATCCACTTATTTACGGATTTTTCGCGTTACTTAAATATATTTATTCCCGACGTTTCGGAATCTTTTTCAGCATCCATGATCACGGGCAGACTAACTTGGTATATGTCTGTATCTCTGTATGTTTTTCGAATAACCGTCAGTTTTTATTTAAAAAAATTGACATAACTTTCGATTTCTTAATTTTTGATGTTGGTTTAACCAAAAAATTTAATTAATCTAAAAGTTTTAGATTCATTTTAAAACAGTGCTCTTAAAGATCATAACTAGCAAACAAATAGTAAAAGTAAAACATACAACCATAAGTAGCCATTACCTTGATGCTATTACCTCTAAGGCTTCGGAAAAAAATCATTTGCGAGGGCCCAAAGAAAACGATGCGCTTGAAGCCGGCAACAAATTTCCGTGAAAGCATTCCTTTTACGTAATCTTTTGAAATGTTTACTTTTCATTAATGCATATTACGTTAAAGACTGTACTTTTCCCACGTACTTTATGACACGTGTTATTTTAAGCTTTTTTGTTTTCATTTATTACAACGAATTCTTGTAGTTCCTTGAGCGCGTCGCAGCATAAAAGGAATCAAGAAATCAGGTTTTAAAAACAACAATAACACAGTTGGCCCTATAAATGGCATGGTGATCGGTTCATAAGTTATTTAATTTGCTTGGCACAATTTTTTTGTAGTGTCAGATAATTGCTAAATCTAAAAATTCTCGTAATAAATTATCAAAACCATGAAGAGAGTAATTTGATTAAACTCTAAGTATTTTATCAATGCACAGCTTGATCCATTATTAATCATATTAATTACTAATAATATCTTAGAATATATTTTTACTTTTAATCGTAATGTAAACTGTGTGAGGAAAACAAGTAAAACTTTAACAAAGAACCATGACCAACTCCAAATGTAAAATTCAATTTTGATCTTCATAATATAGGTAATGGATAAATCCTTATAAAATACATGCATAATTTTATTAGAATTTAGTAACAATCTCCTTAAGCTTAATCTTTTTTATAGGCATGTTTAGTACATGTATATATAGAAATATAAAGATGAGACTTTTAGATACACATACATGCCTTTCCGATGTCAAGGTGCGTAGGATAGGCATGTAAAAAGTCGGGCCATCTATCAACCCGCATTGGACCAGCGTGGAAAGGTACGGTTCAAAAACCCCCTTAAGGAGAATGCATGCATTAGGTGAGGCCTACGTCCAGCAGTGGGCTAACACAAGCCGATTATGATGATGAACCGATTCTCATCAATACAACAATTTAGAACCAGTTGAACAATCGAAAATTACTACTCGTTTATAATATATAATGTAACTTGTATGCATATGTTCTTATAGAGTACAAAACATTTTTCCTTTCAAATGAATATGTTTTGAAATGGTTAAATCAAGCGAGGTGCAAACGTAGAAATTATAAGAAATCTTTGAACGTTTTATTGCTTTTATTGGAACCTCACCCTTTAATTAGAGGTCTTTAACTTCATAGGTACTACACCTACAAGTTAATTATTTCTCAAGAGCTTATTCTTGGTGTACGTATGCATTTTAATCAAAAAATCGTTATATGCTTGTTCGCAATTAACAAATCATAAAACATATAAGTCCTAATGCCGTTCAAATTATGTTAAGATTCAAATTAAAAAAGGAATCAGTAACCTAATATTGTATAAGTCAAGATTTCTTTGCCAGAATGGAAAAAAAAACACAGTTTACTTAAAAAAGAGTCTTTTCAGTTATATATTCATAGTTTCATTTCGGTGCCCAGAAGTAGTTGTCTGTTCACTAATAGCAAAAAAAATTAAAGACTTATCGACTCTTATGACATTTGATAGAATTTGAACAGTCAGCGATGCAAAGAAATGAGTCATAGACAAACCGCGCGGAAAGTTTAACGGCTATCATTGCACTGAACAATTACCCGTTACTCATTAATTTTTACGATTGCTTTGTTTGTAATGATGGCTTTACCTGTTCTTAAGTAATTTAGCTTTTTTCATTGAAAGGAATTTCATAATAAAAAAAGCTAAATAACTTAATTAATAATTGTAAAACAAAACATAATGGTGTAATCAATATCACATCATCACTATTTAATATAGAAGTGTAACACTCGCTTATTGATTGTTAAGAGCTCTACTACCGGTTTGGTATAGGACGCCTCCGACCTGAGAAGAACGCGCGAAAGAAACTCAGCGGGCCTATTTTGAAATCTTTTAAAATAATCAAAACATCCATCCCTCATCATCATTCCTTCCTTACGACCTCCAGGAATCTTATGAAGCGCACATTTTAAAAAAGCGGATGCGTTTTTTTTTGTAAACCGACGCATTTTAGAGAACCATAATACGCTTTGAAGATGACTTAGAGTTTTGTCGAAACCAAAATGTTCTACATCATCATGGTTCATTTTTAGTATCTGCCATCTTACCGCACGTGGAACTACCCATCGTACGCCGTTATCTACAATTCTATATAAAAGGTGAGCCTTTTACGCTGGTAATTTTTGTATATATCAGCTACCAATCTTGTTTTAGGGTCCCGTAAAATTTCCTTAACTCTTTTAATATCATCGTCATTTTTCTGCACTGGAGAAATCCAGTCTTTTAATTCTACATGTAAAACGTCAAGAGCGCGACAGTCTTAGTCGCCATCAAGCGGATCCATTACAGGAGCCCAACTGAGTGCATCTACGTGCCCCATACCGCATCCCGCTCGATACTGAATCTCACAGTCGTACTCTTGCAATTGTATCCACCATCGGGAGATTCGCGGAATAAGTTCCCTTTTAGTTAATGTGGTTCGCAACGCATTACAGTCTGTTACGATTTTGAATTTAAGACCCAAAAGATATACTCTAAATCGATTTAGTGAGGCTATTACTGCTAACGTTTCTAACTTGAAAAAGTGTAATTTTTGTTCGTCATTTGTAGTTTTACGACTATAATTAGCTACCGGCCTTAAAATTCCATCTACTTGTTTTTGCATTAATATACCCGCAACTCCTTTTTTGTAGGCGTCGGTGTGGAGTTCGGTCTCCAAAGAAACGTTGTAAAGCGCCAGAATTGGTCGTTCTACAAGTTTTTGCTTTAGAAGATCAAACGCGTTCGTACAATTCTCATCTCATTTCCAAACAAAATTTGACTTTAACAAGTCCGCCAACTGTCGAGCAGTAAGTGCAAAGTCCTTTATAAACCACCAAAAGAAACTAGCAAGACCTACAAACCACCTTATGTCAACATTTCGTGGTTTGGGGAATTGGGATACAGCTAAGGTCTTACGAGATCCCGGTCTTATTCCACTACCGTTTACCTCAAAACCAATAAAACCTTTTTTTTTTTAATAAAGGAAATGACATTTGCTCAATTTTAACGTTAGCGCTGCATCTGACAAAAGTTTAAAAAAAAACGCGCTCTAGTCTATTAAGACCTTCATTAAACGACTGGGCCGGAATTAAAATATCGTCCATAAATACGAGAACGAAGTCAACCTCAGATTTATGTAAAATTTTGTTCATCGCTCTCTGAAACACCGATGGAGCATTCGCCAAACCGAAATGCATACGCTTAAATTGATATTGGCCGATGGGTGTTACAAATGCCATTTTGTCCTGCGACTCTTTCGGTAATAGGGATCTGGTAATAACCTGAAGCGCAATCAAGTGTAATAAACAAAGAATATCCAGCTAACCTATCTAATAGGTCGTCGATCAATGGTAGGGGATAGTGTTCTTTTCTTGTTTTACTATTAAGAAACCTATAGTCCACGCACAGTCTTTTCTCACCAGTCTTTTTCTTAACGAGCAAGATCGGACTAGCGTAGGACGACTTCGATTCGCATATGATATCGGACTCAATCATTTCCTGTACCATTGAACGTACCAAATTTCGTTCGGGATACGAAAGTCGATAGGGACGATAAACCACCGGTTGGTTATCTTTAAATCGATTACCATTTCCGTAATATTTGTAAAGCCTAAGTCCTTTAAACTATTCGAAAAAACAACTTTCATATTGCTTCAGGAGACATTTTAATTGGCCAAGCTCCTCAGCAGTTAAAGATTTGTCTACGTTAATCAAGTCAGACGAGTAATCATTATTAAGGTCTAAAGTATTTACATCCATAAAATTATCAATTGTATGGACACGTGCCAACAAGGTTCCCTTCGATAGGGACATAGTATCGCGAGACAAATTCTGTATTAGTAAAGAGCCTTGACCATTTAAAATCTGATAATCACCTGGTAGTAAATAATACTCGTGATTAGGTTTACCCCGTAATGATCCGTCAACGTAAATTGAACCCGTATAAGCATCTGTACACGATACACTTACGACGCATGTCTCCATAGTATATTAAGGTTATATCTGAATCGAGTGTAATGCAATATTTCTTTGCTAAATTTCTTTTAAAAATAAGATTTTCTTGTTTTAGTGACAACTATGTTAGGTTTTTCAGTAGAACTATGTCCTATTAGCACAGTTTACTTAATAACATCATCATGTACTACAAAGGCTTCAACTTGCTCCTCAACGTCTTGTATTTTAATATTTACAATAGTTACGCCTAATGGAGCTACAACACTAATTCCTGTACCTCGCATAACTGGCAAATTATCGCTTGTATGTCGTGAAATACCTAAATTCTTAGCATCACTATAACGTATTAATGTGCATTGACTACCACGATCTATATACCCGGTTAAGAAAAGTCCATTAAGTTTAAACAGTGTTATGTATTTAGAATTACCAAAGTTATCCGAATCTACCGGTAAAACATCCTTTTCCCTAGTTATATCGGATCTATTATCACTATTCCAGGGTAGCCTAGAAATACATTTTAATATTTTCTTAGTACATGAGAAGCTAAAGTGACCTGGTTCATTACAGTTGTAGCAAATTGTAGTGCCTTTCGGCTGAATTCGTGTCTTTGAAATATTACTTAGATTTTATTGCATAAATACTGTTATTTGTACCTTCTCGTTAGGTGCCGATTTTATATTATCTAAATCGCGCGGTTGTTGTTTAATAGATTGAAAATACTCAAGTACTTGCTCGGGCTCTCGACATTTTGAGCTTTCGCGCCCAACCTTAACGATTTATCTTCAATACCGTAAAGCAAACAATCAACAGCTCGTTTACCTGCAATCTCACATCTATTAAGTAAGTTAATTTTCTCGCAGTAACATAGTTCGAGAGATTCATTTATTTTACACGCTGGGACAACATTTCTGTCAACAATTCGGCGTCGTCATCACTACTGCTAAAAATATTCCAAATGTTTATCCCTCCACTCAACTCAGGTGTGACACATGGTAGGTAATGCCTTAATTCAAGGTCTTTGCTACATGCGGAATAACTTCGATAACGCATAGTGTATCACTTGGTTATCAGCCCATTTATAAGGTTTTGAGCACTCATCAACCTTACAAAGCTATGAATGAATTGTTTGTCCTATAAACATAGGATCGAATTCTGGTATTACATTCCGAGTACAGAAAATTTGTTCACTCATGATTTCAACAACCCGGACAATAGTTTTGCCGTATCGCTATAATTAGAACGACACTAACTGGTTCAAAGACGAGTGTGAGATCGCGCTATTGGCGAACTGTACCTACGTGTTCCTCGCCGTTCACGCCGGTCAGTTTACTTTCACTGCGTCCGCGATCACAAGATCGACAGACTCGATGCCTACCAGGACGGTGGCCTCGACGCTCACAGGAGCAGCTACCCCGATGCTGGCTGAGGCGGCCGCCTCGATGCTCGTGTAGATGGTTATCCCGACGCACGTGAGGACGGCTGCCCCGATGTTTTCTGGAACGGCAGCCCCGATGCTCACAAAGACGGCTATGTCCGCCATCTGCACTGCTAACACTTTCCTCCGAAGAATCACGATACTCTGCACGGCGTCTTTTATATTTTCCGACCCGTGACACTAGTTCCTTGCTGCCACGTTTTCTTCTATCCAATGGTAACTGGCTATTTATCGTAGCAATGTTAATTGGCGGAGTGTCGGTTCTCTCCATTATCGACAATTTAATTTTTTTTTCTTCAAGAGAAATAAAATTATCGTTGATTTTACAAAAATATTCACTAAAAATGGTCTATCCCACTTCTGAGCACCAGTGAAACCACGCAGTGAAAAGAATTAGATTATTAACTGATGTGGAGACAGCTCGTTTAGTATATTTTAGCTATTTTCATAGTATTATGTCTTTGGCATTCTACTGTGGGAAATGCGCGAATACTAATACGATCATTTTCCTCCAAAACGTGCAATTCGTGCAGTCTATAACCTGGTTCCAAAGAATCATTAAGAAAGTCGTTCACTGAAATAAAAATAATGACCGTTAGTTCTCAATACAAATTTGAAAATTTTAATGTATGTGCAAAAAGTAGAGATGATTTCGTAAGACATTGTGATGCACATGACATAGATACAAGGAACAAACATAATTTAATTCTTCCAGCAACTAGACTGCGAAGAATAAGTAGGTCTTTATGGGACATTGAATACGTTTTACAACAAAATCCCAGTAAACGTTCAGAATTAAACTATTAATAAATTTAAAAAGGTAGTCAAGGAACGTTTATGTGTTATTATTACGTTATTACGATATTAATGAATTTTAAATGATAACACAGCCTGGTAATGGAATGCTCGCTCCAGGTCTTGTTTTAAAATTGCATAATATGTAATCCCGAATTATCAAATTGTTTGTTATTTTTAAAAGATGACATAAAAAATAGCCCGCTGAGTTTCCTTCCCCGGTTCTTTTCAGGTCTGAGGCGTCCTTTTCCGAACCGGTGATAGTGTGTTTGACGTTCAATAAGCAAGTGTAAACTTCTATATTGAATAAAGACATTTGAATTTGAAAAAAAATTGAGTTGAAGGATTCAGGTCTAAAACTCACAAAAACTACATGATTCCGGAAATAATGATAGATTTATTGTTGATCACTCTCGGTACAAGGACTGATCTATTCACCACGAATGCTCACGAACAAGTGACCGACTCGATACCCGTTGCAATCGTCCACCATTGACAGATCTTTTAATGTTGCCATTATACAAAACAAAATAACTTTATGTTTAATATCGATTACGATTATTGTAATCGATTGAAATATTTATATTATCTAAAATAAAATAAAGTTATATAAAGCATAAATACCAGTACTAAGTATATACATTTTCGCTATAGGCTAAATAAAGCTTACATAAGTGAAAACCTTATGGATGTACTTCATTCCTATTACGCGATGTTACCATTTCATTCGTGCGAGCACGTAGAAATTGTATTCAATTATGAGCAACAAAGGCATTCATTATAACTTTACGAAAGGCCTACTAAGGCGCCCTGTGGCTTGTTTTAATACGATGCCAAATACTTGCTTTGTCAGTCTGTTTTAATATTTTTTTTTGTAAGATGCATTTTCAAAAAGATAAATAAGTAACTTATTTTTGAAATTCAAGCGCTTTATCCTTGTAAGATAAATAAATTGAGCCATTTACCCATTCGATACGATACCTTATATTATTTTAACAGAAGTCCGCCTAACAATAATCCATTATACACACTAAAAACATCGTGAGGATAGTATATAACATTATGTGAATCAAGCGCGCATTGTTATTGACATGTAATCGGCAGCTGGGCTTAAATGACATGAATCTCAGCCTTATTACTTTAAAAACGGTTCTGTTTTACATTTGTAGACCTTTTAAAGGTAATGTCTGAAACTACTACAATATCGCCATTTACACAGATTATTATTATTTAACTTGTAAGCATAAATAAAAAAAAAAGATATATTTTCTGTTTTTAGCATTATAATTATTTAGCATTATCCCCCACAAGATCACATGTCATCATTAGACACGCGTTTGTTAATATGCAGTATAAACTTAAGTAAAGAAACTAGTGTCCATCTTTGATCTTTAAAGCTAAAGACTACTTTAAGCTTTTTATAAAAACTTTTATTAAAAATAAGAAATATAATTATAAATAAAAATGAAATTCTCTTCAATATCTTCACATGAATATTTTCACTCAACGGGCAGGTAATTTATATTAAATATATGCACTTTATATTACACACACACATATATACATATATATATATATATATATGTATAGATTTATGGAAAGGGTCGCATTGATAGTTGGGCTTTAATCGAATATTGAAAATGTTATTAAATAAAATTACTTTACGGATTTTATCGCGTTTATTTTACATTTTAAATTCCCGACGTTTCGAACACTTTCCAGCGGCCGTGGTCACGGGAATTTAAAATGTAAAATAAACGCGATAAAATCCGTAAAGTAATTTTATTTAATAATGTATAATATTCGCGCAAGCAATAGAAATAATTATTGAAAATGTTTTTTTTTTTACTTGGATGTTATGCTTCCCGACTAGAGAGAAAGAAGAAAGAAAGAAAGAAAAAGGTTTATTTGGTACATAAGTTCATACAATAACAATAAAAATATAAAAGTAATACAAAATATACAAATGCACCAAAAAAGGTGTCTACTCAGCGTAACATCACGAAGTTTTTAAGCTTCGCGATTGCTGGTTTTCAGTGGAACCTAATAAACGTTTGATAGATGGCAATATTTGAAATAACAAAATTTTACATCAATAGAAATAATAAATAGTAATAAAACAACAAACATAAAAAATACAATAAAATAACATAAATATCAAGAAACATCTTAAGTAGCTGCCTGTTTTAAAGAAAAACTTGTGTGTAGTGTTTTTGTAACTTTGGAATGATCGTATCGGCCATTAAAGGACAAGGATTTTAAGTGCCGAATTTTTGTATTGAAAGTAAATGCTTTTAACTTTAACTTGAATGTGTTAAAAGATTCAGAGCTTCTTATAGGAGGTGGAAGATCATTCCAGCACTTTGAGGCTGCGTAACGAAAACTACCTCGAAAAGCAAATGTACGGGACCGTGGATAAGCTAGTCGAGGTGCCTTCCTAACCGGTCGCAGAGAAAACTGTAACTTATCGTATAAATATGCTGGTTTCTTTTTATTCAAAATACCAAAATGTTCTTCGAGAGGACATATTTAGTAGATCGCGTCGGTTTAAAAACGGAGTCACATGTGAACGTTTTGGAATGGGAAAACAGAACCGAGCACATGCGTTTTGAATTCTTTGTATAAGTTTTTGGGTCCGTCTATATAAACATTGACAGAATACAGTGTCTGCGTATGACAGTTTTGAAAGTACAAGTGTTTCACTTAGCCGAATGCGCATATCCACTGTGAGGTACTCACTGAATACGGTATAATACTATTAGCCTGTAGAAACAATTCGCATTATTTCTGTAATATGTCCTCAAATCTCAATTTTCATCAATTAAAACACCCACATTGCGAGCTTCTAGTACTCTTTCAAGTATGCATCCATTGATAGATATAGGATATATGCTTTCGTAATTTTATTTATTTGCGTAGGCATTCCTAAAACTATAAACTTTGATTTAGTGGGATTTAGGATCTTTAGAAATTGTTTTGTTGCACCAAGTATAAATTCGACCAAATCTTCGTTAATATTTCTTACGGCTTTATTTATATCGTTTGGATTAAAGGATACGTACAATTGAATATCGTCAGCGTTCATGTGGAATTTGGAGAATTTTACATACTGACAAGATCAGCAATATAGAGAATGAAGAGCAGCGGCCCCAATATAGAGCCTTGTGGAACTCCTCTATTTACAGGAGTAGTAGAAGATAACTCATTTGCTCCATTTTTCTTATCAACTTAACATATTGCATACGGTTTGTTAAATAAATCTCGAAACACTTGAGAGTAGCATGCTCAAAACCGTAGTACGCTAATTTAGATAAGAGTAGATCTAAGTTAATCGTGTCGAACGCACGCGAAAAGTCAAGTAAGACTAATAATGTGCCTTTACCAATATCTTGTGCTGTAATTATATCATCTACACATCTATCAGTGCGGTAGCAGTGCTATGATACCACACCATATGGTGGTTATTTTCTAAAGCCTAATTGTTTTACTGGCAATATTTTGTTTTCTTCTAGGTAATCAGACATTTGTGAGCAAACAACTTTATCAAGAACTTTGACAAAACGCAAAATACTTATTGGGCGAAAGTCTTTAATGTCACTTGCATTAGGCTTTTTGGGAACAGGTCTAATGGAGGCCACTTTCCACTGCGAAGGAACAACACCTTGTAGGATTGACTCGTTAATTATTTTGGTAATCACTGTAAGGGTTCGCGGTAAAGTAAGCAATATCATGTTAAGGGTAATACCATCGTCTCCTTGTGCATTACTTTTAAACGATTTTATAATTTTTAAGACCGTTACTTCGTCTTGTCTTCGACTATTGTCTTTGATAAGCTTCATCTAACACAGAGTTCGCGGGAAGCTTCCGTCCCCACGAACTAGGTGGCTAACATTTTTTGCTAAAAATGAGAGCCACACATACAGGTTATTTGTTTATGCCTCCTAAGGATCGTCTACGATCGGTTTACGAACCGGGACGCTGACGGTCTGGCGACTGTATTATTCGGTGGTTGGGGGCGGTGAGAACCGCCCTGGAACGCGGGTGTATCTAGTGTACGCGGTGTGTGTTTCGCTGTGCTCGTAAGCGAGGGCGAACCACAGTTGAATGTGTTCTATCCCTACTCGTGTGGTGTGTAGGGTCTGATGTCGGGACCCCCGTTGGGTCCAAGTTGGTTTTAGGGTGTGGAGTTTGTTCATCTTCCACTTTGATTAAATTTTCTATGTTTTTTTTCGCTTAATATATTAGCAGTTAAATGTAAAGTAGTTAAGAGCTCATGATACCCATAATACCGCGTTTTGTGGGATCATTAAAAGCTAGTAAAGTGTAATTTTAACGACACATTCACCTAATAGCTAATACATTGTCCCTAACGTTCCACTCAACTTGAATTATTGCAAAACTGAATTAGAGTTCCATTATGTTATGAAATTTCCCCCAGTGACAGGAAATTAGCAATCGCCAATAAATTATGCACTGGAATTATAGTAATTGCTCATCAACATATATAACTGCTCATATACGTATAAGGAGTACATGCTGCTTACAAATTTTAAGTATTATTATATTTTTCATCTCATCGAAACTAGCAATTTCTGTTAATAAAAGATGAAGCATCATAGAATCTTAAGTTATATCTTAAAAGATTTTATAGATAGAATGTTGGTTATTTAATGTACAAAAAGCGTTATTTTGCACTCAAATACCGTATTACCAAATATTAAGTATTTTATCGTTAACTTAACATTAGTTAAGTATTAATTACGAAGTATTTAAAAGAAAAATACCTATAAAATCAGTTGCTACTAAGCGTAAACTCACAAACTAGCGCAATTCACCTAATTCCCCGCCAAGAGCATTTGAAGGCCTCTTCGCAGGGCCCTATCTCTCAATTTTGGTTTAAGGATTTCTGTATTTACATACAGAACTTTCATCATGATTAAACTATTGTCTAGATAAATCTACCAGGCAGCATAGATATCTCATTGTCAATGTGTATTGTGTAACTCTGAAATATCTGTTATATGTTAAAGTGTAAGGCCTCGTTATATCCGTACGGTTCGCAATATTACGAAGCAGAATACTTGCGGTAACACATCTCTCTGTATTAATATAAATGGCTTCAGCCGTATATCCTATTACAATGTAACAAATTTGTTGTTCAAGAGGCCTATTTATTTTAATGGATACGAAAGGATGTCAAATTTCAAACCGTATATGTACGGGAGCGAATATTAATTATCTTCCAAATGTTGTATTTCTATTTAATTTGAAGGATCAGTTGAAATGTCATAAGATTTATCTCATAGTATAAATTTGGTTTTAAATTTATTCATGGCTAAAAGCCGCAGCAAAAGCCCCATTTAGCATTTATGCGGAAAGCAAATCAATATTCACATTGGCATGAGCTTTCCGTGCAGTTTTTATGGTATTAAACCGTTAACACAAGGTTGCGTAGCAAAAAGTAGTAACTAATTGCTTGTTTTAATATATTTTAATAACTACAAGGCCGTATAAGTACCTTAGTTAATAGAATTAAAGTTTATCGCATTTATGAGCGCATGATAGTTGGTAACGATCTGCTTTCATACTCGAAAATTAGAAAAACGCTTTTCTCGTGTGTTATAAGTCAAACGGGTGCGGGGAGTTCGTAATATACGTAATAAACTTTTGGATGACAATAACTGAACATCTCTAATATTTGCAAACATTAAAATGGCTCACGTGACTCCAACAGCAGCCACGAGATGTCTCGTACGGACAAGTTGATGCGTAACACCTGCCTTAAACCACTCGACACAATAACATTTATAGAGGCACAACACTTATCACACACGAGGAGAGTTTCGTTCCAGGCAGCGGCTTACAGGAAGTTCTGCCCTGGCTGTATATTTTTGATGGATCTCGTGCTCTGGGGAATAAACCCTATTAGAACATAACCGGGTGTGGGGGCCGTTGCCACAGGCGCGTCTCCCCGTAAGTGACTTAACTGCACCAAGGGCCACCAGACGGGGAGCCTCGCGGGCCGGCACTTTCTGGTACTCGTATGCACGCTGAATCGAAGGCTGCCCAGGTGGGCCGACGCCTCGGCTCGATTCAGACGCTTTGAAAGGATAATCTATATAAGTGATAATCTAAAATGGTGTTAAGCTACAGTGTCATATATGCAAAGGGTGTGTAAGTTCGACCTCACCGGTGGGGCCGATGTCATGAGTGTGTGAATTTGTCCAACACTCTAAGTGTAGGGTGTGTCTGGCTACTGCTAGGGTGCCGCAACCTATGCCTTAAGGGCGTTAATAAGATTCTTGTATTTCACAAGTAAGGAAAACCTGGCCATGCGTTGCGGCGGCGGCAAATGCATCTGCTGCTCGGTTGAATTCGTCTAGATCAAAGAGATCTAGCGATATTAGAAACCCTGGCTATATTTCAGACCTGTCTTTTATACACGATTACAGGAAGACGAAATGTCAATATCGAGACTCCTTTTCTAAAAGTACCCGCAATAGAAGTAATATTTTGATTATACATATATTTAAAAACGTTTCAATTCTCTTGCTACAACAACATAAAAATAAAGCAAATTCTTAGTAGCTAAAAGCTTTTTCATGTATTTTATTCTTACGCGCAGATGTTACCATTTCTTGTACGATCACATGAAATTGTATTTAATTATGAGTTACAAAGGCATTCGTTAAAACGTTACGAAAGGCCTATTTAAGCTACGCTCCATGGCCCTAATTTAAATAAGACGCGAGTACTTGCTTTTGTCAGTCTAATTTAAAATTTTCTAACAAGAGGTATATTTAAGCAGGTACATAAACCAATTCTATTTTATAGTGGTTACTTTTCAAACTCACTTTCTTCCGTTCCTTTTTTCATACTACACTTTGTATCGTTTTAGCGTGAAAACGCCAATTTTGTAAACAGTTCTGTTTCCTATTTGTAATCTTAAAAAGTTATGCCCAAAACTACTGATAGACCGTCATATACAAAATCAAAACATATTATTTTTTTATTTCATTGTCTTATTGAGGGAACGGGAAGTATTATTTACATTGTTAACATATATAAGAGATCTTAAAATGCAAAATGATGAATCCTGTGAGCGAAATACAAAGATGCATTGTTAAGTTCTAAGTAAGTGTTACTTTAACTTACGTGCAAAATGACATTCTGATGTAAATAACAGTATTGCCGATAAGTGCATGCTGTAGAGCAAAGGGTGGTAATTTTGTTTGCGGACCTAATATTCCGTGAATATGAATTACACGTAATTCGGTAACTTGGGTTATTGATTTGTCCAACAAAGTATTTCTTTACTCTTAAATACTATTAAATGTAGCACGTAAGGAATTTTGCGCATGTGTTATCTGCTGCTTTGGGAGAGCACTGTCTGTTGCCGTATATCGATAGTTTTCTATTATTACATTTTTCTTATAACTCTGCTCTACAGTATACGTTGCGTGTTTAACCTGCCAAAGTCAATTATCAGTGTGGTTACTATTAAGCTATTTTTGTTGTTCATAAATTTACAAGTATATTATCCAATTATACATCCCTTGACAATTGTTTTCCCTGTTTCTTTAGTGACTTTCTTTTTGCTCGCAAACATTTATTATGACAACTTGTTCGAAATAACATTTCAGTCCTGTCTTGCCAAAAAAATACTACCCGTCTATATAATGTTATAAAAACTGTTAGTATGTTTAGTATATATATAATGTAATTATTTATATACATATACCAATTTAGAATATGTATAATGTAATTTTCTTAACTTTTACCGAACCGGAAACTGAGTAGGTAAATTCAAAAATATTGCAATACTTGCTTCCATAAGACTAGCAACATTATTTAGCTATTTCCACCTGCGGTATGAAGTGTTAAGGTAAATGTATGTTTGCTTTGTTCATTATAATGTTAACCTCTTATAAAATTGGGTAAGGTTAAAATATATGTAACATAGCGTTCATGCCAGATATTTTTCTGGTTACTCACTTTTCTTATTGTTTTTTTTTTATTTAATTTTTAAAACTGAATAAAAAGCTGAGGTAAATAAAATTAAGTCATAACTTATGATGCTTGGAGAAACAAAGTGATAATTACACAACAGTCTAAAAAGCTTTCATTGAGTTAATCATACTTTTTTTTTCAAAAATTTTAATTGTAATAGAGACATTTATTCATTGGGTTTAATTCAAGTTTTATGCATTCAGATCGACACATAGATGTAAACTTTAAATCCGCTTTGCAACTTACTTCCGGTAAAAGTATTACGACTTAAATAAAACATCTTTCAAACTAGACCATTAAATAAAAGTCAAAGTCAATTTTAAGGGTTAGTTAAAACATTTCAAGGAGTTCCATGTTTTGTAAACCTTGGATTAAAGCAGGAAAAAAACTTTTCAATATCACCCAAGGCTTTTAACTATAAGGCGTGAATTTAGTTAAGATATCTAAGCTTTTATCAAATTTTGTCATTGGTTTTGGTCGTAGGGTGAGTAAACCTGCTGAAATATTGCGTTTCATCCCTTACTCTATTAGAAATTAAAATCTTTTCTGTCTTTATTAGAATGTGAATTATGCACTTAATAACGAGTTTTACGGGATCATTATAAGCATTAAGTAAAATCTAATTTAAATAACTCAAAAGCTTATAAATTTTCCCTACTGTTCCATTTGCCCTGAAATATTAAAAACGGTATTTTTAAACCATCCTGTTATAAAATGAATTTTCCAACTGGCAGGAAATCAGCAGTCGCCCTCATTTTACAAATTATAAGATTATTAATACCGTTCATAATAACACATAAAGAAGTACCTGCCACTTTTAAATTTACACTAATTATAAGTAGGTATAGCTGGCACGTGTACCTATGCGTATCAAAAATGAGTTCGTTAAAAAGATTTTGTGATTTATTACAAATAGATATCATTCTATAAAATTAATTATTTAATAAAAGAGACATTCTTTAGGATTAAAATACTACAGTTTAGTGATGATAAAAACTATTCTATTTAATTTAATAATCGATAACAAACACTCCAAAATAAAGAAGCAATAAACAGTCTCAGCAAAATAAAATTTGATTACCTAGGAAATACAAAGTTGTTTAAAGAAAAATTCTGATCTGCAAAAGCAGTTGCAATTAAGCGTTAAACCACAAACGAGTGCAATTCGCGTAATTCCCAGCAAATAGCAATTAACGGCATCTCGGGAGTGCCCCATTTCTCAATTGTGGTTTAAGGATTTCTCTATTTATGTAGAGAACTTTCATAGTGTTTAAACTATCGTCTGCCGAGTTGCATCAGTGTTGCACAATACATGTTGCGTTGGTAATGTTTATTGTAACACTGAAATAACCGTAATATGGAAATGTGTCAGGCTTTATAATATCCTTACGTGTCGCAATATTAGGAAGCAAAATATTTCAAGGTAACCATATATCCGTGTATCAACGGTTTCACGGTGTATCCTATAAATACTTAACTAATTTATTGTTCAAGAGCCCTGTACTTTTTAAAGGGCACGAAGCCATGTCAAATTTTAAACCGTTGCTAATATTAATCATCCTCCGAATGTTATATCTTGATATAAGTGTGACTTAAGTTATAGATCTAATTATAGCTTCAATTAATATTTTTTCTCTATGATATAAAATTCGTAAGAACAATTGAAATTATCTTCAAAAATAAGCATTATATAAGTTTTGGTATGACAAAATAATCATCTGTAAACAGTGTAGGTGATAATTACGTTTTATACCAATTGCGTAAATTAACATATATTTTAGGACACTTCGCAGCTAGTAGATCAAATACTATGAAATTAGCTTATTTTTCACTTTGCAGTCCCTACTAATTTATTGTATCACTACCTGGGGTGGAGCTATAAGTCATTGTTGCTTCTGCTCGAACGATCCCAACGTATGTTGTTAAAGGTTATTAACTTTCTTCCTTATAGATATTCTACTACTGATTTGTACAATAAAGCAAATGTTCTCACAGTACGGCAGCTATTTATCTTATCACAGTCATGAAAAACACAAACAGTTAGTGTATGATCCAAATTTTTGTCAGCAAAACAAACGAAACTTGGCGTCTGTAGCTCATACCAAAAGAACACATCTCATTTTCTCGCAGATTTTATAGTTATATTGGAGGATTTATGTATAATAAAATTAACAAAAAGCTTAATATCTACCCACTTACTACTTTTAAGGCCAAAAACTTTCGGAATGGTTAGAACCCTAGATTACAATACTACCGAAGAGCTTCTCTGTACAATCACATAATAATATATCATAAAGACATACCATACGTACAAATACACACACATACCATTACACATGCATGCACTCACGCACAAGCACACACACACACACACACACACACACACACACACACACACATACGCACCCACTCACGCACACATCCACGCACTCATGTAAGGCACAATTATTACGTATTAAACAATTTATGTCAACTCTATAAGTCACAAGCACTCCACCAAAATCAACATATATCATTTAAATTACGATCTGTCTAATGTTTTTTTCCGGGAGGAGGGACCTGATGGCCTAAAATACAGGCATGTGCTTAGTTTAGGCATCAGTCTCCCACATAATGTCTGCATATAAAATATTGTACATTTTCTAATATTATTTGTAATTTATGTGGTGAGAAAATAAATGATTATTATTATTATTATTATTATTATCTCCGAGCATGGGATCTCCTTAGGGCCTTTGACCACGTCCTCAAGTACGCGCTCATCCGGGAGCGCGAATGTGTGATATTGGTGTTCCTTTTCCCGGAGGAAAGAGGTCACCTTCCTAAAATCATCTGAGTTCTCTAGTTGTAATTTGATCCCCTGATTGCTATCAGAGGCCTCAAATTTAAATCTATTGGACAGGGCCGAGCGAATGTCGACCCATTTCTCCTTTTCGCGGAGGTAAATTGGTGGTGGGCGCTTCCCTACGGGTAGCCGTGCCTAGGAAGGCTAGGACGGCTGGGCGGGGCGAGGGGCCGGGGGGCGCCTAGGATCGGTGGGATGGATGGAAGGTGGTTTTGTCGCCTGGGAGGACGACGGTTGGGGAACCTGCTGAGGGCAGGTGGTGGCGATGTCAGGCTTTGCAGCCTTGACGGGATGGACGGGTGCAGGTGATGAGGGCACTCGCGCTTCCTCTTCGATTTGACGAATTTGAAGCCGTCAATGGTTGGGATCTGAGCGTGGGATAGCCTCGACCTCCATGTCCGATTCCGAGCGGATGCTAACGTCGACATAATTGTCGTCGCTATCATCCGCTGGGAATGGTCGGACGGTCCAGGCGTGGATGCGGGAGTATCGGATCGGGATTGGCCTCGGAAAGTAGCTGGTGCACGGCGTCGGTGAGCTTCATGAGAAAGCTTTCGACCGAGCTTTCACTGATCGCCTTGGTATCAATACCAAAGCGAGTCGAGAGCTCTCGGTCGACCATTGTGCGATTGTCTTGTCTAGCTGAGGCGAGACATCGAGCGTCATCCGACGCAATTCGTATGTCCCGGCGGTTGCCGGGCGTAGCTTCTACCGCCCTGCCGGCTACGGCAGGGAGGTTGTTGATGGTTTCGAAACAAGAAACAGAATATTAAACGTTCAGTAGGCCTAGTAAAGTTGGAAAACAACTTTCGGCCAAGAAACAAGGTTAATTAATCCTAAGAAACAGATTAGCGCTTAGCTACAGCGGCTAACGATACTCAGTTTGCGAAACGAGTTGCAAAACACAGCTGCGTATAAGCCGACCGTTTGAGGTGGCGATTAAATTCCACCGCGATGACGTCGCGGTGCGACAAAGGCTCTATGAGCGCAGGTGCACTCATAAAACTCAGATGGCGCAGCGAGACGATTTCACGGCGGCGGACGATGACTTCAGCGAGGCGAGCTTGAGACTTCGGGCGAACACGAGCGGTCGGGACCGCTGCTGGAGGCGCTCTGTGATTCTGCGATGTTGTTGTTCGAGAGGCCTATTCATTTTAAAGGGCACGAAGGGATGTCAAATTTCAAACAGTAGTAATACGATTGCTAATTACAATTGTTCTCCGATTGTCATAGTTTGATTATTTTAATTTCAAGGATCTGCCGAAATGTTATAAAGTTTAATATTAAAATAAGTAATACATTTAAGTTATAGATGTAATTACGGCTAGAAGGCGCAGCAAAAGCCGCTTTTGTAGCCATTTGGAATTCATGCACGGAAAGCTTATACAGATTTATATAATGCTTTGACATGCTTTTCGAGTAGTTTTTATATTGTTAAACCGTTAACGGAAGGTCGCGTAGCTAAAATTAGTAATTAATTGCTTGGTCTAACATATTTTATTAACTTAAATGCCATACTTTAGTTAATTGACTTAAAGTTTATCGTGTATACGAGCGCGTGATAGTTGGTACGATCTGCTTTTAAACACGTAAATTATAGAAAACTTTGCTTTTGCCTTATAAGCCAATCGGGTGCTGAAGATTTCGTTATAAATATGTACTTTTAGAAATCTCAAAGAGAATTCTAAAAGTAAAAATGATGACAATAATTGAAAATCTCTCATACTTGAAATCGTGAAATGACTCACGTGACCCCGACAACAGCCACAGCGATGTCTCTGTACGGACGAGTCGATGCGTAACACCACTCAACACAGTAACACTATCACAGATTCACAACACTTATCACACACGGGGAGTGTTTCGTTGCGGGCAGTGGCTTTTAGGAAAGCCTGCACTCACTAAATTTCAGACCCGTTTATTATACACGATTGCAGAAAGACAAGACGTCAATATGGAGACTCCTTTTCTCAAAGTACTCGCAATAGAAGTAGCATTCTGACTATGCATATATTTAAAAACATGTTAAATTATTTTGCTTACAACAACATAGAGGTTAAGCAAATTCTCATTACTAAAAGGTTTTGATGTACTTTGTTCTTATGCGGATGTTACCATTTTCTTCGCTCGTAGAATTTGTACTTAATTATGAGTAACAAAGGCATTCTATCGTTAACATTAAACTGTTACGAAAGGCCTACTAAAGCAGCTCCGTTGTTTAGTAGGCCTTTCGAATATTCTTAATAAGACGAGGACTTGTTTGGTCATTCTAATTTATTATTTTTCTAAAATTATAGTTTAAACAGGTAAATAAATAAATTAAGTTTTATAATTAATACTTTTGAACTAACTTTTACATATTCCATTTTCGATACTACAGTTCATATTGTTTTATCAGAATATCCGCCGCACATTTATTCAATCTTCACTAAAAATATCGTGATGACGATTAATAATATTCTGCGCGTAAGTACGCTAATTTCATAAACACTTCTGTTTCCTATTTGTAAACTTTTTAAAGATTATGTCCAAAACTAAAGAACGACACATACATAATCAAAACGGATATTTTTTTAATTTTATCGTAATAATAAAATAACGAGAAGTATTATTTACATTGTAAACATATATAAGGTATAAGCCCGTGAGCGAAATACCAAGATCCTTTTGTTATTTCTAAGTAGCTGTTGCTTTCACTTACCCGCAAATGACGTTCGTTGCAAAGAATATTGTTGCCTGCATCGCGAGTTAAGGGTGGTAACCCTATAGATATAAGCTTTGTCAGCAGTTTTTGTATTAGAAATCCCTTTAATAGACACGAATACATAAAATTATCTCAAAATAATACATATACCTATCTATGATCCTATTACCCTAAGAACCTTTGTTATAATTCCCAACACCTTATAGTGAATGGATTGAAATATGAGACCTGCAGTCAAACCATGTGAGCAGATTGCAGACGGTCGAGCTTTTGTAGAGAAGAAAATATAGAATAACTCGGCATGTCGTCGAGGTGTAGTACAAATTGAAGATTATTGTAACTATATGGTATTACTGAGATCTGTAAAATGAAGCTACAAATACAATTTGAAGGGTACATTTATGATAATACCGACCAGAATTGTAAGACGCAGATTGGAGATAGAATAATAAATGCGTCAACCAGCACCAAGACTAACAGAGATGAGTCTACTATTAAATCCAGTAAGCCTCGCGAATTGCAACCAGCTATCGAGATGGACAGCAACCAACTAGATCTTCGTGGGGTGAATCTTAATGAATTTAGTGACATATTAAATAGTGCTAAATATAATAGTGACTCTGTAGGGTGACGTCATTATTACTAAAGACATAAGTGTATGGACAATAAGTGTTTTATAATAATATTTGAATTGGTCTTCATATATGTTCTTGTTAAAATTAAGATTTTTATAAAGATTTTGTCTTAAAGCGAAATCATCTGATACAGGTAAATCTTCTCCAACTGATTTCTCTCTTGGGGAGAAAGGTGTTAAGGGTGGTAACCCTATAGATATAAGCTTTGTCAGCAATAGATATATTGATAAGTAAGCGCTTTGCAAAATGTATTAGAGTTAATATGATATCCGGCGGCATATTGTTGATAATATAATAAAATTGTTATTTTCAACTTTGTACCGCTATACTTTCTCACTACGGTTTTTGTAAATTATTTTATTCTATACATGTCTCAGCCATGACACGATTAACACTGTAAATTGGTTCATGAAATAAAACTAAAATTTCTTTTTAAAAAACCGTTTATCAATATCTTGACTCACCCACTAAAATACTTCATTTGATTTCTAATTTAACTGCAACGGAAAATGTCAGAAACTAGTTCACAGGGGGATAATTTGTGTATCAAACGTAAGTATTATTTCTGATTTAAATTTAATGACATAGAAATGGAGCGTATTGTTTGTTGTTAACTTCATGCGTAAAAGTAGTAAACAATTGGCTATCATTAAAAGTACACTTTTTAAATCGATTTATTTTAGTTAATTAAATTTTAGAATACAGCACTAACAAATTTAGCTGTGGTCGTAATTGAGCGAAGGACATTCCAAAGCTCCAAGCTATGCATTGTTATTTTCAAAATTGGTACGTAATATACTTAAATACTTTTTTATAGCGTAAGCGTCTCTAATAGATCAGACATGATTGGTAACTTCTAAGTGTTTTTTCTAAATTGTAAAGGCACATACGATTAATGTTATATATAATTAATATTATATTAATGAAAATGTAACAAAATTTAATACAATTGTTAATTAGACTATTCACGTACTTTTACTACTTTATGATCTATTGTACAATATATATATAACAGAGTTTTGAAGGAAAAATTTCACCTCATATTAAAAACCGGCAGAAAGTAAACTAAACTTCACACCCTTAAAATTAATGAGAAACGCCTGCTATATAATGTTCGTAATATAAGGGTGGAGGTTGCAATGAGTGAAACCAAACAAGTGAACAAATTGACATTGCGCTCTTGATGTCTGAAACAATTCTGTAAACATATTACAATTTTGAATATGAATAATTTATGTGCTAGAGCATATTTTTTCATTTATTTTGGCTCTTGATACATTCTTAGAGTAATTAAACTTTCCTTTTGTGAGTATTTTTAGCGTTCCGCTACGTGAAAACTCGTATAACTTTGAACTGGGAAAGAGCTAAGCTTGCCCTGAAAATATTTTCTTTTAACTGACTTACAAAAGAGAGAACTAACATAAGGGCAAAGTAAAACCATTTTTGGGTCAAAAAAAAAAAATTGTAATATAGTTGTACTAAGAATTGTGAGATATAATAGCATCACATAAATACTTCTCGAGATTAACTAACGACTGCATTTACCTACAAACAATAACACTTGTTAAAATGTCTCTTATATTTAAAACATTGAAATGGCTTACGTGACTCCGACAACAGGTCTCGTACGGACGAGTCGATGCGTAACACCGCCGTTAAACACTCGACACAATAACACATATCACACACGAGGAGAGTTCGGTTGAGGGCAGTTGCTAATACGAAGCTCTGCTTTCTTTATTTCAGAACCGACTTTTATACACGATCTCGGACGGACAAAAATTTAATATTAACATCTCTTTCTTCGAGTATCCGCATTAGAAATGGTATTGTCACAATAGTTTTAAAATCTAATATTTAGTAGAAAACAGCGTTGTTCACATTTACTGAGACTGATTTTATTCATAATAATTTAGTCAGTTTGTTTTACTGTCCACTGTTTAAAATAAACTTTCCACCAAAGAGCCGCCAAGCAGTACATACCGTAGCCACCAGCGTCCACTGACTTCCTGTTTTTCGCTATCACATCGACATCATATTAGTTTAAAAGAATAGGCTGTTATGATAGATTTGTTCTATTCTTCTAGAAACAATACCTTGTTAAATTTATATTTACAATAGACAAACATATAAAGTTTCTACTCCATAAATAATGAATAAGGTGACTTCCGCGCTGTTAACATTCAGTCAGTTCTGTTTAGAGACTTGGTCATGTATGTACTATGTCTTACTCCGTATAATTTGTTTAACAAACTAAGAGCTGAGATTTAACTGCCTAACAAACAGCGATACTGTTGCTTGTTAACTATACAAACTTACTAGAAATCTTTTACACGAAGATATACATTATTAGCTCTATCAACTTATCATTATTTTTCATCATTAAGTTCAGACATTTTATTTTAGGAAAGAGATAGGCAGCGATTTTCCAATCATCTGTAATGAAGCCTTCTATTTTTTTTTTAAGTAGAAATATATGACACAATGCAATCTTTTTAATGTAAGATAAAAAAGTATACTTAGGGTTAAAAAAAGACTGTTTTATATCACCTAGTCTCGGGATTATAAGAATCGAGTACCGACCAATTTTAATCAATTTTTGTTAAATAAATAGCGAGGGGCCTATTTTATAGTTTAATTATTAAGGGATGGCAAATTTCTTTTCCTTTTCGCTAATTGAATAATTAATTAATACTGTAATGAAACAAGTCAAAAGATAAATCATTGATGGATCAAAAGATAAATCATAAATGATTGATGGAAGACGGACGCAATTTAATGTTATCGTAAGGTTTATCTTTTATCGTAATAATAAAAACAAAAATAAGTTATTAAGAAAACAAATGAAATTAACATCTGTCTAAAACAAATTATGCAAAACACAATTTTATTGGAAGAAGTTACAAGGCGAGATAATATTTTAATTACCATGATGCATGATAACATGCCCTTTTTTCAAAGCAAATAAAAGTCCTAGGCTATCTGTCGATTTGTTAAAAATAATCTTTTAGATAGCACAGTCTATTTTTGGCTTTAACAAACATGGTTAAAAAGGTTTGCTATCCGCACTACACACTGGTCGGTTGACGTGTCTTGGATCTGTCACTAAGCTTTCACCATAATCTTGCTATCTCTTCTACTCTCCGTGAGACCATTAACCATCCCTCTGAAACTGACCAGAAAATTTTATGTTGCTTACGAAGTGAATATGGTACTGTATCTTGCTTATGCAATTTAATACAATTGTCACACAATCTAATTTATGTTGATCAAAACTGCATTTAAGCATACAACTATCTAAGAAGTTATTACAAATTGAAGTAAGGAGAGCAGAAGGAGCATTACGACCCACACGACACTAAAGACGTTAGCAGCTGGCGTAAAAAAACAGTTATGGCGATCGAATTTATCGAATAAGCATAATAGCAAATCTGTAGTAATTTTTCCCTAAACTTTGTTATTAGCTGTACGAAACTGACTACCGACAATTACAAAAGCACAATTACTAAACGTTAAAATACTGCTGACTCTAATCATAACTGATTATACGAGCAATCGTTAATGACACAGCGCTGTTAATTATTTATATAAATAAATAACTCAATGTCATCGTGATGATGGATTATTAAACGAAATTTTATTAAAACAAATTTTTGGAGCAACATTTGTTCAAGGCGAAGAAAAAGAATTTTAATATTTTTATAATAACTACCGATTACTTCAGTAATCATTTTAATAGAAACATTTTAAAAACACGTTTTTTGAAGCTATAATTCCTCGAAATTCTTCCATCATTTTGATTCTCCTTGTAAACATCAAGGTTTCTGTCTACTTTTTGCAGCAAACTTAAAGCATTTCGAAAATATTTGAGAACAATGAAAAGAAAAAATAACTTAAAACGTTGCCAAATGAAAGACTTCCAAATTTTTTGTCTTTGCCCTTAATTACTCAGTACTTCCAAAGGGCTCTGCCAGATTAATTACTCGGATGAATAATTAAAGTGCTTTAAAATCCTTTGGCTAAAACCTATAATCAGAATCGTTTATTTTTTTATTGCAATAAATATACTAAAAATATGTCTAACACTGCGTGCATAAAAAACAAAACCGAAACAAATTCATATGTAGTCAATTTTAATGCATTTATTTTTGGGCCTGCGTTGAACTTTGAAAGCTGCAAAGTTGGTCACCTTACGCTTTCCACTGTAGTTCACAGCATGTTAGAGATTGTAAATTCGTAGGGTCCTTGCAAACTGCGAGCATGTGATGGCCCGGACGCCCTGTAAGAGACAAGGGGATCAAGGCAAGATAAAGGTGGTACACTTGCTTAAATTTCCATCCATCCATCCAGACATGGTCTCTAGGTGCCGTGCTATTTGCTCAGGAATGGCACCTATAGCCACTGCCCGGATGGACCATCACTACAAGCAAAAGAAGGCGAAGAGGATCTAGTGCACTTTTAAAACTTTTTGTCTGTGTAATTTTTACTTTTAGTATGCAATTAAATAGCATTTAATATTTCCACTTCGGAAATGGAAATTTTGGTAAGAAAGGTTGAATACTTCAGTTTCTCCTTTTCAATAATTATAAAAGATATTCGATCGATCTCGGCACATTAGCCGTGGTCGAGGATAAGTGCTTAGAAATACATTTTAAACAAATGGGTATCCATTTGTTCAAAATGCTTATTTCCAAGTAAATGTAAAAATAACCCACTTACGCTTACATTATTGTGCTATGATTATTTATTGCCTGTAATCGTAAATGGATTGCGATTCCGGTCAGAAAATTTTTTATTCGATATTGACGATTGTTATGAATAATTAATAATTGAATTTCACTGCGGTATTCGGTGACTGAATTCTTAGTTAAATATTTATTAAAAATATAGAAATAAAAAAGTATTGAAAATAAATGGAATAGTTATTTATTTAACATAAAACCTACTTGTGGTGAATATAATTAAATCATTCAAATAACAGCAATTAAGGACATAATAGCGACAATAGCCATATCAGCTTATTAGAAGTATGAATAATGTTCTTAAATTTTGTATTTAATAAAATAATTAGAAAAAAGAGACGCTCGATTAAGATCATATATAGTTTTTGCAACAAGAAAAGTACAAATGTATTTTTAACAACCAGGTATGTTAATAAATTGTATCGTTATTAAATATAATTAATTATATTGTTTATAATTGAGAAAAGTCAAGACCAGAAGCTCATATGCTAGGCTTGAGGATGTATAAAAATGGCTTTGCAAAAAATCCATTTCACATCCGAGTTTCACCTGAGGCCCATTCAAATGACTTTGAACGACGTCCTCGTATATCGTTTTGTCGCCTCTGAATTTTCTATTTACAGTATTTGCAAATTGCAAAACATATTACTTAAAAATTTCTAAAACATCCATTCTTCAAATAAATTATACGGTTTTAAATGTACTCAACAAAACACTAATTACTTACAGTATTATTAAATAAATATCAATAAAATACTGATGTCATACAATCTTTGTCCTTTCACAAAAAAAGGTTCAACAGAAATCGGCAATTATCGACTCATAGCCCTAATCTCACATGCCAGCAAAATCTTATTGCATGTACTTAACGAGAGACTAAAACCTTCCTTTCTAAGGAAATCGCTCCGGAACAGGTTTCTGTAAAAGGAAAAGGCACTCAGAACAAATCCTCATAGTACGCCAAATAGTCGAAAAAGCGAGGAGTTCAAGCAACCTACTATATTTGTTTTGTTGATTTTCAAAGGCATTTGACTCGGTGAAGTGGCCTAAACTTTGGAAAACTCTACTGGAGATGGGAGCGCTGAAGATCTCATACACATTTTACGGCAGGCTCTACGAAGACGGAACGCTTCAGTTAGGACTGACTAAATCTTTCCACCAGTTTTCATCCCAACGCAGGGGTCCGACAGGGTTGTATAATCTCACCCTGTTGTTCAATATATACACCGAACTCATCATGAGGGTTGCCTTGGAAGACTGTACGGACGAGTGTTCCGTATTGGTGGATGAGGATCTCGAACCTGCGTTATGCGGACGACACTCACCCTTTTCAGTAGTGCCAACAATGTGGCGATGTTACTTCATAGACTGGAAAACGTCAGTCTGGAGTTTGGTCTAAAATTAACTGCCAGCAAAACCAAAATGATGATTGTCGATCATGCCAACAAGAATTCACCCGAAGTCACGCAGATAGCGAATTGTGTAGTAGTAGATTCTATATATACCTGGGGCACTGATCACAGACAACGGGGTTGCTGGAAGAGATTAAACGGCGTAACGCGATTGCTAGGTCGGCTATGGACAAGATGAAAAGGATTTGGAAGAACCGGATATTACAAAGGCCACTAAAACTAAGCTTGTTAGAACCCTCATATTCCCCATCTTCCTATATGCTGCTGAGACATGGACCCTAAGAGCAACTGAAAAGCAAAAAGTGAACGCACTGGAGATGTGGTGCTGACGACGGATGCTTGGTATCATGGACAGAATTCGAACCAACACATCGATCCTAAGGAGCTCGGAATTAAAGAACGTCTGCTGTACGGTACGGGTACGTGTCTCGACGAGACGGAACCTCCATAGAGCACCTCGTTGTTCAAGGAACAGTGGAAGGTGTCAGAGCTAAAGGAAGACCGCCGATGAGATGGACCGACCAGATAAAAGCCAGTCTGTCAAGCACTGTTAACGAATGCTCAAGAAAACAGCTCTGCGAGACGACTGGCGAGTAAGTCCAACGAGTCTCTCAGAACCCTAACGTAGACATAATGGCCACGACCGCTCTGTAAAGAGTGTACCGAATAAGAAGAACCGATGCAATTGCAAAGCAACTGATATTTTAGAATTTGTTATGTTACTTTAATCGAGAAAACCGAATAACTTATCGAGTGAAATCGTTAATAGTTAAAAGAGCCCCGTCTGCTCTGAAGGAAGCCATTCGGAACGGATCTAGTCAACCATGGGTCGTTAAAAACTATTAAGCGCCTAACTTAGTGTCACATTTAACAGACTTAAATTAAATTTCAATAATTACTAAAGGATATGTTGTTTTACTTCAATTGCCTGTCTTTAATTTTCCCCGCAACTCGGTCAATAATAAAGTTTTCGCGAGATAAGACGAGGGATAAAATAAGGACTTTTTAATTATAAGCTAGCTGTTGCACGATACTTCGTCCACGTGGCACAAAAAAAACCTACCCTTAATAACCTATGCTACTCCAACGTACATTAGCTACCTTTCAATAAAGCCCCGTCAATATTGGAACAGCCATTACAGAGATTAACCAGAACAAACAGACAAAATTTAAAAAAAAAATAATTGTTAATTTATTACTACATACAATAAAACAAATTTGCTTTTTCTGACCCTATATCCTAAGTATGCATAAATCTTTAAACCAAAGCACAGATTTCGATGCGGTTTTTTTAAAGATAGAGTGATTGAAAGGTTTATATGTAAGCATATGCTTAATATATAAGTTTCATTTATTATTAACTATAGCATCCGATTGCTAAGCAGAGGCGGTCGCTAGTCGGTTTTATATCAAAATGTTATCATGAAAAACGGTTATTTTAAAATTACACACTTTAGTTATAATATATTTTTTATTTTTACACTTCATCGTTAAATTCTTGGCTTAGAGTATATTTTACGCATAAAAAGACGTTAACAAAATACAGATAAACAATATAATCAATTCGAGTGGCCGATATCGCGAACAAAGTGCACGTTCAATGGTTGTAATTAATGATTTCTGTCAGATATTGCTGTACTCTAACGACCGTTATAAATTTCTGCACCATTTTCCTACTTGCAATTAACAATGATGTACCGCTACGTTGAATTTTAGGCTGCTAGTGTAAAATACCAAAAGCAATGGAATGCATAAAGTGCGTTTAAATGAGAATTTCTAATAAAAAGATATTACGTTCAGTTTATTCAAGTAAATTAAGTTTAACAGTACTTTTGAAAAGAATTCAAAATTCAACATTTAATTCATTTTCAGTAAAATAAGTTGCAACAAGTATATGCTTTTCGTTTAATCAGTCACTGTTACGTCGAATATATTATATACCTGCCACCGTAGTAGCCTAGTGGGATGGACTTGAGCTTTAGAAATTAAAGGTTGTAGGTGCGACTCAACAATTTTACAATGTTTTTTACTTGTTGCTTGGGGCAGTGCCATTTGATATTTGGTTGGTTTATAGATTGATAAACCCAATTGTCCACAAAGTAAGATAATACATGCGTTGGAGGGGGTGGATATAAAGTCGTGAGTGTGTAGATATTATCATTATCTATCCTTCTACGTTTTATTTAATATTATCATGACCTCTCATTAGTACAACTGTTAAATAATATAATCACATAAAAATACCATTTAATCTCCCGGGAGTACAATAATTATCCCACCAAAGAGAGCTCCTTTAGTTTAAATTAATTTGCTGAAACTTTGAAAACTTTATGAAATGGTTATCCCTTCATGAATTATGAATGTTCTTTGGTTGTAACCATTGATTACATTTGATTCTTAACTTCTTCTGCCTACAAAAAGACTTTACTCGTGAAGCTTAATAATTTACCTTCAATGTAGTGCAATTCAGACTTAAATTTCATGTGGCATAAAGTTAGACGGCTCACCTAAAAATCGTAATTGGTGCCGACTACTTTCGGATAACTCGGAAGTCCTTTATCAGGATGAGTGGGATAACTTCACGGTGGCTTCTTATCGGGCACATCAGCCGTTGGTAGAATATATTTACAGTGCAATGTAAGTTTTTATTATTTAATTTAGTGTTTTGTTTATTTACTATAATGCAAAGAATACATGCAGAGATACTCAAGAAATTAGAAGTAATGCAGTATTTACTATGGTCAAAACCTATGTTGTTGTTTATAATCGCTATTAGCTTTTGTAGTCATTTAGCATTCACCCACGAAAAGCTTATGCTGATGTTTATATTGATTTGCTTTTCGTGTTGTTTATGGTGTTAAACCGTTAACAGAAGGTCGCGTAGAAATGGTGTAATTGGATTAGCTTGGTCTGACATATTTTATTATCTTCAATGCTTTACCTTAATCAATTAATTTTAAGTTTATCGTAAATACGAGTGCATGATAGTTGGTATAGATCTGCTTCTTACACGTAAATTATGGAAACGCTGTCTAATAATGCGATAAGCAGAGCGGTGTAGAAAATTTTGTAATAAAATATACATTTAGAAATCTGAAAGACTAAAAAGATGACAATAGCTGAAAATCTCTAATACTTGATAACATGAATGACTCACGTGACTCGACAACAGCCTCGAGATGTCTAGTGCGGATAAATCGATGCGTAACGCCGCACTTAAACCGCTCGACACAATAAAATTATCACAGATGCACAACACTTATCACACATGAGGAGAGTTTCATTTCGGGCAGCGGCTTATGAATATTTCAGATCCATCTTTCGGGACACGATCGCACAGAGGCAAAACGTCAATATCGAGACTCTGTTTCTCAAAGTACCCGCAATAGAAGCAGTATTCTGACTTTACTTTTTTCAAAACATGTTTATTTCTTTTGCTTACAACAACATAAAGTTTAAGCAAATTATCTTTACTTAAAAGGTTTTTGATGTACCTAATTCTTACGAGCAATGTTACTATTTTCTTCATACGAGCACGTGGAATTCGCATGTAATTTTGAGTAACAAAAGTATTCATTAAAACGTAACGAAAGGCCTACTAAAGCTACGCTCCGTGGCTTATTTTAATAAGACGCGCGTACTTCCTTTTGTCAGTCTAATTTAATATTTTTCTAACAAATTGTACAATTAATCAGGTAAATAAGTAAATTATATTATATAATTCATGCTTTTTAAACTAAACTTTTCATACATTTCTTTTTCTCAGCCGCGACACGATTAACACTGTGAATTGGTTATTAAATAAAAATAAAATTTCTTTTTAAAAAAACCGTTTATCAATATCTTGACTCACTCCACTAAAATACTTCATTTGATTTCTAATTTAACTGCAACGGAAAATATCACAAACTAGTTCACGGAGGAATAATTTGTGTATCAAACGTGAAGTATTATTTCTGATTTAAATTTAATGACATAGAAATGAAGCGTATTATTTTGTGTTAACTTACATGCGTAAAAAGTAGTAAACAATTAAGTATCATTAAAAGTACACTTTTTAAATCGGTTTATTTTTGTTAATTAAATTTTAGAATACAGCACTAACAAATAACAACAAATTGAAATGAATTCTTCTAAATAAATATTAGCTGTGGTCGTAATTGACGCGTAGGACATTCCAAAGCCTAAGCCTATGCAATGTTATTTTCCAAAATTGGTATGTAATATACTTACATCCTTTTTTTATAGCGTACGCGTCTCTATTAGATCAGACATGATTGGTAACTTTTAAGTGTTTTTTCTAAATTATTAAGGCACATACGATTAATATTACATATTATTAATATTATATCAATGAAAATGTAACAAAAATTTGATACAATTATTAATTAGACTATTCACGTACTTTTACTACTTTATGCATCTATTGTACAATATTAAAATAACAGAGTTTTGGAAGGAAAAATTTCACTCTCATATTAAAAACTGGCAGAAAGTAAACAAAACTTCACACCCTTAAAATTAATGAGAAACGCCTGCTGTATAATGTTTCGTAATATAAGGGAGGGATTGCAATGAGTGAAATCAAACAAGTGAACAATTGACATTCGCGCTCTTGAGTTGTTGTTTATATCAAATTTTTACTAATCTGTGAATGATATCAGAGAAATTTAAGTCACGTAATCAAAATAAGGAAATACATTGATAAAATTTTTTTAATAGTTTTAATTTTCTGGGTACTACATAATGCTTTTATTTTTTTATAATGCTTTTTGTGACATCACATTTCATGTCATGAAACAATTCTGTAAATATATTACAATTTTGAATATGAATAATTTTTGTGCTAGAGCATTTTTTTTATTTATTTTGGCTCTTGATACATTCTTCGAGTGATTAAACTTTCCTTTTGTAAGTATTTTTAGCGTTCCGCTATAACTTTGAAGTGAAAAGAGCTAAGCTTGCCCTGAAAAGATTTTCTTTAACTAACTTATAAAAAGAGAGAACTAACATAAGGGCAAAAGTAAACCATTTTTGGATCTAAAAAATAATTGTAATATAGTTGTACTAAGAATTGTCAGATATAATAGCATCACATAAATACTTCTCGAGATTAACTCACGACTGCATTTACATACAAACAATAACAACACTTGTTAAAATGTTTCTTATACTTAAAACATTGAAATGGCTTACGTGACTCCGACAACAGGCCTCGTACGGGCTTGTCGATGCTTAACACCACTCAACACATTAACACTATTACAGCTGCACAACACATATCACACAGAGGAGAGTTCGGTTGAGGCAGTTGCTAATCACGAAGCTCTGCTTTCTTTATTTCAGAACCGACTTTTATACACGATCTCGGACGGACAAAAAATTTAATATCGAGATTTCTTTTCTTCGAGTATCCGCATTAGAAATGGTATTGTGACAATAGTTTTAAAACCTAATATTTAGTAGAAAACAGCGTTGTTTACATTTACTGAGACTGATTTTATTCCAAATAATTTAGTCAGTTTGTTTAACTGTCCACTGTTTAAAATAAACTTTCCACCAATGAGCGCCAACAGTACATACCGAAGCCACTGACTTCCTGTTTTTCACTATCACATCGACATCGTATTAGTTTAAAAGAATAGGCTGTTATGATAGATTTGTTCTATTCTTCTAGAAACAATACCTTGTTAAATTTATATTTAGAGTAGACAAACATATAAAGTTTCTACTCCATAAATGATGAATAAGGCGATTTACTTCCGCTCTGTTAACATTCAGTCAGTTCTGTTTAGAGACTTGGTCATGTATGTACTATGTCCCACTCCGTATAATTTGTTTAACAAACTAGGAGCTGAGATTTAACTGCTTAGCAAACAGCGATACTGTTGCTTGTTAACTATACAAACTTACCAGAAATCTTTTACACGAAGATATATATTATTAGCTCTATCAACTTATCATTATTTTTCATTATTAAGTTCAGGCATTTTATTTTACGAAAGAGATAAGTAGCGATTTTCCAATCATCTGTAATGAAGCCTTCTATTTTTTTTTATTTTAAGTAGAAATAATATGACACAATGCAATCTTCTTACATGTAAGATAAAAAAAAGTATACTTTCTAGGTTAAAAAAAAGTCAGTTTTATATCACCTAGTCTGGGATTATAAGAATCGAGTACCGACCAACTTTAATCAATTTTTTGTTAAATACATAGCGAGGAAAGACCTGTTTTAAGCTAAATTATTAAGGGATGGCAAATTTCTTTTCCTTTTTCACTAATTGAATAATTAATTAATACTGTAATGGAACAAGTCAAAAGATAAATCATTCTTAATTGATGGATGACGGACGCAATTTAATGTTACTGTAAGGTTTATCTTTTATCGTAATAATATAAACAAAAGTAAGTTATTAAGAAAACAAATGAAATTAACATCTGTGTAAAACAAATTATGCAAAACACAATTTTATTTGAAGTTACAAGGCGAGATAATATTTAAATTACCATGATTCATGATACCTTGTCCTTTTTTCAAAGCAAATAAAAGTCCTATGCTATCTGTCGATTTGTTAAATATAATCTTTTAGATAGCACAGTCTATTTTTGGCTTTAACAAACATGGTTAAAAAGGTTTGCTATCCGTACTACACACTGGTCGGTTGACGTGTCTTGGATCTGTCACTAAGCTTTCACCATAATCTTGCTATCTCTTCTACTCTCCGTGAGACCATTAACCATCCTCTCTTAAAACTGAGCAGAAAAAAATTATTTTGCCTACGAAGTTTATTTGGTACTGTATCTTGCTTATGCAATTTAATACAATTGTCACACAATCTAATTTATGTTGATCAAAACTGTGTTTAATCTACAACTATCTTAGAAGTTATTACAAAAAGGAGAGCAGAAGGAGCATTACGACCCACACGACACTGAAGACGTTAGCAGCTGGCGTAAAAAACAGTTATGGCGATCGAATTTTTCGAATAAACATAATAGCAAATCTGTATACTTTTTCCTTAAACTTTGTTTGTTATTAGCTGTACGAAACTGACTACGACATTTACAAAAGAACAATAACTAAACGTTAAAATACTGCTGATCCTTATGATAACTTATTATACGAGCAATCGTTAATGACACAGCGCTGTTTAATTATTTCCAAAGTTAATAAATAACTCAATGTCATCGTGATGATGAATTATTTAACGAAATTTTGTTAAAACAAATTTGTGAAGCAACATTTGTTCAAGCTGAAGAAAAAGAATTTTAATATTTTCATAATAACTACCGATTACTTCAGTGATCATTTTAATAGAAACATTTAAAAACACGTTTTTGAAGCTATAATTCCTCGAAATTCTTCCATCATTTTGATTCTCCTGTAAACATCAAGCTTTCGTCTACTTTTTTTGCAGCAAAATCTTAAAACGTTGCCTAAATGAAAAAGACTTCAAAATTTTTGTCTTTGCCCTAATTACTCAGTATTCCAAAGGGCTCTGCCGGATTAATTACTCGGATGAATAATTAAAGTGTTGTAAAATTTATAATCAGAATCGTTTATTTTTTATTGCAATAAATATACTGAAAATATGTATAAAACTGCGTGCATAAAACAAAAACCAAAATAAATTCATATGTAGTAATTTTAATGCATTTATTTTGGGCCTGTTGAACTTTGAAAGCTGCAAAGTTGTTCACCTTACGCTTTCCACTGTAGTTCACAGCATGTTAGAGATTGTAAATTCGAAGGGTCCTTGCATACTGCGAGCATGTGATGCTCGGACGCCCTGTAAGAGACAAGGGATCAAGGCAACATAAAGGTGGTCACGTGCTTAAATTTCCATCCATCCATCCAGAGATAGTCTCTAGGTGCCGTGCTATTTGCTCAGGAACGGCACCTATAGCCACTGCCCGGATGGACCATCAATACGGGCAAGAGAAGGCGAAGAGGATCTAGTGCACTTTTGAAACTTTTTGTCTGTGTAATTTTTACTTTTAGTATGCAATTAAATAGCATTTAATATTTCCACTGCGGAAATGGAAATTTTGGAAAGAAAGGTGGAATACTTCAGTTTCTCCTTTTCAATGATTATAAAAGATACTTGTCCTCGATCCCGGCACATTAGCCGTGGTCGAGGATAAGTGCTTGTGAAGTAAGCATTTTAAACAAATGGATACAAATAACCCACTTACGCTTACATTATTGTGCTATGATTATTTATTGCCTGTAATCGTAAATGGATTGCGATTCAGGTCAGAAAATTTTTTATTCGATATTGACGATTGTTATGAATAATTAATAATTGAATTTCACTGCGGAATTCGGTGACTGTATTCTTAGTTAAATATTTATTACAAATATAGAAATAAAAAAATTTTTGAAAATACGTGGAATAGATATTTAATTTAAAATAAAACCTACTTGTTGTCAATATAATTAAAATTATTCAAATAACAGCAATTAAGCACATAATAGCCGCAATAGCCATATTAGCTTATCAGAAGTATGAATAATATTCAAAAATTTTGTATAATTATTTCTATTGCTTGCGCGAATATTACATTTTTAACAAAATTATGGATGATCGCGTTTATTTTACATTTTAAATTCCCGACGTTTCGAACACTTTCCAGCGGCCGTGGTCACGGGAGACGAAACGTCGGGAATTTAAATGTAAAATAAACGCTAAAAATCCGTAAAGTAATTTTATTTAAAAATTTGTATTTAATAAAATAATTGGAAAAAAGAGATGCTCGATTCAGATCATATATATATTTTTTGCAACAAGAGAAGTACAAATGTATTTTTAACAACCAGGTTTGTTAATAAATTTTATCGTTATTAAATATAATTAATTATATTGTTTATAAATATAGTGATAATTGAGAAAAGTTAAGAGCAGGAGCTCATATGCAAGGCTTAGAGGATGTATAAAAAAAGGGGCTTTGCAAAAAAAATCCATTACCATACATCCGAGTTTCTCTGAGGGCCCATTCAAACGACTTTGAACGACGTCCTCGTACATCGTTTTGTCGCCTCGAATTTTCTATTTACAGTATTTGCAAATTGCAAAACATTCAACTTAAAAAAATTCTAAAACCTCCATTCTTCAAATAAATTATACGGTTTTAAATGTACTCAAATAAACACATAATTACTTACAGTATTATTAAATAAATATCAATAGAATACCGATGCAATTGCAAGCAATAGATATTTTACAATTTGTTATTTTACCTTAATCGAGAAAACAGAATTACTTATCGAGTGAAATCGTTAATAGTTAAAAGAGCCCCGTCTGCTCTGAAGGAAGCCATTCGGAACGGATCTAGTCAACCACGGGTCGTTAAAAAACTATTAAGCGGCCTAACTTAAATGTCACATTTAACAGACTTAAATTAAATTTCAATAATTACTAAAGGATATGTTGTTTTACTTCAATTGCCTGTCTTTAATTTTCCCCGCAACTCGGTCAATAATAAAGTTTTCGCGAGATAAGACGAGGATAAAACTAAAGACCTTTTAATTATAAACCAGTTGCGCAGATACTTCGTCCACGTGGCACAAAAAAAACCTAGCCTTAATAACCTATGCTACTCCAACGTATATTAGGTGTCTTTCAGTAAAGCCCCGTCAATATTGGAACAGCCATTACAGAGATTAACCAGAACAAACAGAAAAAATTAAAAATTAAAAAAAATAGTTATATTTATTACTGCATAGTACAAAACAAATACGCTTTTTCTGACCCTATATCCCTAAGTATGCATAAATCTTCAAACTAAACCACAGATTTCGATGCGGTTTTATAATAGATAGAGTGATTGAAAGGTTTATATGTACAGCATATGCTTAATATATAAGGTGCATTTATTATTAGCATAGCATCCGTGCTAAGCAGGGGCGGGTCGCTAGTCGGTTTTATATCAAAATGTTATCATGAAAAACGGTTATTTTAAAATTACAGACACTTTAGTTCTAATATATGTTTTTATTTTACACTTCATCGTTAAATTCTTTGGCTTAGAGTATATTTTTACGCATAAAAAGACGTTAACAAAATACAGATAAACAATATAATCAATTGAGTGGCCGATATCGCGAACAAAGTGCACGTTCAATGGTTGTAACTAGATTTCTGCAGATATTACACATCACACATCATCAGCCTTTGTTAGTCCACTGCTGGACATAGGCTCTACTACAATTCTCTATCCATTGGGGGTTTGGACCTGTATCCCACCACGCTGGTCCAATGCGTTGGTGGACCGACTTTTTTACATGCCCATCCGACGCATGGATCATCTTACTTTTCAGACAATTGGGTGATCGGCCCAAATTGCCCTAACCAACCAGGGAAACAACAATGAAAATTTGTGTCCCTGCAGTGATTCGGACCCACGACCTCCGGTTTCTAAAGCACACACCCATACCACTAGGCTACGGAGGCTGCCGATATTGCTGTACTCTAACGGCCGTTATAAATTTCTGCACCATTTTCCTACTTGCAATTAATAATGATGTACCGCTACGTTGAATTTTAGGCTGCTAGTGTAAAATACCAAAAGCAATGGAATGCATAAAGTGCGTGTTTTAAATAAATTTCTTATAAAAAGATAATTATTTCACATTTGTGTTATTCAAGTAAATTAAGTTTAACAGTAGTTTTGAAAAGAATTCAAAATTCAACATTTAAGTAACTTTTAGTAAAATAAGTTGCAACAAGTATATGCTTTTCGTTTAATCAGTCACTGTTACGTCGTATATATTATATACCTGCCACCGTAGCCTAGTGGGATGGACTTGAGCTTTAGAAATTAGAGGTTCTAGGTGCGACTTAACAATTTTACAATGTTTTCTACTTGTTGCTCGGGAATGCCATTTGATATTTGCTTTGATTTATAGATTGATAAAACCAAATATCCACAAAGTAAGATAATAGCTGTTGAGGGGTGTGATATAAAGTCGTGAGTGTGTAGATATTATCATTATCTATTCTACTACTTTTTATTTAATATTATTACCTCTCGTTAGTCAAACTGTTCAATAATATAATCCTCACAAAAAGACCATTTAATCTCCCGGAGTACAATAATTATCCTACCAAAGAGAGTCCTTTAGTTTAAATTACATTGCTGTAACTTTGAAAACTTTATGGAATGTTTTTCCCTTCAAGAATTATGAATGTCCTTTGGTTGCGACCATTGATTACATTTGACTCTTAACTTCTTCTGCCTACAAAAAGACTTTAGTCGTAAGTTTAATACTTACCTTCAATGTAGTGCAATCTAGACTTACTTTCATGTGTCAAAGTTAGACGGCTCACCTAAAATCGTAATTGGTGCTGACTACTTGGATAACCGGAAGTCCTTTATCAGAATGAGGGATAACTTCACGGTTGCTTTCTATCGGGCACATCAGCGTTGGTAGAACATATTTAAGTGCAATGTAAGTTTTTGTTGTTTAATTTAGTATTTTGTTTATTTACTATAATGCAAAAGAAATACATGCAGAGATACTCAAAGAAATTAGAAGCAGTAGCAGCATATTACTATGCTAAAACCTATGTTGTTGTTTATAATCACATTAGCTTTTGTAGTCATTTAGCATTCATCCACGAAAAGCTTATGCTGCAGTTTTTATTTTGATTTGCTTTTCGTGTTGTTTTTTGGTTTTAACCGTTAACAAAAAGGTCGGTAGCAAATGGTAGTGATTAATTGCTTGGTCTGACATATTTAATTATCTTCAATGCTTTACCTTCGTCAATTGATTTAAAGTTTATCGTATATACAAGTGCATAATAGTTGGTAACGATCTACTTTTACACGTTAATTATGAAAACGCTGTGCTAATAATGCGATAAGCAAAGCGGGTGGTGAAGATTTCGTTATAAATATATACATTTAGAAATCTGAAATACAATTCCAAAAGTAAAAAGATGACAAGAACTGAAAATCTCTAATACTTGACAACATGAATGACTCACGTGACCTCGACAACAGCCTCGAGATGTTTAGTGGGATGAATCGATGCTAACGCCGCCTTAAAACCGCTCGACACAATAACATTATCACAGATGCACAACACTTATAACACATGAGAAGAGTTTGCCATTTCGGCAGCGGCTTATATGAATCAAACAAAATCAAAACATCAAACAAAATCAAAACATCAAACAAAATCAAAACATCAAACAAAATCAAACAAAGAAAACAACAGTGCGTCAGAGCTTCGGATCGACCGGACAAGCCTGCTCGATCCCCTGCTACCTGCGCCGTCCGCTTGGCCCACCTGTGGCCACGCCTCCCCGACGCCGTCAAGTGGCGAAGAAGAGGAAGACCGCGCCGTGCGGTAGTGAAGAAGTCATCGCAGTGCAGTGTTAGTGCGTGTGTGCCGGTAGTGTCAGTGTCGACGCGTTGGGCGTACGCGCCTGCGCGAGATAGCTGTGAGCCGTCCGGTCGGGTGAGTCGTCTCGATTTTGCCTATTTATTCAATTTTCCCTTTACAGCGTTCAGACACCTTCTGTTGAAATGTAGGGAACCTTTATGTTAGTTTTGATTTGCCAATTAAACTCATTTGCCACGTTACACCGCGAACGTAGTAAAATTTAAAATCAACACGCACACCACCCACGTGGTATTTATTTTCTTACTTAATTGCTAGTTTGCTGCATTAGGCAGCAACTTAGGTATTCACCTAGCGCTCCTAAAGCGCTAGTTTTCCTTTTTAACGTTAGGTTTACACCTCCCTGCTCACTGGGGCGGGGAGGGTAGGGCACACAACCCCCGGCCTCACCGGGGGTGCTTGCACGCGCGTTACCAACGTGAATTCATAGCGTAGATTTGGCAACATCGCCTAACGATGTTGCATTTAATGCAGGAAGCCCTAGAGGGCATAGGCCTCAACTTTGAGGATTTACAAAACAAATCGCCGGAAGCGATTAGAGAAGCCATCCGCATGGCACTTAACGCCAACGATAGCACATCAGACTCGTCGTCCGATTCGACAATAACGTCAGCCAAGCCCAAGAAGGGCAAAAAATCGCGCGCCGCAGCTAGGGCCACGTCGGAGGAGTCCGCAAATCTTCCTCCGAAACCACGAGACAACGTCCGACTCCGAAATGGAAGTCGAAGTAGGAAACGTAGGCTCGGACACCGGTGAATCCGAGGACGCAGGAGGCTTTCTGCCCATTCAATCGCGCAAGAAGAAGCGCAAAAATAGGTCATCACCAGCCACATCGCCGACACCGGACCTGCCAACCAAAGCGCTGAAACGTCAGCCACCGAATTATCGGCCCGAGGCCAGTAGAGCCAACCCCGCCGCCTCACGGCAACCAAGCTGCTTTCACAGCCGGCCGCATCACGGTCCCTCAACATCTGCTGCCTCTCAGCAACCCGCGCCCTGCTGCCTCACAGGCAAGTTCCAGTCTCACTCAGAGACAAAAAGCCACCGCCGATCTACATTAGGTCTAAAGCAAAGTGGGCCGAACTACGGTCTGCGCTATCCAACCGCGTCAAATTCACTGGCCAATGATTCCGCTAGTGGATCAAACAACTAGAGACGGTGCAAGCGCACCGCGACGTCACTCAAACATCTGCTCGAGAAGCAGCATTACTATCACATCTGCGCTCCCGGAAGAGCGCGTCCTTCGGACAGTGGTCAAAGGCCGAAAGAACTGCCAACACAAGAGATATTCGAATTTATAAAATCGAGAATATACGATCTATTCCGCACAGAGGCTGTTCCACCCGCGGACAAAAAGCCATGACAACGTCGTCCTTCTGACGCTCGAACGCTTCCGGAGGGCAAGAAAGTATATGATTTAAAGCACATATGCGACATCGGTCGCATTTTATTTAACGCGCCGCATCTGAACGGCCTCCCAGGGGTGCCATAACTGCCAATTATCGGACACACGGCCGCAATTGCCACGCACGACCCCGTTGCGTGAAGTGCCTAGGGGACCATGGCACCCCAGACTGCCCACTGACCTCGGGACCGAGAAGCCCTTGTTACTGTACGAACCGCCGGCATGCGTAAACTGCCAAAGCCCAGGCCACACGGCTAACTATCTAGGGTGCCCCAAGGCGCCCAAGCGGAGACCACCCCACCATCCACCATCCCTAGGCGCCCACCGGTGCCATCTCTCACCTCCTTCCTGCCCCTCCGGCCTGCCCCGGCGTGGCAGATTCCCAGCGCCCGCGTAGCGCCCCCGCCAGCGTGGCAACAACCGGCCCCGCAACCTGCGCCGAGCGCTCCGCGTAGCGCCGCACCGCGCGCCGCACCTCAGCGCCTCCGCGAAGCGCTCCCCAGCAAGCAGCGCAGCAATGGAGCTTTGGGACTAACACTGATGTGTTAGTTAATACGGTAGACTTTCGCAGAAGTCGATAGGCTCACCGCCGAGTTAGATGCCACCGTTGGCAATTTTACTGCCCGCTTAGCTGTACTCGCAAGACAGAAACTTGATCGAACTTATTCGTGGGAACTAAATGGATAATACACCCACAACCTTTGTAAAAACGGCCCGCCGTAAAGCCACGCGCATTCAACCTAGTCTTTTTCAACGCAAACGGTCTCGGAACAAACGACCGAAGTCAAAGAATTCCTTCGCGAAAACGACGTAGACATTCTACTGGTGCAGGAGACATTCCTAAAGCCCGGAAGAGGAGATCCGAAGATTGCTAATTTTATATCATAAGAAATGACAGGACCGGCGCTTCACACGGCGGCACTTCCTATTTATTATAAAAGTCACTGCACTGCGTAGCAATCGACACGCCGTCGAATCAAAGCATTTAGAAGCCTTCGATCTGTGGTTAGCCGCGTCAGGTCACGCGCCGATTACAATAGCTTCGGTATATCTACCATGCAGAGACACCTCATGCATCACCCAATCCGATTTCGAGACGCTATTATCCTTAGAGACACCGTCATCCTCGCCGGCGATTTCAATAGCAAGCACACCTGATGGAACTCATACACTACAAACCGCTGGGTCTAGCATTAGACGAATTGTCAGACAAGCTCAATTTCAGTGTGGTTGCGCCGTTGATGCAAACACACTTCCCACATGTGGGACAACGACCAGATGTGCTTGATATTGCTATCGTAAAAACGTCAATCTCGCTCTTAGGAGCATAGAGGTCATCGATGACCTAACCTCAGACCACCGTCCCGTGCTCTTAAAGCTAGGACCCGCAAATCACCAAAACACAGTTCTTAGAAGTAAAGTCGACTGGCATAAGCTTAAGTCACAGCCAGACTTACTAGCTCACCCATTTAGATACCATACCCAATACCCTAAACACCTGCTCACGACGTGAATCTCGCCGCTCATGCGTTCAGTCATGTCCAAAGGTCGTCGAGGTCTCCTCGAGGCAAACCGGTGGAGGAAAACCCCGCTGGCCTTGCCAAACGACATCAGGACCCTTGCGACGCAAGAGAGCCGCGATCGCGCCACGATTGGTATCCAACCGAGCTGAAATTGAGCAGCAGCTACGCGCCCTTGAACATCAGTCCAAGATGCGCATAGCTGAATTCAGGAACGATCGGTGGGATAGCGATCTGAGCAACCTCATCCTCACATGTGGCCTTCTGGGCATTCCCAAAGCTCAAAGGCTGGCGGGCAGCCATCCAACTATGCCGCCACCATCCAACCCGACAAGCCCACAGCGTTTTCGATGAGGAAAAGCCGAATGTCTGGCTGACAGTCTCGAGGCTCAATGCTCGCCCAGCTCACAACCGGTGAGCGCCGCTCATCTCCGCAAGGTAGAGAGCGAGGTTGACCGGTTGACGCATCTACCCCACGCGACGTACTCACACCTGTAACGGAAAGCGAAGTCGAATCGTTAATCAAAAAGCTTAAACCACGGAAAGCCCCGGGCACCGATGGCATATCAAACCGCGTCATAAAGATACTTCCGACTCATCTCATCAACCTCCTAGTCCTAATATATAACGCAGCTCTTTCCAAGGGTATTTTTCCAAACACTTGGAAGGATGCTAGTTATAGGCTTCCTCAAACCGGGAAAACCTCCCAACCAACCAACCTCCTATCGCCCCATTAGCCTGCTTAAGGGCTTGGGAAAATCTATGAAAGACTAGTTTTGACCCGCCTACAAGACTTTATGCAGGCTAATGGCTTCCAATCCAGTCCAGTTCGGCTTTCGGCCAAACACTCCTCACATCATCAGGTGCACCGCATCACGGAGCACATCAAATCCCGCATGACACGGGGCCAACACACAGGAGCGCTTTTCCTCGACGTGGCGAAGGCGTTCGACAGTATGGCACGACGGGCTTATATACAGTTATATAAGCTCGGCGTGCCGACCGTCTCGTACTCATCATACGAGACTTTCTGGAAGCGAACGTTCCTGATACCGCGTCGAGGGAACAAAATCCCCAACCTCACCCGGCTACTAGCCGGAGTACCACAAGGCTCTGTGTTAGGCCCCGTCCTATTCACCCTCTACACCAACGACATCCCTCGCAACTATAAAGTTAGCACCGCCTTGTTCGCAGACGACACATGCATTTTTACATCCGGCATATGTCCCATCTCCATCCAACGACTGTTCCAAGTCGCAGCCAGGCGCTTCGGCGACTGGTTTCGACGTTGGAGGATCGAAATAAACCATCCAAAAGCGCGGCAGTCTTGTTTCACACAGAATGCCGACGATCCCAACCATGATCCGACTCGACCACCCAATTCCATGGGTAAACATAGTCAAAACCTGGGGTAACCCTCGATAAACCTCAGCTTCTGGCCCGCACATCAGCAGGTCAAAACAGAGCGGCCTACGTCCTAGGTCGCCTATTCCCTTTAATCAATCCCAAAAGCAGCTGTCACTGCGCAACAAGGTGTTGCTATACAAAACAGTTATCCGTCCAATCATGACTTACGCCAGTCCGGTGTTCGCCATGCATCCCAATCCAATATCCACAAACTCCAAGCCCCGCAAAACAGGGTTCATACGCAGGCCACGGGTGCACTGGTGCGTGCGCAACCTTGACCTGCATGGGACCTGGAATTGCCCTCCATTCATAACTTTTAAACAAGCATCTATCAAATTTTTCGACTCGGCTTCGCAACATCCGATCGAGCTGGTACGTAACGCCGCCGATTACGTACCACGCAAACCAGTTCATCCTAAACATAGGAAACACGTTAGATATAGGCGACCGCGCCATACTTACAGATCCGGACGACGATATAACGATCGTGCAAGCACGTGTTAAATCGTACTATCGAACACCATTGCCCTCGCCACCGAGGGCAAACGCATACCCTGTACAACAGATTTCGGCACGTACCAGGCCGATTCTCACCAACCAGATAGAGCGGTTTTTAGCTTAAAATTAACATGTCCTAAAGCACTGATCGAGCTGAGGTTCAGCCCACCGGGGCGCCCTCGATACATGTTGCTAACGGGTTAGAAAGGATCAAAAGCGATCTAACCGAGCGAGGTTCGGCCTCCTGGGCACCCTCGATTAGATCGCTGACGGTTTTAAAAATAGTGGAGCTCGAGCGAGGTCTCCTCTGGGGACCCTCGGAGCTAAGCCAACAAATTAAGAGGTGAAGCCTGCACGCTTAAAGTTGCACAGCCCCTCGACCGCCGGGTTGTAATGGTTGACTCCACCAACGGAAGTCATCGATAAACGATAAACGATTATACGAATATTTCAGATCCGTCTTTCGGGACACGATCGCACAGAAGCAAAACGTCAATATCGAGACTATGTTTCTCAAAGTACCGCAATAGAAGCAGTATTCTGACTTTACTTTTTATTTAAAACATGTTTACTTATTTTGCTTTACACATAAAGTTTAAGCAAATTCTCATTAGTCAAAAGGTTTTCGATGTACTTAATTTTACGCGCGATGTTACTATTTTCTTCATACGACACGTGGAATTGTATGTCATTTGAGTGACAAAGGTATTCATTAAAACGTAACGAAGTCTACTAAAGCTACGCTCCGTGGCTTATTTTAATAAGACGGCATTCTTTTGTCAGTCTAATTTAATATTTTTCTAACAAAATGTATAATTAATCAGGTAAATAAGAAAATTATATTACATAATTCATTCTTTTAAACTAAACTTTTCATACATTTCTTTTTCGATACTACAGTTTATGATGTTTTAACAGAATGCCGCCTAACATTTATCCAATGTTCACTGAAAATATCGTGAAGACTATATATCATATTCGGCGCGTAAAAACGAAAATTTTATAAACTCTTTCATATCCTATTTGTAAACTTTTTAAAAGTTTTGTTTCAAATTACTAAAGAACGACATATAAATAATCGAAAATATATTTTTTAATTTTATTGTAGTAATGAGGGAATGAGAAGACTATCTACATCGCAAACATATATAAGGTATCTTAAAATGCAAAATAATATTGAGTTGCTCCTGAGCGAAATGCAAGATGCATCGTTAATTCTCAGTTATTGTTGCATTCACTTATTAGCAAAATGACGTTCGTCGTAAAGAATCGTTGCCTGTATCGTGCATGCTGTGAGCAAACAGAGTTAGTTTTGTGCGATCCAGTATTTCATCTATTTGCACTTATTAGAGCCATCAGGCCTTGCCATTTAATAGATGTATACCCCGGTTAACTGCCTCCGTAGCCTAGCGGTATGGGCGTGCTTTAGAAACCGGAGGTCGGGTTTCTGCGGGGACCAACAAATTTTCATTGTTGTTTCCTAGTTGGTTAGGGGGGGCTGATCACCCAATTGTCTGAAAAGTAAGATGATCCATGCGTCGGATGGGCATGTAAAAAGTCGGTCCACCCACCAAGCTGCATTGGACTAGCGTGGTGGGATACGGTCCAAAGTATAACCCCCTAAGGGGTGTATTAGGGGAGGCCTATGTCCGGCAGTAGACTATCACAGGCTGATGAGATGAGAGATATCTCGGTATCGCTTATAAAAAGTCTTCAATATATTCTTGGTGTAGTGTACATGAATATGAATATTTCGTAAGCTACCCGTTAGTATTATATCTGTGCCACATACACGTTGAACGTTAAACTAGACTATAGTGATTAATCCGCCTTTGGACTTGTTTTATGCGTGTAGTAAACAAAAATCAACTGCTTCCGTAGCTAGTGATTATGAGTTTTGTATAATACGTGAGGAGCTACCCCATATTATTACAATTTGAATGAAAACTAATCTTGCAGTAAAATTGAATGTCTACATGATTCCTTAGTGTAGACAATAATTTTGTAAGCTTTATAAATTCATATTAAGTACTATATGGATATCTGAACTTTTTTTTCAATGTGGTAATTGGTTTTTGCGCGTAGCGTTGGTAACACTACTGATCTGATCAAATATTATATTGTATATATCATAAATTATATACGTATTTCATCTTTTGCCCCCATTAATACTTCAATTCGGGCTCATCGTGCTCATAATAATATATTAAAGTGGAAAATGTAAAGCATTAATAAACATCTAAATTTAACAACTTATTTATTAAAAATTTTAAAATTTCACGACTGTTCCACTTTTTTTATGAATGTTCCGGCTTTTATTTATGAAAAACTGCATTTTGAGATCTATTTTATAAAACAAATTTTCTACTGACAGGAAATTAGTAATCGCTCTTATATTATAAATTATAACATGATATCTGCTGCTTTTAAGTGTTATTGTGTTTTAAATATAGATAGTAGTGTACCAAGCAACTAAATTTGGCCAACTGATCCCAGGGAAAGGAAGGCCAAATACCAGCGTGACCTTCGACTGCAACATGTCGTTCAAAGTCTATCAGGACGTTAGGAGAAAGGCTTTGTCGTTTCGACCAGACTCTATCACCTAAACAATTCTAACAGTAAAATGTCGCTAAATATAAATTTTATTGCACAAGGTATGCATACGACCAATCATGCCATGCTAGCCAAACTTTCGCTCATGCATCCTCCACACTCCACAACGCAAGATTCAAACAAATTCACCGTCGCCACTGGGGCGCAGTGTACCAACGAAATGTAGACTTACAGCGACTGCAAATTGCCGACACCCGCGAGCAACCGCAAACACATAGATAAAGAAGTCAACCACAGCAACCTCTGCTGGTAAAGCAGCAACGTATACGGCGATCCAAACGCGTCTAGCCAAAGCGTTGACCACCGGAACGTTTTTCCGACCGACGAGGAAGGGTCGTGAGACTCCGACCAATGGGTCCCAGCATCAGACCCTACACACCACGAGTAGGGATAGCACACACTCACCTGTAGTTTGCCCTCGCTTACGAGGCACAGCGACACACACACACACCGCGTATACTAGATACACCCGCGTTCCAGGGCGGTCCGTAAACCGGATCGTCGACGATCCTTAGGAGACATAACTAATACCTAACTGACGTACCTTTCGAGTGTGGCCTCCATTTTAGCAAAAAATGGGCCACCTAGTTCTGGACGGAGTTCCGCGAACTCTGTGTTAGATGAAGCTATTAAACATGAGTTGAAGCATAACTTCAAGGATAAAATTTATTTTATCCTTGAAGTTATGCTTCCAGACTCAGGAGGCAATCTGTAGAGTTCAGTTCAGGATAAAATTTTATTTTATCCTTGAACTGAGTCCTGTTTTATATATATATATATATATATATAGTTCTACAATATTAATTCCTAAGTAAAAGAAATTTAATAGGATTAAAATTCTGAAGTTTAGTAATGATAAAAACTATATTATTTGATATGAAAATACAGAAAACATTAAAAAAGTTACATATTACTATGAGCACTCCAAAACAAAGAAACAATACATTTTCTGAGCGCAATGAAATTTTATTACCTGGGAAGAACAAGTTTTTAAATGAAAAATTTGACCTACAAAAGCAATTAATTCAATAAAGGTTCATCAAAACGAGCGCAATTTGGTAGTTCCTCGCAAAGTGCAATTAAAGGCATCTCGAAGTGTCGTTTCTATTATTTGTAGTTTAAGGATTTTTGTATTTACATAGAGAACTTTCATAAAGATTAAACTATCATCTTGATAAATCTACCAGCAGCATAGATATATTCAGTGTGTATTGTGTAACACTGAAATATTTGTAACACGATAAAGTGAAGGCCTCTAATATCTTTGGTGGTTCGCAATATTAGGAATATTAGGAAGCTGAATACTTAGGTAACATATATGAGTATTGATATAAACGGCTTCACTCGTATATCTTATTACGACGTAACTAATTTGTTGTTCAAGAGGCCTTTTCATTTTAAAGTCAAATGTCAAATTTCAAACCGTATATGTACGGTTGCTAATATTATTAATCTACCAATGTTACATTTCAATTTAATTTTAGGGATATGTTACAATGTTATTAAATTTAGTCTTAATAAAAGTATAAAATGTAGGCTAAAAGTAATATGTTGCTTCTGTTGAAAAAGTCATAAAAACCTTAATACATTATGTTAGTTTTGATACGACGTATTAATCACAATAATTACCTATAAACAGCAATTATTAAACGTCTCCGTGATCGAGCGGCCCTTGCTTATTAAACCGGAGGACGTCGATGGTTCTTCTTTTATTGTTATGTTTGATTATTAGTTACTGCAATCGAAAAAAATAACATTTAAATTATTTTTTATGCATGTAAGTTTACTTGTACTTAAATTATAAAAATGCCCTCCAAGTCGATTACGACTACGGCGGCCGATCTATATTAGAGTTCATCACACACATTAGGTAAATGAAACGCCTTGTCCATAAGAAAAGCAGCGTAAGTCGCCACAAATGTGTCGCTCTATCACATGGGGTGTAATATATCGATCAAATATCAATAACTACGCTGGCTACGTGGCCTTTAAAACTGGAAAATAGTCGATCTTACACAGTACTAATTTGTGGAATAGATAAGCATCGCAGGGGTATTTTCCGATCAGTTGTAAAAAGGAGACCCACCACTTCCGAATGCCTCTTTGATCAAAACAAATCTAAAGCACTCAGTTTAATTAAAGAAAGTGTTCTTTAATTAAACTAATTAAAGAAAGTTTGAACTAACAAATGAACTATAAAATGCCTCAATATCTTAGTGGTATTGCATTGTGCTATAGAAATCGCGGGTCGTAGGTTGGAATCAGACAGAGAAATAACGTCTAGTCGTTGTTTTTTCAGTGTTGGTGGGCAATCCGGGCTGAATATTGCGTGCGTAAGCTTACGCTAGAGTATGTTAAAAGCGGAATAACAGTTTAAGTATAATTCTTAACGACTAAAAACTAATTTTAAGGTTAGTCTATTAAATTATTTTAAATTAATTACTTTTTTCTGCCTCATCTCACATTATACTATTCCTTCACAATTTTTTTATTTTATTTTATAGTTAACCACGTTGAATGTTATTTTTCAGCTCTGATATGCTTTAGGCTATTGTATCTTCATGCCGTTTTTGTATAATTATCTAGCCTACGTAACGAACTTTGCATTAAACAAGGTCTGATAGTAAATTTTACAGACATATTAGTGTTACAGTTGAGTTATATATTAAAGATTTATTATATCCGTTTGAGTCCGAGGAGACGCACAAAATGCAAAATAAGTAAATGCGATTGATTTCCCGCGAGTCCGACCATGACAGGTGCGATGGTTGCTCGATAAAGCGACCTGACAACTTCCAATGGGATCGGATAGGTAAATAAAGTAAATATATTTTACGGGTTTCACGAGAATTTTAAGAGTACATCCTTCTGAAATACAGTCCTAAAAGATTTACGTCTACGAAGATGGTTATGTAATGTTATTTGTAAATAATTCCCTTCTATACTTTACCAGACAAATATGTAGAAGCAAATTGATATATGACACAAGAACGCACATGTCTGCATTTACATATTTTCATAAACTTATGAGCTGACTTAAAAAAAATTCACTCTATTACTATTGGGAACTAAAAAATTACTGATTAATGAAGTATTATAATGTATTTACCAGAAAAAAATCAAAATACCAAAAGAGGTAGTCACATAAAGTCTAAACATAACAATTAAAATATCGAAAATTCTACACCATGTATCTAAAGTTTTTTACATTGTATTCACACAAGTGAAGTCATAAATGTTTAAATTGACATACTAAAAGTCTGTTAAATTATCCTATTTTAGCTTAAAATAATAAAAATAGTGTCCATTCATCAAATTTCAGTTGTTAACCGATCAAAGCATTCCTGATTTCGGAATTTTTCCTGCGATAAAGATATCCACGAATCAAACATTTTTTTCACAATCTAATAGAAATAAATCGGTTTCGCAACTAAGAGGAAGAGGTCGCCTAAAATTTGCTTCCGGATATTTAAATAAACACTGAAATATAAAAATCTTCCTACTGAAATTTTATTAAAATGCACAGTACAAAATGTGCAGCGTTAATAGTCCCCTCTGCATACTTAATTACACGATCATATCTGTCTATTTGGCTGCATTACAAGTTTTAAAGCCGTAAACGTTTTAACATTCTAGCATAAAATATAAAAGTAGACTCTTTATATTTGTTGCATTATACGAAAACACTTTGTAACTTTTTAATAGAAAAGTGTATACTTTGCTATCGTTACTTTCGCTGTAAATAAAAATTAAGCTATAAGTAATTGAACTAGTAAATATTCATGTTCAAGTTATTTATGTGAACAAAGACTTTTGACATATATTCCAATTGATTTAATTGAAAATGTTAAAAAATCCTGGACAGAGCATTGGATGGACTACTAATTAAAAAAAATTAAAGACAGAGATAAATCGTCAGAATGTGGTATTCTCCAACAGCTTTTTTTATAATTTTGTATGTAATTGATAACGCTCATTCAACGCATGGGTCATCTTACTTTATCGGACGATCAAACCGTATTTCCCTAGACGTTCCAGAATCAAAATAATTAGAATACCCGTGATATTTAAACACACGACCTCCGTATAATATAGATTGAAACTAAATGTATAAATTAAATGAACACATATACCGTGATAAAATAATTGTTTTACTTTCCTTTATAACGATGTCATCATACGACTCTACTATATCACTTAATCCATAACCTTTGTTCGTGCATTGCAACCAAAAGAATAGAAAGTAAGTTTAATCGTAGAACGTACATTTTAAATATTTATAGCATGGAATATACTTGAAAATATTCGCAAAGTTTTTCTGCACTTATACAGTTCGTTACGTCATTTAATGAGCTCCGGAATAGTTTAAAAGCTTTCGTAAAAATAACTGTAACGAAAGACGACAGGTCTAATTAAACTTTTCGGTTCGTTAAATTATGCTTAGGAGTTAAACTTATACGTATATTTTTAATAAAATCAAAGTTATCACAGCATCAGCGCTGCCACTTCACCTTACTGATCCAGTGGTGGCTATGTCCGTGATTCTGGTTCTCTGAGGGCTCACATCATTTCAGATGCGATCCTTTAGAGATACTCCGAGCCCTCTCTATAGCTCGCGGAGCTAATTTAAATTTGTGGACCGATTGAACCGTATGTGCCTAACTCTCGGCACCGAAGGTCATAACGGCTAGGACGCATTGATGGAAGATTTAAGGCAATGTGGGGTGACGAAAACACTTAATGAAGCTTATGAGAAGCTGCCTAGCTCAGCCGAATCCTTATGAAGGCCTCTTTCTCAAAGTTTCTATCTATTTTAAGCGTTGGCCTTTACTCCGAAATCACTTTAAGGGAGGTGCCATCGACTGTGATCAGTCCCGAATCGACTTGCTACCGACGCATCCAATTTTACGGAAACAAATATGTATAATCTAGTCTCATTATACATATTTGTTTCCGTAAAATAATATCAGTTATTTACTACACTAGTTTACAATACAACAACACTTTAATTTGACTATATGTCCTCCTACCGTTGTACACTGCAGTATACGCCACAGACGGTTGCGCGAAGTTTTTACTCGATTTTAAATTCTCCTTATACTCCCACTTATATATTATCGCATTTTCAATATGTATGTGAAGTTAGTAAAAAAAAAATAAAAATCTTAGCTCGTCGCATGATTGTCTACTTCAATGTCCCTTACACCGTTCTGACTTTCTCACTTGTAAGTACTAACTTAATCAAATAGCCTAAGCAGATAATTTATCGGAATCTGATATCTATAGTCATGTGTATATAATATTTGTATGTATGTAAATATATTTTAATTTTGGCATTAAGTCCATCAATATACTGCATTTGCACAAAAGTGTAAATAAATAAATAGATACATAAAAATAATATTGATAAGTCTTATCAACCATATTGCTGCAAATCTGCAGCGGCCATATACATCGCCCATTTCTAATAGTTTTATTTTAGGTTTTAAATCAAATGAATATTGTATTCTACAGACAGCGTTTCAGATTTTAATTTTAAACACTATCATGACTCTGTGATTACAGAAAAGCAATAATAGCATCTAGTCGTCAGCAGTTCAGAGTTGGAAATTGCTAATTGGCAAATTGTGAAGAGGGTTTCAACAGCGTTGCGTTCAAATATCGTTCAAAGAAAATTCATTAAGACAGTTAAATGTTTGTATTGTTAGTAATGCTGTACTCCGATTAGTGTTAAACTCGGCCGTCATATTTGTTAATAACAGTGTAAAATTTATATTCTATATTGAGTAGAATGAATCGTAGTCGACGAATTATTTATTATACGCCAGTAAGTTGATTTCTTTTTATTATATTAGTTGCTTAGTCTAAGAAATGGCTTGAAAATGTTTTATTGAATAAAAGGTCACATTTTTCTAAGTGAAAAGAAATTATATTTACAATCCAGTCCAGCATACAAGTCCAGCAGTGGACTATTAAAGGCTGATGATGATGATGATTTACAATCGGGAAACAGTAAAAACATAAGAAGTTATAATAAACAGTATTGTTTATTTTTAAGGCTGTCATCTTTCTCACACCCTCTAAAATACGAAGAGCATTCTGCGAACTGACGTGTGAGAGGAAATGCCATCTTCAGAAATGTGGGAAAATTTGCTACAAGCTATAATTTTAATCGACTTTAAAAAAAGGAGGAGGTTCTCAATTTGTCTGTATTTTTTTATATTTGTTACCTCAGAACTTTCGCCTGGTTGAACCGATTTGGATGAAATTTTTATTTAAAAGCCTGTGCTTCCCGTTTGGTCCCATTTATAACTTCAAATATTATTATTTATTCAAATGCGCGAAATTATGAATAAACTAAGCGTAATATAACAGACTTATTATCAAATAAATCTCTATTGACGCGGAACGGCTAAACTTTGTAAATTCTATTTCGTTTATTGCGTGTAAATTACTCAACTGTAATTTTAATGGACTCGCGAATAGACTTTGCTCTGCGGCATCTACTGCAAAGATTATTAAAATTGGACGAACTAACCACGAGTTAGCCATTTTATTTAATCCGGTTATTATCATTATTATGTTGTTTGCTTAAAGAATTTTCTCATCTGGCTGAGGGGAAATTTTATAACAATTAAAAAAATATTACGTATATACGAATAATAATACAATAAATATATATATATATATATATACATCTCAGCCAGACGGAAGCCCTCGGCAGGGGAGACCAAACGGCCGAAGGTTAGGTTGAAAGGGAGAGGACCGCTTCTTGCACTTGAGCTACAAGCGGTCCATCATGGAGTACCAGCCGTCTCAGGTGTTGTGCGAGGCTCACTGGGATTAACCCGTTTGCAGAAACGACTATAGGGATCATTTCGGTCGGTATCAGACCCCACATGTCACCTCGTGAGCCAAATCCAGATATTTTTGTTTCTTTTACGTTTCGGCTTTCACGAGGTTCTCTTCAAATGGGATCGTGATGTCAACCAAAAATACCCTTGACAGTGCCCGGTCCATTAGCACAATATCAGGCTTGTTAGCCAGTATCATTCTGTCCGTAATGATGGACCGGTCCCAATAGAGCCTGGCGCGATCATTTTCGAGCACGGCGTCCAGCGAGTACTTATAATACGGCTATCTCCGTTCCACGAGACCGTACTTAAGAGCGAGCTCTTGATGGAGTATCCTGGCTACTAGGTTGTGCCTTTGCAAATACTCAGTGTTAGAAAGAGCCGAACAACCGGAGATAACATGCCGTAGGGTCTCCCCAGGTTGGCGACAGGCTCGACAAACGTCGGTGGTGCCTTCCTTAAGGATGTATCTCCTGTAGTTGTTGGTCTTAATAACCTGATCTTGTATTGCACAGGCAAAACCCTCGGTTTCTCCGAAGACATTACCGAAACGTAGCCAGTTTACTGAGGCGGTAGCGTCTACTTGAGGCTCATGAAGAGCTTTGTAGAACCGCCCATGTAGCTCTTTCTCTTTCCATACAGTCTTACGGTCGTTATTATTATTATTATCATTTATATTTTACAACTTTTATTTTTCACCCTTTTCAGGGGGGTCTTAATATTTTTACGGGCTTTTGGCCAAGTAAAAATATTTTAAATAGAAAAAAACTTAATCTGTAGATAGAAATTTCCTAACAATTCTGCATGTATTTAATATGGCAGCTTTTTGAAGCAGAAGGTAGGTAAGAGGATGAATTTGAAGATTTTTGAGACTTTTGTGCAAGGTTGCGGGAACGACTCCAGTGGTTGAAACAATGATTGGTATAGTTTTAACTGTATCTACACGCCATTGAGTTTTTATTTCAATTGCCAGATCTGTATACTTGCCAAGTTTTTCGGTGTGTGTTGATGTAAGGTTGTGGGTATTCGGTACAGCTATGTCGATAAGATACACTGTGCTATTGTTTTTATCGTAAAGTGTTATGTCCGGTCTATTATAGTGGATAGTTTTGTCTGTAATTATTGTTCTATCCCAATAGATTTTAAATTGTTCATTGTCTATTATTTTTTGTGGGATGTACTTATAGTAGGCTATTTTTTCTGTAATTAATTCGTGTTTGAAAGCTAGGTATTGATGAATGATTGCTGCAATTTGGTCGTGTCTGTGTTGTTAATCTGTTTGAGATATTGATCTGCAAGCTCCGGTTATATGTTGTATTGTCTCGGAAGCATTGTGACAGTGTCGGCAGATATCAGATTGGAGGTTAGGGTCACGGATAATATATTTATGTTTATTAGTTTTTGTATTTATGATCTGGTCCTGAATAGCCAACATAAATCCCTCAGTCTCGGGAAACAATTCGCCCCTTTTCAACCATGCGTTCGACGCTGTCTTGTCGACGTTAGAGTTGTTGAGGTCTTGGCGATGTCTGCCGTGGAGCGATTTTTGGTGCCGTATTTCTATTTTTTGTTGTGGTGTGGTAATGTTTTCATTTCGATGTTTTAAATGGTCTCGGAGATTAAGTGGACACCCCACTTAATCTAATTTTGCGTCTGAATGAACGATAGCTTGATGTAGAGTAGACTTTTGACTGTAGAAATATGTACGAAGTGTTGTTATCTGCTTGTTGTGGAGGTTTTGGATATCGATGATACATTAATATGATATATATTATTATTATTATTTGCTAAAATCATTTGTCAAAATTATACCAGCCATTCAAAGATTAGCCCGAACAAACAGACAGACACACAAAAGTAAAAATAAATGAATGTATATGTGTATCCGGTAATATATCATAATGTACTCATTAAAAAACGGTTGTTTTAATGTTATATACAGACTCTGAAATTTTACAGTGTGTACCCAAGTTTAAAAGATGTACGCAGTAAAGGTTTCGGCAGTAAAACGATCCATAATATATCTTAGCCCGTCTGTTTTATAGACGTTTTACTATCAAAACAAGCGTACAATAAAGCGCCCTTCGAAATCAGTTACTTTACTTTTATGTTTAGCAGTTCAGGTTGTTATTTATTTTCCGTGCTTTATTTCTAAATTATCATGGGATCAGTTTCTAATCTAGACCGTACTTGAATATTTTATATAAAACTCAAATACTCAATGATTTTAGAACTCGCAAATTCCCCACGAGTTCCCAGATTTATATGATTATCATTTATTTATTTGCATCTTTCCGATTGTTTTATTAAAGCGATTGATAAGTTAACATGAGCTATACGTCACCTAAGCCTTACGTCCTGTCTATATAAAAGGCAGCTTGAGGCGCGCAAATCTACTCGCAATAATATTATTATAATCTGTATATATTGAATAATGTACAATTTGGTCAATGAGAGATTAACCAAATTGTTGATGTGATTAAGAGTGTAATAATGCACTTTTTTCATATAGTTTTTAAGTGATGCAAATAAACAATAAGTTCTGTAATAATAATTTTTTATATAGTTTAATTCTCTATTAATGTATTTAAAATATAATTGTCGATTTGTAATAATGTACTCTTTAAATCTATATTAATGTTTAAATTCATCATGTACTACACTTTTAGTCACGTTACTAATTTAAAAAGGGGTGTTCTATTGTAATAAAAATGTATAAAATGAACGTAGATTCTATTTGAGCATTCCCGATAAAAATTAAATAAAAATAAATCTGTTTGAAAACTTAACTTCTAAGATTTAATTATTTTTGATGTGTTTAAAACACAACTTGACAGCGCGTCAAAAGTAATTACTTTTGACGCGCTGTTGCGCTAATGGGCATATATATTTTGTCCTTTAACTTGTTGTAAATGTTATTAAAATTATACTGGAAATTTATCCAGTACCAAATTTGGACAAGGAAAACTTAAAATGGTCTTTAATAAAGATAATATTTGGAAATAACCCACAATAAGCATTTAATATAAAACATTGTTGAAAATCGTAATTAGGCATGTTTAAAGCTCATTTAAAGTAATATAATGTATATTTAAATAAAAGTTAATGCATTAAAAAAATCGTTCCATCTATATAAAACGTGTCATACATGACATTTTGGTGAAACGAATACTTTAAAAGATATACGAGATTCAAAATGCAGTGGCAGAAATCGCGCGGTACTTTCTTGCAGTGGGCACGTTGGCACCGGCTCATATTACGTAAAATGGTTAAATCCTGTTTGAAATCGCTCATATGTCTTGGTTAAAATGTTATAGTAACCAAAGAAAAATAGCTGCAAAGTTTTCTAATAGTTAAAAAAACATTAATATGTAATTTCGTGTTCTAAATATTCAGTAATATAGCGAGTTAAATTATAAATAAATGTGTTTTAGAAAGTTGAAATGATTTAGATTTTATCAGTCCAAATTAAGTTTGAACTCTTATTGAACCCATACATCTTAAACAGAAGTTTTTTTAACATTAGTGATGAAAAAACTAAATTTCAATGCAATTTATTTAGTTCAGTAATATTAATCATTTAAACCACTGATAATATTTATTTGTTTCATCTGAAAATGGCGGCCTGTAAAAATATCTTTTTAAAAAGTTTAAAATTATCATTTTGTCTATGTAAATTAGATACTAATTCAATATGGTTATTTTAGTGTTGTTAACGTTTTGAAAAGTGTTATGATTAAAGATACAGTATTTATTCTTCAAACTTAAAATAAAAACTTAGTTTTATACATTAAACTTAAACCGTTTTAAACGTAATAAACGATAACATATTATAATTAGAACACGCATACATAAAGTATAAAAGATATTACTATTCTTTTATTCAATAAAGCGGTCATAAAATAAATCAATCATTTAAAATTCATCAAAGTGCAAACTTAACAAACGGCTCATACATTAGGTTCCCTAAATGAATGGCCACTGGGCGATATTTCAGTTTACCGCTGGCAGTTAAAACTTTCCACACCATTTGCCGATCACCATTCGCAGCATTGCTGACTGCTAGGATTCCCATTAATTGCTTTTCTGTAATATTACTAGATTTGAAAATGTCCAAATTAAATTAGAAATCAGGAAGGGATTTTTTAAAGTTTTTACCTATATTGAGCGAAGATGCAAACGTAATATCCAAACTGTTACTAATAGCTATAGAATATTTCCATCTATTATAAAACTTACTAAAGCAAGATTTAATATTTTATGACGCGAAGGTGGACTTTTATGGTATACGCTGCAATGTTAGAAAACACAAGACGACGAGTTCATGATGGCGAATCTATAAGGAGCGTTGCCGTTCGCTGAAAGTTAATGAAGCGACTCTTCGTAAGAGACTTAAGAGAGTTGCGCCAGACACGTCTCTAGAGAGATATGATACAACTTTTTCACCGGAGATGGAGCAAGAATTATGTGAATATATTTAAAAAAACGATGGATTGTTTTAAGGGTTAACTTCAAAAGGTCTTAGGAAACTAGCATTTTAATTTTCGGAGCAAAAAAAGATATCACACCGTTTTAATGCAGAGACAAAAATTGCTGGTAAAGAGTGGCTATGAGGTTTTTGTAAAAGACATCCAAAGTTGTCTTTAAGGCAACCCACATCGACTAGTATTGCACGAGACATTGGCTTTTACACGCCTTAATGTGATCGTTTCTTTAAAAATCAATGCTTATGGATGTATCAAATTCCCAATTTACGGATTTTCCGCGTTACTTAAATATATTTATTCCCGACGTTTTGGATTCTTTCCAGCATCCATGATCACGGGCAGACTAAGTTGGTGTATGTCTGTATCTCAATGTTTTGGAATAACCGTCAGTTTTTTTTAGAAATTGACATATCTTTCGTTTTCTTAATTTTGAACATTGGTTGTCCTTCGGTTTTGTAGTTTTTATATCTTTGCGTTTCAATTTTGAAATTATTGGATCCCAGAATGTTGGCAAAAATCAACCATCCTCTCTTTTAAAATTTGGAATTTTTTTTTAATTTTTCTTCCCGAATCATCCTTGGTATAAATCGATGTTCATTAGCCAGTATTTGGTATATCAAATCTAATATAATGATTGGGCTTGTCGACAACATGGCCGCAAATTGCAGATTCCTGAATTCAAATTCAGGGAAGCAATAAAATTTTTAGTGCAAAATTTCAATACAAAGCAAAAGAAGAAGCAGAAGTCTGGATTCAGTGTTTAATGTGTAAAATATGATAGCATGAGATATGCACCACTTATGTCGGATGGGTAAATTTATTCGTGATGTATGTGTTGATTAACACACACGTATCAACCCCTGTTCGTGCGCATTTTAATACGACTGTTTGTGTAAGAGTTCGCAAATGCCATTTCGGATTTCGTGCCAATTACGCAATATTAGATTAAGATAAAAAAGTGTTCCTTATAACTTAATTATGTTATCATTTAATCTTTCCACTAAAACAAGAACAGATTAAGAAAATCGATTTATTTGTATTTTTTTAACCTTGTGAAGCTAAGTGCGTACTCCTATTTGCTATCCATTGCCTTTGTAAAGCCGATCCCATAATAGAAGCTCGCAATGTGCTAGTTACGCTTTTCCTTTAAGAAGTTAAATTTAAATATTTTTATTTTATTTCACGGCCTGTTAAATTTTAATTAAGGCGAATTCAAAAGGCTGAAACACGTTAGTGTTATTAAAGCCCAGTGGGTTAACATAATTCTTAATAAGAACATTGCTTTAACTAACCAGAACGTTATTACGTGAGTTAAAAAAATAAGCGCTACTGCTAGCCACTAGGCCGCCGAAGCCAATCAATGTAAGTCACTTTTACACCGTTTATAGCGTTTCGATTTTTAAAATTCTTTTTTTAAATGATAGATATTAATTAAAATATATTATTTTATAGAGTAGATATATTAGCTATCATGTGATCCCATTTTATATCACAAAGTGATAAGTTGTTTAATAGATATTGGTGATACATAAATTTATGGCACTAAAAATCTCAACCTTGTGCGATTAACTCACAAACTGTGAAAGACAGACTTAAATTATGTTCTCCGTAATAGTACCTATTCAAAAGTCTGTTTTGTAAATAAAATGGCACCCAATGACAGGCAATAGATATCGTTTCAAAAAGAATGAATAAAATCAGAAAAACTTAATCGGTGATATCATGACACAACAATTAATTTTTAAATTATTGTATTGATTTTATAATAATACTTGTTTACATATTTCTTTTGAATTTCACATATATTTTTAAATCAAGTCATTTTACTTAACCACCTCTGAATTATTTCAATAACATAAGGTTATCCTCGGTAAACCTAGGTTTATAATTTTTAGATATTTATTATGCTCAACGCAAGATAAAAACAGTAAAAGACACACACCGTCAAATCAATTAGCATCTATTGAGTTCAAAACAAAACACAACAGAAAACATAAAAAATAGCAACATTTCAAAGAATAGATTAAGAGATATTATATTTGGTGTCTTAAAACTAAATATTGACATGTATCTGATTTAAGTTTTAAACTTCTTTAAACATTTAAGTGGCCTGATGAGCCCTCAAGTCAACAGACATACTCGGATAGTTGCAATGTTTTACAAGGATCTGTAAATTAACTCTAGTTGCTTACATGTTCACGAAATTTTTTCAGTTAAAACTTCTGTTTCTTGTTATCTTTTGAAGCGTAAATAATCTACGATATTTTAGTTTCGCTCGTGTATGTTTAACAACTTTTGAAGCTTTGTTTAATAAACTGAACTGCTAACATGTTTTAGCAAAATCGGGCGCTGCTTGTCGTCAAGTATTTATTTATGGTTGGCCGATTTTTCTATTTGGTTGAAATATGGTGACTTTTTGGCTACCCATAGTTTAAAACAAAATGGTAAACTGTTTAAAGATAAAAAAAATAATTAAAAGCAGTTTAGAAGCAATCTTAGCTTCTCGATTACGTTTAGGTTTTAATTTAAATATAATAGGATCACCGCACGCTATCTGATGGGGAACAAATAAAACTTTAATAGAAATATGGCTGACCTCAAAACCAAGCAGCAACAGTTAAAAATACTATTAAAACTTTTAAGAAGTCTTCAGACTTGAGCTGTTTTTCAACTCGTTTGCTGCTTGTAAATTTAATAATTTATTACTTTTAACATTTTTAATAACTTCTTAAGCGATTGCATTTTTGTGATACTTATTTAAATCTATGAATTTTTACTGTGCGTTATTTTACGGTCATAGACCATCATTATTCTATAGATCTACTGAATTCTATTCTGTACATCTTTACGTGGTCCAAAGAATAGCCAATGTGCAAATAAGGTTCTCGTATGCCAATGTGCAAGTAAGAAAACAGATTGTGGGTCCACCCCCGAGCAGGTGGGATGGCGATCTCCGTACAGTAGCCGGTTTAAGTTGGAAGCGAGTAGCAGGGGATCGGTTGTATTGGCGTATATTGAAAATGGCCTATGTCCAACAGTGGACTAGGTATATATTTATAAGTTATAGATATGTGTTAGGAGCTAGTAATGATGATGATGACATATTTACTTCTAAATTAAAAAAATGATGTCGCAATTTCAGACTGTTTTCATAGTATTTTCATAGGTCTTTTGATTACCTACTTTGAGGGTGGGGATATATAAATAAAAGAAATCTACTAAAAATGAAAGTAAGCGCAACCTTTGAAATGTATGCTTTTAAACGTTATTTAACATAATGTTATAAATCAAGGACAATAATGCAACGCAGCGCATCACGCAGCTTTTGTTATAAATACTTTATGACGAGTTCGAGGTGTTTCTTTCCAGATAAAAGAACGCTGCCCTGAAAATTTAACAGCAATGCAAAGCAAAGGAAGGTGTTTTGGTAGGAAATGTAATCAAATAAATACAAATTTCATTTTAAAATTGTAATATTGATGTAATAATCATTTATTTCTTACCATAATCTTACAGCTTTTAGGAAATAAATAATATTGTAACAAAAAAAATGACCGACTTCAAAAGGCGTATAACTATTTAACGCAATGTAAGCTGTTAGCACCGTACTCTCTGTACGAAATTGCATCGCGATATCTATCACCGCATTCTCTCAAATCACTGAATTTTTTAAGATATTCAAAACAAATTCAGAAGAGACCATACTCAATACGCGCAAGATTCAACATGGCCTCAGATGGCTGTAGTCCGGACACGGTGCTGAACCAGCGGCCCGGCTAATTGGGGCTCAGTGATGATTACCAATACGTTCCTGCAATTCCACCGCCTGAAATAAACAACGGTTATATATAGTGAGGAGGAGATGGATTGGACGAAGTGATAAGGCGAAACCAGGTTTAAAGGCTACAGAAACTACAATAAGTTGCTTTATCTGACAATTTATAAAACATGACTAGGACAAATGTAATACTATGTTCACCTACACCACATTTACTAGAATAATACATTATTGGAATACTGCTTACGGGTTGTATCACTTTATTTTATTAATAAACCAGGTGATAATAGTACGAAGTACGTAATAGTACGGTATACTGATTGTCTTCTATGATTTGACAATGAGGGCTCTAGATACAGGAAATATTGCTATTATAACGATAAAATGTAAATTGTTTAGTTCCAACTATCTTTTTAGTTTAACTATCATTTAAGTATGAAGCCAATATTCAAATATTTCTAAATCATTACAGTATTTTTATGAACTGCCTAGCTTAGTAAGTGCAGTGTTACTGACAATTGTTGAGCAAACTTTTCTTTCTTTGGTTTCTTTCACTGGTTTCTATTAGAAAAGTCAAATTCTACCATTTTAGAACTGCAAAGCCTCATTTACTTTAAGCTACTTTTCTTAGGAACGGATAAAGTTAAATAAAAATTAGGTTCAATTTTTTCTCTTACAGTTCCCAAGTTTGTTTCTTCTCTTGGTGGATGCTTTATGTGACTTCTTTGGCTCCGACTAACCCACGTCGGTACAAGTCGGCTGAGACTTTTATGTACAACACATATGTCTCCTGTAAGCTACGAAAAGGTGTTAGAAAATATATGTGAATGTCGATGAACCTCACTGAGGAACATTAGAAATCATGTGGTCCTTCTAGTTAAACAGCCTGATTTTACCTATTCACTAGGACAAACTAAGATACTAGTTCTATTGAAAATAAAACTGTATGACATTTGTATAAGCTTGATTGAATGCAGCAGTAACCGTCTAATAATTTTTCGTTTTTATTGGATTTTCGCGTTTTACGGTTCAATTCTATGAGTAAATTATTAAAAAAAACAAAATCGATGAATTGTTTCTTTTATTTACGTAATTATTATACATTCAGAATCTTCTTTTACGGATATTTCACGTTAATTATTTACGTTACACTTTAATTAGTATACTTATCCCTGAAGTTTTGGATTCTTTCCAGCATCTATAATCATGCAGCATCCAGCATCCAGTTGACCCGTGATCATGGATGCTGGAACGACTCCTAAACGTTGGGAATAAATATAAATAAATAACGCGATAAATCCACAAAAAGTGCTTTTGATATAAAAGATGAACTTTAAAGGCGATCCTGTAGAATATTTAATAAGCAAACTTTAAAATCAGCCTTATCTTTTTAAAAATGTAGGAACCACAACGTAACATATCATGTCTCAGGGTGACGCATTTGCAACTTCTAAAGATTATATTATTATACAACGGTACATATAGAGAAAATCTTAAATTATTTCAGTATGTTTGTAATAATAAAAGTGTGCAAAAGGTAATTATGCTAAAGCTAACAAAATTTCCATTTTATGTTCTTAAGCTTTGTTTAATTAATATCGATTAACCTGGATAGTAATTAAGAAAGAGTATTATATTTAGTAAATTATGTAAACAAAATTTTCGTAATTTTAGAAGAAACACTTACAAATATGATGTATATTTGTTACGAAAAAAGCATTTTCGGTAACAATATTTTCCTCGCAGTAAATTAGTAATGAAGAACTGTAATAATTTGTTACAGCGTGGTTTCGGGTAATGAATTGTATCTTACAAATATTTATTATTTCTTAGTCTTCATAATTTCGCATGTTCTTTCGTTCACTTTTTCATTTATGTCTACCATTAAGAGATTTTCGCTGTAGTTCAGTGAGTGTATTTCACCCTACTATTTTCCTTGGGATCAAAAATACTATCTCGCATACGACAACGATGCTCTAGATCTCTAGTCTAATCTTAATGAAGCTAGTAGTAAATTAAACAATGTTATCGCTGTGAAACATCTTTAAAAGCAAAGTATTGTTTTTAATTTTACCTTAATAAAATAATATTGGTCTACCCTGACTAGACGGGATGGCGATCTTCGAGCTGTAGCGCTTCAAGTTAGCAGCGAGTAGCAAGGGATGGGCCGTCTTGGCGTTAAAGGAATTATAATATATCTACTCCCTTACTTATAGTAATAAAAGTCTGCACCTATTTCTACTTATAATGTCTTTTTAATTCTTCTTTCTCCTGACCCATAATTTTCTTCCAAAATCAAGATGATTTCAATCCGGGTAATTTGGAACATGCACATTCTTTAAATGGCTTTTAGGCTAAAAGGGGGGGGAATAACCTATCTGAACAAATTCCGCCCTTTAGTGGTTAACTAGACCCCATCCCCACCACAGGAGCAAGGCCATTTTCGCCCTTTGCAAACAGAATTAACCTGTCGGTTCAATGGCATCAATTAGTTCAAATAAGGTTTTTGTTTCCACTAAGCAGTCATTACCCCAAGTCTTTAATAGAAAGGAACATCGGAACTACAGTTAAAAATTAACTTAATTTGTTAATCAAATTTGATTTGTTAACAGTGTTTTAAAAATAAAGATTAAAATTTAATTTTTTTGCAAATGTTAAAAACAGATTTCGATTGTGTTTAACAACTTAAAATTTGTTACAAGAAACTTACATTTTAAATTTTTCCTTTGTTTCGAAAATGTTTTTTGAGATATTATATCGAAAAAGGTCCCATCATAATGAATGCCGGTTGGGTAAAATTAACCTAATGAAACTTTCAGTCTCTTTCGCTATTTATATTAAAAAAAATTATACCTTGTTAAAATAACAAGTTACGTAATAAAATTTTTCAAAAGATTATGGAAGGAATGGGTCTTTTTATTTCACCACAAAACAATTATAAAAATATAATAAAAATTCAATTGAATAAATGGAACACTTTTTATGATGAATTTTACATTAATCTTTACATTACCGGATTTATTTTAAAGTTTATCTGGTGCAATGTATGTTCAAAGCCAAAATTCCTACTTTAAAATTTTCAGTAGGCATATTTTTTTTGGATTATATAATCATCGTAATATACTGAGTTATAGCTACATTTTACTTTTAACTTGAATGAATTGATTACTCAATATAAAAATGACATAGTCATTCCATCATTTAAATTTAACAAATTTAACTGGAAATTGATGTAGTATCGTATCATATAATAAAGGTGAGATTATTAAACAGTTTTATATTATTCAACTCAAGGAAGAAGAGTGAATTGATTTTGGAAGGACAAAGTCAACTGTTAAATAAATAAGGATTTACAAAAAGATCAAAAAGAACCCACCCCTTTAAAATCTTGAGAGTTTGATTTTTTTAAAACACAACCTAGTTGTCACCGACTTCGTCCTTGGAACAGGTCCCCGAGCTCATTGATAAATAATGTACAGTATAAAGAAAAAAGTGATAATTTTTTTTATCATTAGATACAAAATGACATAACAACTTGACGATGACGATTTTACAATTGAAAAATATGTGTAAGTTCGTTAATCCCTTCAATAACTGTTCATTTTCGTTCAGTTTGAAAGACAAAATTGTTATAAGAACGCCACGGACTTTTTTCAGTATCTTTAACATAAACATCGTCGTTTTGGCGTACAATGGTTTTAAAAGAGGGAATCAGACAGACGGACAGAATACTTTCGCCTATCAGATGTAGATGAACATTAAAATCGAATGTACATATTTGAACAAAACAAAGCCGTTACTTTTGCTACGTGGGCAAACATAATGGTCTCATTGTATAACGTAATAGAGCTATTTGTTCCATTTATTTGTGAACCTTATTTGACAAAGACGTGCCTTTTCACGATCTTGGCAATTAGAATAGGATGTATTCAGTTATTTATATTTGTTATGCGAAGAAAAGAAATCTCCAAACAGTCTGATACCCGTCATAATCCCGACGTAGTGAAATTAAATTATTAAGTTTTCATGTATTTGAATCAAGAAGTACACTGTTACTACGTTAAGGTAAAAACAAGGTACATAGTTTAAATTTTGTTTTAGCAAATAATTATCTTAAAGAATGTCAATATATATCGACAATAAAAATGACAAACAATCAATAAAAGGTTGATACTCAGCGTTTTTTTAAAAAAAATTAAATAATTGTTGACTGACTAGAGACAATACATATAATAGAGTTGAAAAATATCTATATCGTCACAGCTTCATAAAATTATTTTGTGCAATAAAAATTGATGTCCTCCTACATACGCCATTTATGAAAAGAATTTTATCTTTTCTACTTGAACGTTAAAGTAGAATCTTCATTTAGAAGTCTTTATTTTCTATTATATTAATTCAATAAAAGTAATGATTCAAACATTGAACACGATATAACGATACTAAAGAGTAGCGACGAAAGATCAAAGACGTTTACTGATCGCAAAAGTTATATGTCTAGATCATGATTCAAAATGCTATATATATATGCGAATAGTGAATGAGTCACAAGAGTACGTTATTGTTTGGTCATAGAACATCTCGTTTACCCATTTTAATGTAACCTTTTAAACGCTCCCTTTTAAATGAACACAAGTGTTACGCTTTTTGTTTTTGACCGAAATTATTCCTCAGATGGCCCCTGCATACAGAAGACCTACAACCTATCAAAAATATAATAAGTCTATAAATAATGTAGAAATAACAGTTCTATCAGCATTTAGTATTTGAACGCCTTCATAGGTTGCTACTTTTCTAAGACTTAAATAAATATAATATTTTCCATCCAGAAACATATGCAGACATTTAAAGGTTTTATATTCAATGTATCAAATTATTTAATTTAAAAAACTTCATTAGATAGAACTTTTTACATAATTTTGGTAAAAATCCTGAGTAAATTTTTTCAATGGGAGTATCATAATATATTAGTTTTATTAAATTTTGTTTAATGCTTTTACGATAAATAAGGAAGTTATGTAACTCGAAAACTTTATTATGTTATTAACCAAATTAAAAATACTCTCTATCTACATATACTCTGATATCCCTAAAATATCCCAAACTTTGTATGATTACAAAAAATAATTGTTTATAAAACATGGTAGTTACTTCAAATTTATGGTCAGGAAAAAAAACCCTGATAATACTCATAAAATATGTCAAAAGTTAGATGCAGAAGACCAAGATTCATAATTATTACTAGAACATCTCACGAAACACAAAAGTTTCTAGAGCACTTCTGGTAAAAACTCATATATTAACGAAAACAATATTATTAAGTTAAGTATCTTAATCTTTCATCTCTTTACTTTCAAAATCGTACATAAAAGTATATAAAATGAAGTATAAAGTCCTAGTTACAACATCTTTTACCGTTACATTTATAATATCTATAAAATATTACCATATTTAATTTTAACATCATACAAATATTAGATCGAAAATGTAATCAGAATCACGGCAGCTAATTAACATCACCCAATGCACTAAGCTTTGAAAAGAAGATCTGCAAAACAGACACGAAGTAAAGGAATTTTTTAGATAAGCCTGTTATCTATCATATACGAAACTTATCATGAGATAAGTCAAGGGCCTGATATTCAAACGTCATTCACTTTGTTTAATACATTATAGAAACGTAGCGACATACGTTTCTATCATCGACACTCATCGACGTGTGGCCGAGAGATATTGCTGCGGCCGAAATACAGTGCATCCGCATAGCAATGAATATCACTGGTATGCAACAAATCATTGATATGCAGAATGAACAATGTCGGGGATTACACGCAGCCTTGGGAACACCAGCGTTTATGGTCCGGGGTCGAGCATGAGCCATCTACGACGATGTAACTTTCCGTTCCGCAAGGAAACTGCCGATCCATTCCTACAAGTCTCTAGAAGCCCATGAAAGGAAGCTTGATAGTAAGGCTTTATGCAAACCCGATCGAGCTTTCGCTATGTCCAAACTAACGCCAACGCCTCACCCTACTCTCAATCGCCTGCTCTCAACGGTGTGTTAAAAGCGGAGATCACCAGCTGATCGGCCTTTGCGAAAGCCATACAATGTAGCCCAGAGCTGGCGGTTAATTATGGACTGCACAATTTGGCGAGTAGAGGTGATGCGATAGGTTGTTGTTGACGGATCTGAGCTGGCCCTTTTTAGGATCGGTGTACTAGAGCCGTCTTCCATGAAAGTGGGACAAGCCGAGGACATGAGAGTGTCTGAATAGCGCGTTAAAACCGGTGTCATCCGGAGCTGAACTCTTTGAGCAATAGGGAGATACTCGATCGGGCCCACTGGACTTATTGACATCCAGGGATAGTGCTTTCCCGTACAGCACACTGTGTAGAAGCGGACGTCCGCCATGTGGTTTCACACCTGGGATGTAGGAGAGGTTCCCTTTGTCATCAAGAATCGAATATTCCGCTAAGGGCGGTATAGGATGCCAAGAAGATCAGCTTTCTCCCTTGGCGGAATAGCCCAATGAACCATCCTCGGGCAAAGAGTGTAAGTGAGACGACAAAATTACCCTGACAGCCTTGGCAGAGACCTAGAAGCAGGAGCCAGATGGCAGGCGTGCCGTCCAGCCATCTTCCAACAATCAACAACATTTCCATCGCACAACGCCGGCAACCGAATCAGCGCAGGTGCTAGGGATCCCACGAAGCAAATCTGCCCTCAGGGTAGGATACAAGAAAGAGCGCATCCGTCCTCGTCTGCTGACTTGTAGTGTCAAACACTCGTCTACCAGATGGTAGTGGTAGCGACGAGACGGTGAGAGACACCTCGCTCGAACTAGGCAATGGTCCGATGACGAGAGGCATCGACCAATACCCGGAATGGGTTCACGAGTCAAGCAGAAGGTCAATAAGGAAGGTGAATGGTCTTCCAGATCCGACACCGAGTGAGAAGGTACCATACTGCGTCAGATCATGCCAATGGCAAAATTGGAGCAGAACTTCCTGCGTGGTCAGTCACGCTGGACCTAAGTCAGTCAGAGTGGTGGGCATTAAGTCACCCAAAACCACAATTTCTGCAATAGGAATCTGCCAAGTATTCTGTCAGTGGACACCTGCAGGTGGTCGAAGCCGCGTCAATTTCGACATTTCCGCTATGAGACCTGTAGAATCGCGCAGATGGAATGTGATCCTCTATACTCACGAGCACCAAAGGATCAGCGCTTGGACTTCACTAGTCGAAACGCGGTGTTCAATAGGAGCCCACAGTCTACATTCGATTTCTATATCTATACATGCTCAGCGAACTGCAGACTTGGATTCTAATACTGTTTTCTTTTATTTATTTACTAAAAACGTTGTACAATTAAATAAATTGGCTTATAGTACTGTCTCATCTAATACTTTCGTGTCACAGAATGCTCATTAATTGATGCTTTTTGAACTAAAAAACTGTTGCGTTAGGAATTGAAATAGAAAAAAAAAGCAGTCCTAGTATTTCCTTTTCTCCAATAACAAATAAGTACCTTTAGGTACGTACTTTATATATTGATTTAATTTGGCAGAATTTTCAATAGTACAATTTTGAAATTTATATATTCATGTTTATTTTAATAAATATAAATTTAGAGTTGACATAACCATACATGTAAGTATAAAATATACGCCCAAATCCTAGCTACGAGGCAGTTTAAAAGCATTAAATGTAAATATCACATATTTTACCAATCATACAGGAATGACATCGTCATAAAACTTAATCTCGTTATTAGTTTATCATTTCGTGAACTCGAAATGCGACATCGAAGATAAATCATAAGTTTCATATCAAACATGTTTGTGTGTTTTAGGAACTTTGAACGACAACTAATCTGAACTCCAACGAAGTGTTCAAGTCAAACATTTGACGGCAGCCACGAGAACGGCACGACATACTAATTAACGTTACTAACGTCTTATAATTATGGCCTTCCTGCGCGTGTCTAACTGCCAAATGTACGGGCACTCACCGGAACTGTCACGCACGCCTGCTGCGATAGTGCTCGGTGACACGGCATCTGCCTGCCAGAAGAGGAAGTACTCACCACGTACGAACTGCCGGCTGTCGTCAATCCAAAGCACCGGCCACAGGCCAATTGCCTAGGCTGCCCAAGCGCCCAAGCGCAAGGCACCGACCCATCCGTCCCAAGGGCCCCAGTGCCTCTCCATCCTTCCCGCCTCGACCTTTCCGGCGTGGCAACGAGTAAGCGCTCCGCGTAGCGCCTCAATGCCACGTGGCAACAACCACGCACCACAGGTAGCGCCGAGCCCGCGTGTGCACCTAAATGCACTCCGCGTTGCGCCACAGTTTGCTAGTCATATGAACCCAACAAACTTAGCCGACAGATCGACTTCACTCATCTACCGGAATTCGACACGTCGTCAAACTTCGGAGCCAGCCTTGCCATCTTCGTAAGTATAGAAACTAGTCGACTTAATTACGGAACATAAGTGAAAATACCCATACTAAATAATGTAAACGGCCGGCCGTCTAAAGCCACGCGCAGTAAATATATCATTCTTTAACGCAAACGGTCTCGCGGATCAGCGACCGAAATTTCGACGTCGACATTCTACTAGTAAAGAGACATTCCTAAACGGTAGAAGCGATCGAAAATCGCTACATTTCTTCGCTTCACACGGCGGCACGCTCATTTATTACCAAAAGTCACTGCACTGTGAGCAATGAACACGCCGTCGACGCTAACGCATCTAGAAGCCTCGGTCTGTAGCTAGCCATGACAGGACACGCACCTATTACCATAGCCTCGATCTACTTACCGTGTAAAAGCTCATCTGAGATCATTAATCGACACTGAGAGCTATACTCCCAGGAGGCCGTCATTCTGGCAGGGACTTCAATAGCAAGAACACCCGATGGAACAGCTACAAAATCAACTCGTGAGGTGCAGCACTAGATGCACTATCAGAATTACTTAATTTCAGTGTCGTTGTACCGTTTAAGCATACGCACTATCCGCACACGGTAGGCCACAGATCGGATGTGCTTGAAATTGCTCTCCTAAAAAACATCAATCTTGCCTTAGAGTATAAAGGTTATAGAAGATCTAACCTCCGATCGTCGTTCAGTCATCCTCAAATTAGGACCACCTGACTCCCAGAACATCATTTCCAAAACCATAGTTGACTGGCGCAAACTTAAATCACAGCTAGATTGCACTAGCTCACCACCAGATGCCATTCCTGAAGTCCGATAGTGCTAATGACGCGATTCTCGCTCCATGCGCTTACAAGACATGTCAAAGCGTTATCGAGGTTCTCAAAAAACAAGTCCTGAGAGGAGAAACCCGCTATCGCTACAGAACGACATCAGTGACCTTTGATGCAGGCTGCGGTCATTCAGCTCTCGATTAGTATCCAACTGAACGGATCTGAGACAGGTCTCACCGCCCCTTCACATCAGTCCAAGACGCATAGCTGGGTTCAGGAACAATCGCGTAGGATAGAGATCAAAGCACGCCCTATTCCATCAGGCCTTCGGCAACTTCTAAAACAAGATTGAACCTTCGATGCCGCTTCTATCCCATCCTTACCTTCGATGCCCTTTAGTGTTTTCTGATGAAAAGCGATCGCCAGCAGCCACGAGGCTCAATGCACGCCAAGCACTAATCGTTCGCGCTGCTCACCGCCAAAAGTGAGAGCTATGTCGATCGATTTAACCAACTTCCTCGCGTTAACGTCACCGGTAACCGAGCAAATCAAGTCAATTATCTAAAATCTCAAACTTTGAAAGCCCGCACCGTCGATAGCAACCGCGTCATTAAATCTTACCGACTTAACTTCCCAGTCTTAATTTATAAACCAGTTCTTCCAGATATTTTTCCAAACACTTGAAGGATGCCAGTTATGGTTGTCAAACCAGCAACCACCTTCACTTCCAGTCCTTTCCATTAGCCTCCTCAAGGGTTTCGAAAATATATGAACGTCTTGTCAAGCCGCTTATTAGATTTTATGAAATCCTAAAGGGCTCCCCTACCCATTCAATTCTGACTTTCGAGCCAAGCACTCATGTAATACCAAATTCACCGCATCTACGGAAAAATTAAGCCAGGCTTACGGGCCATCATACAGGGCGCTTTCTCCGTGGCGGAAGGCGTTACGTACTCTGAAGTCTGCTGCACATAAAGTCTGAAAGCCTCGAAACCCGTCGCTGGGTTGTGCGTTTAACCTCCACCAACGAGAGTCGTCCGTAAAAAAAAAAGATACCATTTAAATTGTATTTAAGGTTGCTAGTTATAGTCTCTATTTCTTGATACTCTTTCAAACGTTTCAAAGAACCCGCACTTTAACGACTCATTTACTTAAAAGTTATTAAATTTTCCATACTGTTCCACATCGCTTGTATTATTGTAAAACAGTATTTTAAAATCCATTATAATATACAATTAATTTTTCCACTGACAGGAAATTAGCAATCGCCCTCTTTTTATAAATTCTAGGATTATTAATACCCTTCATAAGCTCATTAAAGAATTATCGGCTGCTTCCAAATTTATTGTAATTTTAAATATAGTACATAAACGCTCTATCAAAAATTTATTTGTTTTATATCAATGTACATATAGGGCATAATTCTATAAGTTTTATCTATTCAAAGTAGACATTATATAGGATTAAAACACGGTGTGTTCGAATGATAATAACTACTATTTGATATGAAATACAAAATTATTAAAAAAAAATGGCACTATCTGGACCCAAACAAGGAACAATACATTTCTGGGCGGAATAAAATTTAATTACCAGGAAGAATGCTTTTTCTGAATACGTCCCACAAACGAGCTGCAACTTCGTTATTCCGTCCTCGAGGGAGTGCCTCCACTCTATAGTGGTTTAAGAATTTCTGTATTTACATAAAGAACTGTCATAATGATTAAGCTATCATCTTAATAATAATGTGTGTTTTTTGAACTGAAAATATCTTTAGTTTGATTAAGTAGCAAGGCTTCATTGTATCTCTTAAGGTCGCAATATTAAGATAAGCAGAATACTTGAGGTAACACATCTCTGTGCGTTAATATAAATGGCTTCACTCGTATCACTTCAGGCCTATTCATTTTAAAGGGAACGAAGGGATGACAAATTTCAAACCGTATATGTAGGTTACTAATATTAATAACTACACCGAATGTTAAATTTTATTTAAATATAGAGGATATGTTACAATGTCATAAAATTTAGTCTGTCATAAGTATAAAATTAAAAGCTGATCATCTAATTATAACAAAAATATTTTACTGGAAAAATTATAAAACGATACATTATATAAGTTTATGTATTAATATATGATATGATGATTAACTCAAATAATTAATATAAACACCTCGTGATCAAGCGGATATTGGCCCTGTTTTATAAAAACCGATATATGATGTTCTACTTTTATTGTTATATTCGTATTTGGTTATATTATACATAACCGCAAAAACAGAAAATATTTTTCTAGAGGTTTTAACAAGAAAAACTATTCATACGTAAGTTTCAATTAACTGAAGAAGTAAAAATTTACGCCTCAACGAGTTAATTACATGACCACGGATCCGTTCTATAGTAGAATTATCTAACTGCATGGGAGATATTACTATGTCACAAGTTGTACACCTCGATAGATGGATAACTGACCACGGCGGAGATAGATAAGGCGTAGACCAAACTTTTATGCTCATTATGCACCGTATCATTAGCTTTTAAGGAATCGGGTGATCAAATCAACCGTATGTGCGTCTATAACGAATTTTTTTTTTTTTTTTTATTGGCATAGCAAAGAGACGAGCAGTCGGGACCTGATGGGAAGTTAAACCGACGCTTCCATAAACATTTGGCAAACAGTGGTATCGCCAACGCGCTGCCTACCGTGTAGACATATAGTTATAGTCTTGTATTGCTTGTAAAACTTACTACATGGTGCCCTTCTTAAGAAACTGAACACAGAAGTCGTTTCACACCATCTGCTTGGCGGGCAGAGATAATAGGCACAAGGCGTGTGTGTACCACAGACGGTCTCCTGTCAAACTGTGAGACCTATCCACCGTGATTAGGTGTGAATTACGACTACAATGAAAAGTTTTTGAAACCCCGTACGATTTGGACCTCCGGCTACGGAGGCTGAACATGATAAATGAATAATATTTTAAAAATCTAAAAATACTTATTTTATGTATGGATATTTCTAGTACACCATTTCAAAGGTTAATACCCAAACTTGGTAAAACTTCTGTTAAAGCAAAAAAGGCAAAGAAAGGTTAAAGGTCAAAAGTGTTTTACAAGTTAGCGGAATGCATAAAATTAAAGTTAAATTTTCAAAAACGCTTATTAATTAAAGGATTATCATGAGGAAACTTGAAAATGACTAGAATGTTTTTGGTCTCACCTCCGTGGTGTAGCAATAATGGCCCCCTCTTTATAAACCGGTGGTCGTGGGCTCGAATCCCGCGGGGAAAGAACTATGTGTTATTGTTGTTTTCTGGTTGATTAGGATAATTTGGGCCGATCACCCAAATGTCTAAAGAGTAAGATGATCCATGCATCAGACTGGTATATAAGTGTGGTTCACCCACGAACCCAGCTAGACCATGGTGTCGGAACAGTCCAAATTGTCCTATGAAGGCGTGACCTCAGGAAGCCTATATCCAGGAGTGGACGAATACAGGTTGATGATGCAATGTGTTTATACCAAAATACCTAGAAGTTTACATAAATGTATTTTATTTAAATAGATAAATAAATTTATACACCCTTTTTACATAGAGTAAATCTGCAATATATTGGCATTGATACATCGCATAACAAATATGTTCCAACGTTTATTGTTAAAGCGTTGAGACGAGGGAGAATGCCGCCTTAAATAAAAATACGAGAAAATCTAAGATCTATTTACTGCAAAAAATGTGAATTACCAAAAGCTTTAATTAGCTTGAAGATAATTGGATACTTGCCGTATGTACGAAATCGCAGTCGGTTGTCAGGACAAGGCTTAGAATTATCATATCTAGCGATTGATCCATATTCTCTGAAGTTGATAAACAGTGATATATTGCAAGTATGAATGTATTGAAACTAATTGTAAAATTCTTACAATTATGGCTTGTTAGTTAATGATGAACATAACTTTCATTTCTGATAGCATATAAGTTAGTAATATTTTTTAATAAATTGTATCTATGGGTCCATTCACGAGTATATAAAAACAGTAAAATTGTTAAAATTATATTAATACTTTCGAAAAAATTAATTTCAATTAGATTAACTATCTGGTAACAACACGGTACTTTTTGTTCGATGCTTTTACTGTTTCCGATTGATTAATATAATACTGAATTTAACTAAATGATGTACTGAATTCATTGATTATTTAATCACATTAACTTTTAGTTATTAATTATCATTAAAGTATGTCTGCATGATGATGAACTGATGCAGATTACATGCTTTATTTTAAGTAACAGTAGTTGAATAAGGAAATCTTTGAAGTATTTTTATTATTTAGCGTCAAAGTACCTATAGTTTTATTACATGTTAAAATACATAAATTTTCAATTAAACTACAGTTAAATGACAGTAGATCTCGTTTTTGTGGCACGCAACATTTGCGAGTGCGATTGAACTCCCGCGAGTCCTTCTTCGCCACAAGTAACGGAAAGGACATACTCGATAGAGCTGACAACTTCCCCACGGTACCTAATAATTTGTGGCTAATTCCTTACGTGTTACTCCATAATATTTAGCAAGAATAATAATACTTTCAGAAGTTATATAGGTGCAAAATTACTCATAAGTATTTATGAATTTAATTAGCATTCAGTTTATTTTAGTCATAATATTAAGAGAAGCATATTTTCAAATAAGTTTTAAATAAAAACAAATCAATACGCATTATATGTATTATTTAAATAAACATACATACTGCAAACAAATAAATGTTTTGCATATTTCACTTTATACCGATGTCATTATACGACTCTATTTTAATATTTAATCATAACCTTTGTTCGTGCATTGCAAGCAAAAAAAATTAAAGGTACGTTTAACATGAAACGAATATTTTATATTTAAAAACTTGGAGCAGCTTTATTGGTGGTAGGTCCCCTTTTTACATAGGACCGTCTGGGTGGGTACCACCGCGGTGCCTTTTTCTACCGCAAAACAGTAGTGTAAAAACACTACTGTGTTCCGGTTTTCAGGGCACTGTAGCCAGCGTATTCACTAGGTAAAAGAGACTTAACACCTTAGTCTCACGGTTGGCAGCGCATTGGTGATACCACAAGTATTGCCAATGCCTACGGGCGTCGGTGACCACTTTCCATCAGGTGGCCTGACTGCTCGTCTGCGTGCGTTAGCAATAAAAAAAAGCATGCTTATAATATTTGCAATATTTCTCTGCACTTATGAAATACAGTTTAAAGTTCGTTACGTCATTTAATGAGCTCCAGAATAGTAAAAGCTTTCGTAGAAAGGAACAAAAGACGACTAGTCTAAAAAAACTTTTCGAGTCGTTAAAATATAGAAACTGAGCCAATATAAGACGATGTCACTTAAAATTTTGAGCCAGTTTTCAAAAACTTAACTCCTACAACGACAAATATTGTTCAGACATTTCTCAAAAAGAGGAATACAAATCTATTAAAACCCAAAGTTGGCTTAAAAAGTCTTCTTCTTTTAGAGGTAAGGAAAAAATGGCTAAAGTAGTTTTGGGTGCACGACTGGCTTCCAGTTTTAAGGGCTCATTTAAGCTAGCAAAAATACTGAGTAGACTAGACCTATAACACCTTATACATGGTGGCCCATAAGTCCTTTGAAAAGTAAAATTTGAATAAAACAAACAGGGCGCGCGTGAGCGGTGCAGGGGAAGCGGGGTTAGTAACTTCGGTTTCTGGGAATTTAGTCGCGATGGAGCGTTTTACCGAGCGGACCGAGCGTTTTTGTAGCGCAGTTTTATAAAACGACAATTCGGCAACCGTTGCGCGGCGTAAATTTCGATAACACAAAGGTTTACACAACTTTGACGGCACTCCAACTCTTCAAACGATTAAGAACTGGGTTGCTAAGTTCAAGGAGACCGGTTTGACGTTAGATAAATCGCGGTGGGTCGCCCAAGGACTTCACGTACGGAACAAAACATAGACACAGTGACACAGTCTATTCGTGAAAATCCGACACAGCCAACTCGTAAGCGCGCCAGAGCATTAAACGTATCCGAACATCGTTACAACGGATTTTGAAGAAAGATTTACATATGCACCCTTACAAAATTCAGTTGGTTCAAGAATTAAAGGAAACTAACGGTATTCAAAGACAAAATTATGCGAATGAAATGTTGAATCGGTTTACTTCCTTCAATAACATAATGTTCTCTGACAAGGCTCATTTCCATCTTAACGGGCATGCTAGTAAACAAAATTGCCGCTATTGGAGCCCCATCAATCCAAAACTTAAGCATCAGAAGCCCTTACATAGTCCGAAAGTGACTGTTTGGGCCGCTATGTCAGCCCATGGTATCCTAGGGCCTTACTTCTTTGAGGATGCCCCTGCCATCCTGTCCCGCGCAGTTACTGTTACGTCGAAGCGATATGTGGCTATGATCGAAGAGTTTATTATACCAGGATTGCAAAACTTTTCAGGCTTTAATGCCAGGACGTGGATTCAACAGGATGCCCGTTATCCGTCAACTTTTTCCTGGCAAAGTGATCTCTAAGAGAGAGACATTTCCTAGCCTCCACGTAGTCCAGATCTGACCCCAATGGATTTTTTTTGGGGCTACCTTAAGGCTAAAAAAGTATACGACACAAACCCGCGGTCAATTGAGGCCCTAAAAGAAAACATCCGCAGAGAAATGACAAGCATTTCAGCAGTGACGTGCCGCGCAGTCATCGACAATTTTAGACGTCGTTTGCAAGAGTGCCGTGATCGCAACGGATTATATTTAGAGGATGTTATTTTCAAAAAATAATTCCCGTTTTTTAAGCTTTTTTTGTAAATAAAAATTTAATTCATTATGTAATTAGTTTTATTTGAATATATTTTTTTTTCATATCAAAGGACTTATAGGCCACCCTGTATTATGAGATATAAGGTGTTATAGGTCTGGCCCTTATATATCAAGCAGACTTACGTCGCCTTGCATTGCATTTTGCCAAGGCATATTGCTTATATTGTCGGCCTTTTTTTGTAAATATAAACAAACATTGTTTTTATGGTTGAGAAGAAAAAATTACTCAATGTTTTTTTAAAAGTAATAACGTATTTTTATTATTCTAAAATTGATAAAATTACAGCTGAAATGTCATGAGAGTATGTAGGTGCGTTCTTTTTAAATAGTCGCAAGTTTCTTGTTTATTCAAGGGAACGAAATACAAATATATTGCTAACTAACGTGTTTAATTGTGTACCTTTACTAAACAAATATAACATAACAACCAATGTTTCAAGGTAAGAAGGGGATTGACGAATTCTGCCGTTGCCTTTTTGAGAACCAATCAAATTGCTTTTTAATCTTTAAATCAAACGTCCTCTTTGGTGGCTTTATAGTTAAATTTAAAATTTGATAATTTAAGTATTATTTCTGAATCACCTTGTGATAATTGTTACAGATTTAAGAATACTTTTGAAGTAAATAAATATATTTAACTATGATAAACCGCTATATGTCTTTAAATCAGAAAAATAGAAATTTAAAGTCACTCACCGAACTAATCTCACCTGTATACTGACTCAAAACTAATGTGCGATATTGATGTACATAATATCACAACGCGCATAAAAATATACTAACATTTTCATTTATTTAAATAGCCAGATAATACACAATAAGAAATGAGAGGAGTATGATAACATTAAGAATAAATAGAATGCTACAGATATCCAACGATGGCTCTATTGTACGCGTCATTTGATAAAACAGACGGTCTTATATTTATTGCGGATACTATTGTTGCCAAAACCCCTTTGGGTACGTCCATTAAGCTAGACTTATCAAAATTAAAGTGAAACCTTTTTAGAGAACTTCGACCGTTTGCAAGCATTTTTAGCTTACCAAAATGATTAAAAAGCATATAGTACTAAAGTGCTTTTCAATTTTAATTCACCTTCACGAACAGTACCTTTAAAGACGTATAAAACTATGCATATATGTATAATAACATTTTCTGCGTGTGCAAAGGAAGTGCTATACTTCTGGTTCGTTATTTAAATAAAGCTACTTTTGTGTTTCGTTAAATTGGGAGCATTTCTTGTTAAACGTTCATAAAAATTTTAACAACGATCGCTCACTTTTTATAAAAACGTTTTTTGATGTTAATCTTCAGAGTAATGAATTCTAAACATGTTACGCCATTTTTACAATGAGCAGTCTGAGAAAATACTTCTGCAGTACATATTTATGCCGTAAGGCAAAAGTGTATTAACAGTGATGTCTTCTGGTTTGAAAGGCACCGTAGCCAAAGTATTTACAGGGTAAACAAGACGCAACATCTCAGGAACGTCTCATGGGTTTAAAGGATAAAAATTAATTATGCAATAACCATTATTTTCATATGTAAGTAAGAACAGATTTTGATAAGTAACATTTATTTTTTTATTTTTTGATAATTAACTTTACTTTCATAATTTCTTTATGGTATAAAAACTTTAAATTTTTATAGCAGTAAAACAATATTAACGTGGGACGTAAGCACAAACGCACGATTTACTGAGGATACTTAAACAAATATAAATAATTTTCAATTTTGATTTGTAAGGCAGTCAATTCTTTTTTTACTAAAGAAAAGCTGAAACTCGAGAACGGCGGTATTGATTTTATTATATTGCTTTTATGTATATGTAATAAAGACAGCATTTTTTTTCTTGTTACCGATACGTATTAGATAAAATAGTATCGATATTGTTTTCATTAAATACGTGTTTCAACAAAACAACATTTTCCTGTTTAGCGACAGCGGAGCTGCGAGCCAATGTCAATTGACACTTTTGTATAAAAACGAAATTGCTAATAGGATATGTTCAAGATTTGCACTCTTGATTTTAAACATTTACTGTTTTTCTTTTTTTAACGGTAATCTTTTTGCTGATACAAATTAAAAAACATTTCAAGAATATATTTAAATTTTAATAGACAAGTAGATAACTACTAGTCTACTAATAGACTAGTCCACAAATCGAAGATGTGAGATGTACTCGCCGTTCACATTTACGTCGTGTCCTTACCACTTGAGCGTCCTGAATATGTCCTCAAGCGCGGCGGAGAACAATTTCGGAGACATGACGTCTGCTTCTCTCACATCTCGGTGCAGGGGGATACGCTCAGTCTGCCCACTTTGGACTACGACAGACATGGCGTTGTACAGACATCTCAGCATCTCGATATATCGCCAATTCTATTTGACACCGCTGTAAGAACTCGAGGAAAGACCAGGTCTCGATGGAGTCAAAAGCCTTCTCATAGTCCACAAATTCTATGCACAGGGACTGGTTATACCAAGGTCTTCTGTATAACCTGCCTCACTGTATGGATGTGGTCTTTGTAATGTAAAACCCGCTTGTTCTCGAGGCTGCGCTTCGTCGAGTTTTCGTGCAAGACGATTCGAGATGACCCTCGAAAACAACTTATAGACATGACGAGGAGCGATAGTTCTTCAAAGGGTTTTATCACCTTTTTGAAGAACAATACGACCAAACCCTATGCCATGCCTCGGAGATCTCCCGAGAGAAGGGCAAAGTTAAATAGACGACAGAGTCTCTTCAGCACCGTTTGCCGACGGCCTTCAGAAGCTTCGTCGTGACTCCGTCCTTTCCAGGATTTTCCATTTTGAAGCCGCTCAAGTTTCCCTCGATTTCGTCCAGGCCGATTTCTGGAAGATCCTCTGACACATGGCGGGTAAGAGTGGTCGAGAATCCTTCTCATCCGGCTCCGAGTGTGCCAGAATGACGCGTATAACTGGCTGTAAAAGCTTTCAACCTCCGAGAGAACCCCTGGTCTCGAAGCGACAATTTCTCCGTTCTCTTTGGTCAACTTCGTTAGATGGCTTCTTGCAAACTGTTGCACGAAGACTTTGGACCCCAGGTTGTGCTCAATAGCTCTCTGTTGAGAGCGTATTGGATTGACGGAGGTCGCGCCTTACCAGCTTGGAGATGGTCTTGTTCAGAACACTGCTGGATATCATCAAAGGCCTTTGCGTCTTTACAGACGATTTAAGCATGTGTCTGATTAGAGGAACACCTCTTTTCGTGGCTATATAAGCCAATTCGGAAGAGACATTGTCTTCTACACCAGCGGCAGGAGAATTATGAATTAGGCAGAGTGGTGATGCTTGTGTGCCTCTTATGTCTTCTATCCGCCAGTAATTGAAACTAGGCTGTATCGTCGTGAGCTCGACCCTTCTTCACACTCTTACGCCATCCAACCCTATCCCCCGCGAGATCCTCTCAGCGTTTGTTCTCGATGTTAAATGCGGACATGTCTCGCTTGACAGTTTCTTTCGCATTTGGTATAGGGCCAACAAAACACGCCGCGCAAACGAGTAGGTGGTATGCTATACACATGCCCCAGCCATCTCAACCGTATCTGCTTGAGCAGTGCGGTGAGACTGGGCAGAATACTTACACCATTTTTTTTTAATTTGATGGACATAGGGTGTGCGTCATCGTCATCATCATCAGCCTGCGATAGTCTACTGCTGGATATGGGTCATTAGGGGTTTTGGACCGTATCCACTACCTGGTCCAATGCGGGTTGGTGGTGGACACTCTATAGTTAAGCGTTAGCGTTTAGTTTCTGTTAATGTTTCAATTTTTTATTTATGGGTATCACTTTTTTTACTCAAAGATTTAATTTCCCAACATTTCATTTAAAATATTTATTGCAATCCTGAAATGTACTTTTTACGTTTATAACCAGTTGGTAAGGACAAGCTTGTCTTAAATAGCTTGAATATGTAGTATAGTTCTGTTATTCAAAATGAGAAAAAAATCTTTAATATATGGTTGAAATAAAATGTGCAAGAAAAAGAGAGTCCTATAAAATCAATTTAATCAAAATATATATTAGTGATAGCGTCAACTTAATAATAATTATAGGTTGTTTATCCTGAGTAGGGTCTAGAAGCTAAATAATTAATAATAGAAATTAATTTTCTAAAGTTAAAAAAATTATAATACATGATAAACTGCTGTATTCGAATGAGTTAGGATTAAGCCTCATATATTGCCTTTTTTATTTATGTGTTTATTGTTATATATTAGTTGATTAACGTAATAGTACTTGAGTATAATAAACAACATTAAAACTTAGTTCACTTTAGCTATCTCCAAAAATGTTCTATTTCTAATGTGCGAGAACGCAAATGACAATCATGTTAGCCCCGCGACACGCGATGTACTGCACGTCTCCATTCTATGAAGCATCCGTCGCAAGTACGTGCAACGACTGAAGGCCATATGGGAACAGGGAAACACGCATTGGGAATAAGCAATATCGGCACTCTAGTTTAATTTCTAATGAAGATTTTAACGACGAATATTTTAATAGTTCTAGCACATATTTTTATAGTGTGTACCTTTAATTATGGTATTACATACCATAATTAAAGGTTCATTTGATTTCAGTAATTTGTATAATAAGAAAATCTTTACCGTGTTATCAACAATACTGTCTGTTGAACATAGTATTTTAACGTGTCTGGGTATTTCTATCTATATAATACGAATTTATTTACAAAATGAAAAGTAAGCCTAAGTATTTTTTAGTTAACTGGTTTCCATACAACAAGCTTTACCTAGTTTGCGAGTGGTGCGGCACATTAAAATTAAATAGTTAAAGCAATTAAGTAGCTTAGAACATATTACATAACATATAAGTACATAATATAACATATAAGATACCAAACATTTTATTAATAAGAACGATTTATTTAGAAATAAACAAGCTTCATAAATTTCCATTTCTTAGAGAGCTATCTGCAATAATTAATCACTACATAGTACAAAATAAAGTCGATTTCTTTGTCCCTATATCCCTATGAATAAAATCTTTAATATAAATTTAATAATAATAAAAGCTTAAATTTTTCAAACTACAAAACAGATTGGGATGCAGTTTTTTAAAAGATTGAGTGGTTAAAGAGGATGGTTTATTTGTTTAAAACGTGCTTTGTATTCTAGGTATATTTTCTATCAGCATAGCTCCCGTGTAAAGCATCGGCGGGTGGTTAGTATTATATAAACTTTTCATGTTATTTCAAGTAGAGAAAGCCGATATTAATGCAATCTTCGTCCTTAAAAAAGTACTCGTGCAGTCTATAAGCTGGGCCCTAAAAAATCATTCAAAGAGTTGTTTACTGAAATTGAAGTAATGACCGCTACTCTCAATATAATTTTGAAAACTTGCACTTACATTAAAATGTGCAGAAAAATGGTTACGGTTGTTACGGAACTGTGATGCCCATCAAATAAATACGAGCAAGCACAGATACAATTCTTCTAGCAACTAGACTGCAAATAATATCTTAATCTTTTATGGGACAATGTATTCGCTCTTACAGCATAATCCCAGAAAACGTTCAAAATTTGCCCATTAATAAATTAAAAAAAGTTGTCTAGGAACGTTTGTATGTTAAAGGTTATTACAATGTAAATGAGTTTTAAATCGTAATACACTCTGGTAATGGAATACTCGCTCCAGGCTTTTTTCAATAATATGATAATTTTATGCTTGTAATTGTTACTTTATTGTTACAATTTTATTGTAAAAAAATACAAAAAAACAACAGATAGGATGAGATCTATCCGCAGTAATACAACACATTTTTTCAACGTATTTTACTGAAACGAAATATAGGTGTTAAAAATGTAGAACTAACTATTTATTATTAAGACAAAGTTATCTCTACTCAATTGCTTATTATAATAAACTGAACTATGTCACTTGGAATACGCGAAAAGTGTTCGGAAAATGTAAATATAGGGATTTAAAATATGTTTAAACCTTTAAATAAATGTAACAAATCCGTTAAGCGGTTTAATTCAATAATTAAAAAAAAAAATATAATTAATCCTTTGTTTGGACTTTAATTTACTTCGGCCTTCATTACATTTCTTAATTAGCATTGATTTATTTTGAGTATTTTATTGTTTATTTGATATTGAAATGTTACAATATCTGCTTGAAAATAATCTTGTTATATGTGAACAAAATAAGTTCCCTTAATTCTTTCGAAAAAATAATTTTTGAAATGTGAAAACATTATTACTGTAAACAAGACGTAATATGAATGTTTAAGGATATCAAAGTTTATCTGTTTTATGCTGCTTTTCTTGGTATGGACATGGGACATCGGACTCTTCTTGTTAATAGATCTATCATCAATTTATACAAATCCGTTTTTCTATAAAGCTAAACGACAAAGAAGCAGTTAAAACAAAAAGACATAAAAACGCTTTTGCGTGCGTAATAAAGAATTCTAAATTGTGTATAATAGAGAACCGTAAATTAAAGAAGTTGCGTTGCAATTTGTAGCGTAAAGTTATATTAAGATTAGCTTCCTTACCCTAAATCGCGTTTTTGGAATTTGTAAGAGTTGTCGATGACTCATTTTGTGAAAATTATGCTTATACTGTTTTACCACTTTTTCAAGAAAAAAAATGCTATGTTAAATAAAATATTTTCAACGCATTGGCCGATATCTCGCGTGCTTGCGTTTTCACTCTGAATTGATTTTTTAGAGATTCATCTACTTTCAATTCATTGATCAGTAAACGCGAAACGTTTTGAAAAGAAAAGCAATATTGTCTAGATCTTAAAAGCATTATTACATCGTGTGGTTTAAATGGTTTCTTAAAAGATTTTTTTATATAAAACATTTGTAATTTTGTAATGAATAAGAAAAGTAAATTAACGAGTTACAAATGTATTACGGTGAAGTCTATTGTAAATATTATATTGTTGTTGGTGCCGCATTCGTCTTTTATTTTTTACTTTTTAACAACTAAGTAGTAAGAAAACAGGAATTGTAAGGCCTAGATTTTAAATACTTGTTTGATCTAAGTTTTAAGACATTCAAATTATTATACAGAAGATTTAATATAAAAACTTAAGACCAAGCATAAAGTAAATAGACATGAAAAGTAATTTTTAGAGAGTTGTACGTGCGTACATAGTGTGTATGTATGAAAATATATATTTTTTTATCGGGCTATACTTTATATGTATATTAAAAACACAAAAAATTTGATGTAGCTCATCACAAAAAGACATAATTATAATTTTTTGAACGTCTTTTCTTTTTATTGAATGTTTACATCTGACAAAAATGCCTCCTCTCTTTGTTCGATAATAAAAACAATCTGCTAATGATTTCTACTAACTTTTAGTAAAAGACTTTAGTTAATTACTTGTCTAGAAAAATAATGAAATATGTAAAAAAATATATATATAACCAGTTACATCACTGATCATAAAGTGATATATTTCGCTAAAATTTTATGTTAATTTCGTATTTGCAATTAATAGAAATTGGATGTCTATAACAATACATGGTAATATCGTTCTAAATGCAAAACACGTAATGGTACGCAGATTTGAAAGATTTTAAGTGGATTCCGCATTGCCATCATTGTATATTGATAGCTGGTACACAGTGTTAATGCTTCAATTTGTTTCAATATTTGCGATGACCCTGTTGTCTACACAGCTCATGTTCTATACAGAGCTCACTGAAAATTATGTAAATCATTTTATTTGGATAATTTCTTTAGCTTTTTCCCAAAAAAAAAATGTTTTTATATTATTATGCTGTTATGATTTATTGAAAAATTTATAAATTTATTGAATGTCTCATGAAATTTAAAATGTCGCTTATGTTAAGTTTAGAAACTCTTAGTTAGCAAATTATTCATTGATTTTGCAAATTTGTCATGTTTAAAGAACTAAGTGTTTTATATAAAATTTCTAAGAATTTTAGTTTAATTTTTTATCGCCTTGAGGATATTTTTATTCTTATTCCTAGTTAGCACAGTCCACCTGGTAAATTCATTTGTTTCAAATCATTGTTTGTACCAGACCGAGAAAAAAAACAAAAATAAAGACGTAAATTAATAAATAACAAACGCGATTTTATTATACTGTAACTTGTTAACTGTATTATTTATAATATTTATGCTTGTTTAAGATGAACGTTTTAAGTTAATTATCTAGATGTGATTAGTTGAAATGGAACTTATTGCTGAATTAACGCAGGTCCATTTAGCACTCAATATAAAAAATAAACTATTTTGCAATTACATACAATTAATAAAAATATGAAATATACATACATATTTTTTTGTATTTCCAAAATTAAAAATACTGTTTTAAGTTCTTTGATCTTTATGGATTTAATGCATTGTTTATGTTGACTTTAAAATATGTTTCTAACGACGTCATGCAATAACGTAGAATCATTGTTTCTGCCTATTCAGCCTAAGCACTATTGTTGATTTAAACGTTGTTTAACATTTGCTGTTTAAACATTGAATTAAAAAGTATAATAAAATTTATACATTTTACAAATATATAGAGATACTAGCGGACCTAGCAGACGTTGTCCTGCATGATGTACCAATTACCGATTAGGATATTAAAAAAGTAAGAAATATAAATTTAAGTCGAGAATCTGGATTTATTTGTATGTGTTATGAATGTAAACCCTCCTGTGCAACCTCGAAGCCACTTGAACACACAAACAAGAAAATCATTAAATTCGGTCCAGGTGTTTCGGATATAAATATATTTAAAAACATAAAGAAGTCTTGACAGTATCTAAAAAAATTACTTACTATAAAATACACTTGGAGCTTTTCAAGTTTTTTTAAGTAGAAGATATGTCATGTCATAAAGAAATACAAAATACACAAAAATTGTCTACATTACACTTACTTAATAATATTTACAGAGATTGTATGTATCTCGTGACCTATTATGTTGGCTAAGATCAGAAATGTTTAACTTCCAAACTTCGGTCGAGGGAGTTCCGTAGAAGTCTTAGTTGCTTACTTTCCAAGAAACACAAAACAACTCTTATATGAAAGCTATCTTATACCGATTCTCCTATTTAAAATTAGAAAATAATAATAACTAATAACTCATTTTAATGTATCAATCCACCTGTTTACCTGTTCTTCAGACAATTTTATTATTTTATTAGTATGATGCAGATCAAAACTTTCAAAGGCTATAAATTTAGTTATCGCAGAATGAAGCAAAAACCACGATATTTATTTTATAAACATATTATTTATTTTATACTATAAGTATCATGCTAAATGCTTGTTGAATAGCGATGAGGATCATGCACTGGAGAGACGATGTCTTCATTTTTGCAAAAATCAAAATTTTTACGCTTTATTTTGATTTATAATGCATATTTATTTTGCATGGCTACAGAAATACATCCCACCGACAACTACGAGATCGCCTAAAAAAATGACAAAATACTCTTTGTTCACTTTGTGAAATATTTCTCCGACATGACTGACGATTACCGGTTGTTTATAGTGTTGTCACTTATGTGCACAAGTAAGCTGATGTTATATTCTCTTATACGGGACAGGTTTGGACCCTTTTTTCTTATATTAACAGCTGGATTAATTTCAAATTTTTTGCTTATGTAATAAAATGTTACATTACTTGTTTTTTCCTTGAAAACGAAACGAAATTTATTACACGAAGACACATAGAAGTGTTCAGCGACTGCAGAGCTTCCACCAATTGACCTTTTGACACTTTTGTAAGAAACCAATATTGGTAATGGGAAATACAGTCCGGATTTCCATCACTTACAGGTGATTTTCTAATTTCAGAGGTTAATGCTGGGTTTGAATAATGCAAGGAAACAAATTTGTATTGTTGTTGTTATTTATGCATATATCTAGATTATATAAATTATAGAGCTTTCATAATTTTTTGATTGCGATAATTGTAAATATAATTAATTTAAACGTTTCAAGTTTTTGCCTTAATTTATTTATTTAAACTTTTTGCACAAATAAAGTGTAGTCAGGCGGACTTTTATCATAAACGCCACCACGCTCCAGTGGACACTTGATGTGTATTGCACTGATAAAACTTGATGATTTGGGCTTTGAACTGCTTCCGCATGTTCTAGCTAACTAAATCTAGCTCCTTGTCACCTTCTATATTATTCGTCAATTAGAAAAGTTGGCTTGACGGAGAAAATTTTTTGACGAAGGCTGTATTGCATACCTTGATTATTTCTTGGAGGGGCAAGGAAGTGTAATAACTGATTATCATTACAGAAAACTATGTTGTAAATGAAAAAGTAAATGATGTAATGTTTTCATTATTAAACATTTCAGACATTATGGCTTATTTTTGTTTCTTGATAAGTTATCCACCGTTTTGTTATACTTATTCATTGTTTATTTTAGTTTATCTTGAAAAGTTTTAGTCAGTGTTTTCAATTTATTCGCTGTATTACTTTACTTTGTAAACACGTAACCTTAATATATTATTATTTTAAATTAAACTTCTTATCAAATTTTTGAATTTCTTTATTAAATCACTAGGTTACATAGTCAATTGGGTGTAATTGTATTAACGGTGCAATAGATATACTTAACAGTAAATATGGGAATAGGCCGATGCGTTCCAAATCTAATAAATTCTGCACAAATTTAAGAACATCGCGTAATTTTTTTATCTATTATTCTTGTTTCATTGATTGTAACTTGTCCCAAATATCAGGTCCTTTGAAGCGTCTATGGTCATGGGACTGACATTTGAGTTGTTAGTGTTCATGGCAAACCTGGAGTCCTACCTATGCTGAATATTAATTATGCGAACAATTAATTTAGCTTACAGTATATTGAGGTAAGTAGCTGAAAATTACTGCCCCTATGACTCACGGCTTGTAAACAATCCAGCGCAACAACAAAGCTTCAAGTTTAATTTGAATAAAGTATGGGGAGCCGTACATGTTGCTGTACCTTATAAGTATTAAAATATCTTAAAATTAAATGCTCAGATAATTGTGATTTCATTCAGATCAACTTTACAAGTACTACATATATGAATATTAAAGAAATAGTTTACGAAATAGTGACTTTGATAATGAAATGAGATATATTACACACAGTCTTATTAACTGTCGGTAAAATTTCAAATACAAATGTATGTTAACAAGTCACCAAGTGATAACTGTCTCCGTAGCCTAGTGTGAGTAAATTATTAATGTCTTCTCTCTTGTATATTTTAATTTAGAACTAGATATATACTAATGTACTGTGTTCTCAGCATTATTATTGAAAGCTACAGTTTCTCCGCTTTAAAGGTAAAATCTATTTTTATTTACTTACGGACAGAGCCCTTTTCGTTAAAGACGAGTAATGGCATCATATTTAATTTTACCTCGCGATATTATTTTCCTAACGAGGTACATCCAAAGACTTTATTTTTACGTACTTTAACGAAAGATTAATCCATTATTTTAATTTTATAAATACGAAACACGGAAATATCTCTGCCCATTAAAACATTTTGTAGAAATTATAGCAGACCAACTGTAATTCAAAAATTAAAAATGTTAATAGAATGGTAAAAACGCAAGCAGGATTTACAAAAACTGGTTGCGCGGGCGCGTGGTCACTCAAGTTTCGTCAGCCAATTTGATTGGACCAACTAGCTCGAGTGATGGCAATATGGTAGATCCTATTTAAGGACGAAAGAGAGAAGCGAGGATGCGGTTCGAAGGATCATGTCGTAATCCGGCTCGGACAACACGGTTATGAAGCCGGATTAGAAATGCGATAAAAGGAAGGATAAATACCTCGTCTGATGGTGGCACAGCTGCAAGCGTCTTCGTTGATGTGGTTGGGGTTCGCGATAAACTTGAAACTATAAGAACAAAGCGATGGCCATTCGCGTCGTGTGACTTTAAAATATGATGGGCTGCGTAGGAACTCCGGAAGGCAATTGTCGACTGCGGCGGCACTGGCCGCCGACCACGTCACGAAGTTTACTCCTTTTACCCACTTTCTTCTCGAGGTGAGGAAAAATTGAAGGAAAAAAGAGGGCAGGCAGAAAAGGAGCGGTATAGTAAGAAAGGGAAGAAAGATTATTGCGTAACCAATTTGACGCTGTGTTAAGCGACGTAAAATGCGACAAAAACTTAACATGTTCAAAATACTAAAGCCATATTTATAAAACAAATGCCAACGATACAAATGTTTATTATTAGGTAATTGACCATTTATTTACCTTGTTTATTGTCTTGTGGTGGATCGACTTCGTTGAATCTTTTTAAAGTATTCACTTCTTATCACAATGTAATAAATAGTTTCAAAGATACCTTAGAATAAAACAAAGTTAAATAATAAAAGTATGTATAGGCAAAGGCCATTTCCAATGAATGCCAAAACGGCCGATCCTCTGCTACTCGCTTCCAACCTGAACTACTGCATAGATAAAAGATCTACAGATCGACATCTTGCGTGTTCGACGTCTACCTACTCCTGAACCTTATTAGCCCATCGGCCAACTGTTCTTCGGACTACATGATTCGCATACTGCCACTTCAAACAAATAATCCTTAGCTCTATATCGATGGCATTAGTAAAGTAAGATGATCCATGCGTTGGATCGGCATGTAAAATGTTGGTCCATCCACCACCAACCCGCATGGAACAAGCATGGTAGAATACGGTCCAAAAACCCCCTAATGGAAAGGCCGTGCATTAGTGCAGGCCTATGCGCAGCAGTGGACTAACACAGGCTGATGATGTATTGCCCTAAGTAAGTACAAGTGTGAAATACTTTAAAAAAAAATAAAAACAAGGTATGAAAACAGAACATTTTAAAGTAAAATACAAACCAGACGTTTCTTATATTTGTCGAGAACTCTCACTCTCATACATGCCCTCTTAGATGTCAACTCCAAGAGGCACTTCTATAACCTAGGAAAGTTTCGCTAGGCATCTTTAAGATTATGTTATTCGGTCAGAATATAAATATGTTTAAATTTATGGTAAAAATATTCTGTCTTTTAGTTTTATTTCTTAATTAAAGTATTTTCGTAACACTACTACGTTTTAAGTCAATTGTTTTAAGCCTCAAAATCGAACTAGCTATTGATTTTTTTGTGTTTTTTAAAACATAGTGATGCTTAACGCATTCCCAAAAAATACCAGATTATACGTCCTGTAAATACCTTAAATAAATTACTAATAACATTTTATTTACTTATATTACATTTCCGTTACTAGAACATTTCAAAGGTACAAAAAAAAAGCAGGAAGGTTCAGGATAGAGAAAAAGTATTTACAGTTCATTTTAAATTTTTATATCATTATATACAGACTTAACAGCTAGCTATAATCAAAAAATTACCTTAAGAAACCATCGTATAACATCAAAAAGACTGTGGTAAAATAAATTTTAGTGAAAATCATACTTATTACCGAAATTTACGTGACCGCAAAGAGTACTGTGTCACCTTAAATTTTCCCATTCTAACGGAGATAAACAACCCACTAATGCTGGTATAACGAGACCGTTTTGAGATAATTTAAATTTATTGTTTGAATACATTTATGTAATTGAAGGCTTTGATTCCAATTCCAAAAATGCCTTGAGCATTACTTGTACCGATGCTACGAATCATTCCGTTTAACAATATTTTGAAAGGCTATTTTGCAACATAGTTTTTAACCATTTGGTGTAAGCATTAAAGAAACACAGCACAAGATCTTAATACCTGATTTATGAGTTTTAAGCACACATGGTACATATTCGATATTTGCAAACTTGATATCCTTGAGATTTTTAATGTTTGTTATTGAAATTTTGGACTTCAAATCTATATTTGAAACAAGCTGTTACGCGCGACAACGTCCGTGTGGTAGTATAAAGAAATATTCTGATAGTTTTTTTTATGAGGGAAAAGGCTATGTATAGCATCAGCTTTCTTTCAGTTCAAAGGTGTCGTCAAAATTGGACCAGCCATTTCAGAGATTAGCCAGAACAAACGGGCAGGAGGACAGACAAAAATTTTAAAAAACGATTATTTTGATTTTATTGACACTTTAATAATATATATATGTAGTTGTAAGGATAATAGTAAAAAAATCATATTTTTATTATTATAAGTTTTTTCTTACAAGTGTGTTTGAATACATTAAAAATTCCTGAAAACTTTTAGACCCTTGGTTGACCTAACACGTTGTTCAGCAACAATATTACAACTAAAAATTAGGGCAGACGTCGTTTAATTTAACCCAAACGGAACAGAGGGAAAAGTGTGTCCGATATGAACTTCATGGATAACATACAAATCATGATAAAATGATATACTTATTAGAGTATAAAACTATACTATAACTATACGTTCGTATAACTTTTACTTAATGGTAGACGCGTTAAGTTTAATATGATGTTGTTGCTAAAACCAGTCAAGAGTGAATGAAAACATTTTGTTGAAAATTATTGAAAATGCAATTCCAATAAAATTAAAAAGGAAAATAATTAATTAAATTAATTATTTTCCTTTTTAATTTTATTAATATCTATAAAAACGATTAACTGCCTCCGTAGCCTAGTGGTATTGGCGTTTGCTTTAGAAACCGAAGGTCGTGGGTTCGAATCCTGCAGGGGACTCAACAAATTTTCGTTGTTGTTTCGTGGTTAGTTAGGACAATTTGGGCCGATCAACCAATTGTCTGAAAATAAGATGATACATGCGACGGATGGGCATTAAAAGGCGTCCACCCACCAACCACCCCAAATGGATAGGGGTGTATTAGGGGAGGTCTATGTCCAGCAGTGGACAATCAAAGGCTCAAAGTCAAAAGTTGATGATGATGATGAAATACGGTTGAATATCGGTATTTGAGTACAATGGGGATTATTATTGGATTTTAATTATAACTAATTTTTACATTGCATTCGAAATGACTTTACATAATATCTAACTTTTATTATTTCGAATATAATTTTCATGACAAATTGCATCAACTAATTTTTTTACTAAACCAATTACGATAAGCTTGAGCAAGTTTTTTACATATTCTTTTCTAAAGTTACATTAATTGTAAGCTATCTTTTCCTTCTTTATAAGCCAAGTAAAATAACAGGGTTGTTCTATTTATTTCATATAATTTGTATTGTACTTGAAGAAAGTACCATGCAATACAAGTACAAAAAAGTAAAATTTTATAAATCAGATACAAATTTTATTCCATAGATAAATATTTCCATAGCCAACACGAACTAAATAAATGAATTTCCTTCATTACATATTTTTGAAATTATCAGCTAACATTATTTTATTAAAGCTCGTCAATAAACAATCACAACGCAAAACCACTTTTAATTCTAAAAAGGCCCAAAGATTATAAGCACCTTACTCTGTTTGTTTATCAGATAAATTTAATAAACAGAACCGAGAGACCCTCGTTATTTTGCCACTCTAATTAAATGCAATCACGTAAGACAATTAGTTATTAACATGGAAGTAAATCCTTTTATGGTAATAGCTTTTAATTCAATAACAGCTGAGGTCGCCGTTATTTTTCAGACTATACAATCATAAAATAAATTTCAGACGAAAAACTATTTGCATACTAGACTGTCACCGCTAAAAACTAAAAATTTTATAATGTCCTGCCACGATGTGTATTTTTAATATTTTAAAGAAATAATAAACTGTTGTTCAAATAAAAGTGACAGTCGTAAATATGAAATGCTTAATTTTATTTTATGGAATCCATTGTGGGTTCTCGATCCAATTAAAGATTTTAAGTTTTTTGCGAAATTACAGAAAAGCAATTACTGCAAATCCAAGCAGTCAACAGTGCAGCAAAAAAATTCGACGGCAAATGGTACGGAAAGTTTTAACGCGAGCGGTGAACTAAAATATCGCCCAGCGGCTAATTTATTCAGACAACTTAATGTTTTAGTTCTTTGTTATGTTTGCACTTTGGTAGATGTTAATTTTTGACTTGTATTTACGACCGTCTTGCAGAGTAATAAAAGCTAATGATTTCCGATTAATTTTAAACGTTATATAAATTTGGATTAAGGAATAACGTATTTACACAATTTCGAAAGAAAATACATTTTATGAATACTCATTATACAACCTATAGCTACAGTTTTTTGCAATATTACAAGTTGAGATATTGTCTTGATATAGGTGCAAATGTTTCGGAACGGGCGCTAAATCAGTAATGTTATTTTAAGAATGTTTAAACAATGAAATTTACCTCACATACCTACAGTATAACCAATCTTTTACTTTTTTAGTGTATATTGCATTTGAAACTGTTGACAATTAAAATCTTGGCAATACATATTTTGACATGTCTGATAATATTATGTGAACCTATCACGAACTATCTAATATATATGTAAAATGTTGACAGTCGTTAACCGCCTCATTGTATGAGTAATGAACGGATGGGTCATTAGCTTAATAATATGTCAGCTAAGGTGTCCTGCGAACCAGTGCATAGTAGTTCTTGGAAGCTTTAGCTTTGATGCTGATAGCATTCTAAACAGCACAGAAAAAGGATAAGATATTGAACTCAGCGTAAATTTTTTTTATTATAAATAAAACAAACTCAGCGTAAATTTTTTTTATTATAAATAAAACAAACAAGGCATCTGTATGAAACTTCTATGGATATTAACACTATGACAACTGAATAATATTTTTAACAAATAATTTTGCAAAATTAAACTCATGTTAATAAGAACCCCCTATTGATCAACTTCCTGAGTAATCATATTGATTAGTACTGGTTTAAGATAAATTTATATTTTGATTTATAAAATATTTCAAATGTTAATTTATATACAGTGACATAGATTTATAATCGAGACGTTCAATTTAGAAACAGTGATTAAGTCGAGTAATGTACTCTGTTAAATTAATGAAAAGCGCATACAGATGTTGTGAATAAAATTGCGAGGCATTGAAATGATAAATGAAGATATTATTCACAGTCCTTTTAATGGGCCTCCAGTAAAGCTTTAACGAATGAATATCGATTTTCTGCAATGTCCTACTTTTTGTACATTTTTTGGTCTTTTAATGGAGCATCAGTGCCGCTTTTTGTTTTTTACTTTTTTTAATATTTAACCACTATCTAAAATATACCAATAGCAAGAAAGTAGTGAACTCGCATCCTGTGGTTACAAAGTTGTTACATTTCAGCAATTTTATATAAAAATAGATTAGCTAATCGCCTGAATCGTAAAGTTGAATAGCACATTGTTATAAACGGATGTATTAATCAACTTTAAAATTAAATTCCATCGATATTAATACAAATTTTAGTTAATATTTATAATAACATCAGGCTGAAAAGCCGGATTAGCGCCACTATTGAACTTTTAATTAAACGATCGCAATTTAAACAGGGTGTCTTAGAGGACTTTATTTCGGAAATGTAGAGAAGACATTAATTTCTTACGTAAAATTTAATAAATGTTAAATAAACCTAAACCTGTTACAGTTTAATGCCTTAACTGATGTAAAGTTAAAACCAGTACACTCTAAAAACTAACTTTTAGTATATAGAATATTTAGCATTACTACCTCATTAAAAATGTTCGATTTTGAGCCTCGCATAATGTACAAATTACACACTACGATTTTAATGTAAGAATTAGAAGCAGGCATTTTATAGTAATGGGTTATGATCGCTTAATTACGTATGCAGGGTAGTAGACAGGTAGGCAGGTAGACAGAAAGATTTCGCTTGGGGATTTACCATTACAGTGAAGTTAATTTGTTGTTGAACGTTAGCATTCTGTTTCATTATTTTATGCAGCCTAATTAACACTATAACACAATTCCTAAAGATTTACATCATTTTATAGAGCAGTTTCATGTAATTATTACTTCTTGGAAATTTATTTTCTTTAGATCAATGACCAACTTGTATTAAAAAGCTTTGCTTCACATTATACACGTGTATGTGTATATTATTAATCAGTGTTTCCGAAAAAGTTTTGTGTTTCCAATGGGCAATAATGAAAGTGACAATCATATAAGGCCCTTGTCACCATATGTTCCTGACATCTCGATGCAATTTGACAAGCATCCGTCACGAGTACGTGCGACGACTGAAGGCCGTATGGGAACAGGGGAACACGCATCGGGAATGAGCAATATTGGGATTTAAGTTTTATTCTCAATTAAGATTTTAACTAAAATCTTTTAGTATTTCCATGACATATATTTTTTTATCATATAAAGTGCTTAAGTTCTTTTGATTTATAAAGTATTTGTAATAACAAAATTATCTTTAACGTTTTACAAATTATTGTATACAGACAGTAATATTCTTGAAATATGTATTTTAACATAGAATGATAGCAGTACGTTGAAATAATAAATTAAATTATTTATAACAAACAAGTTACCAAACATTTTATTATTAAGGACGAGTTGTTGTGTAGAGAGTTATTTACAATAACAATTATTATTAATGTTCTCATCTTGTTCCAAACTAAGTCTGAGGCAGGGATGATGTATAACATCACAGATATTGTTAAAGTTGCAAAACTGCGTACATTTAAAAATGTATGTTTCCAAAGTGTCCTTGAACTTTAAACAAATAGCTCCGGCTACACCGATGTCTAGCACACAGTTGAAATCATCCGCTGTAGAACGCAAATCCGCAAGCATTTGTGCAACGATATTACTAAACGAAGAAAAAAAGGTTTAAAAAGTTAAAACAAATAAAGGATGTCAACCATTCATTAGTTTCATTGTAAAAAGTTGCAATAAGGTATATTAAAAGCTCTTTTAAGGCAATATAGTGTAATTCCACGTAAAGTTCATTCTTTCAAAAAATCCTTATTTTATATGCATATAAAAATGTCATAGACGACATTTTTAGTAAAATAAAATAAATTTTAGTAAAATTTCTTTTTGATATTTAAGGTCACACTTTATTATCTATATCACTTCTCTTTCTTTAATGATATATTAAATATTTAAATGTCGAAGTGATTTCAAGTAATTCCTCAAATTATTTACAGACAGAATAAAGCAATTAAATTTATTATATAAAATATATATTTTTTAAATGCTATATTTACTAAAAAAATCACAGCAATGCGCATTTCTGCAACAACCCAGCTGTGTGTGTGTGTGTGTGTAAGCACCACTGTTTTCCGATTAACAGATATGTGGAGTTTTTCTGTCTTTTGCAAAAATTCAATTCTTATGGACAATACAGTTCTTATGGACAGGACAAAAAAAATCTGTGTCAAAGAAGCTAAAAGAAAGAATTGTTTTGTAAGTAAAAAGAAATCACCTTTACGTGTATAATTGTTGGGACTGTACTATATAGAAGCGGAAATGGCAGAAGTTGCTTTGCAATTTGTAGCGCAAAGTTATAATAAGATTTCCTCCGTCATCCCTAAAGTTATTAATTTTGTTTTGAAACTTTACGGCAAATGTTCAAACATTTAACTTGTATCTGCTGCCTACATACGCGTCCTCATGGGAGCAAGGCCGGATTATGTAATACCCGCAACGTCTAAAACTACCACGTAGTTTCTTAAGCCTTTTGTTGCCCCACCAGCGCTGGCCTCCAAAGCAGCCTCGTCTTTTGCCTATTGTACACTCCCCTTTAGGGTGTGTCGGAAATTGTTGATATCGGTTACCCATTGTGTAATAATGAATTTATTACAGTAGGTATTACTTTAGTACTTTACGATGCGATAGTATTGGTTGAGTAGTGGACAATCTGATACGGGAATACTGTTTTTATTTTTAAATAAAATAATGCATTTTATATTACATGGAATAGGTTCAGGAAATTACATTAACATAAAAAAAATTCCATCAAATGGCTTTTATGTCGCGTGTTTGGATTGCACTCGTATTTTAAAAATTTTAGAGACTCATCGAATTCAAATTGATTGAATAGTGGAGGCGAAACTTTATGAATAGAACAGCAATAAACTTTAGATTTACAAAACTGAGTTACACGCTATGTTATCAAGGACTAAGGTTAGGCTTGAAAAGGGTGTTTATACAAATGCCTAACATTTTCTGCTTAAACATTTCAGAAAAACTATAATAGAATTTATTCAATAACGTGTTTTTGAATAGAGTTATAATAAACACATTTAATAACACGTATATAAATAAGTTGCGTAACATACAAATTTATTAATTTATTTATAATATTTAAATGGAGTTTTCAATTAGCTTATAGGAAGATATACACTTAGATATCAGAGAAAATAGAAATATATTTTTTTGGCTTCAATGAATTTCACTTCGGTTACTTTATATAAGTAATCTATTCGCACCTTCAGAGTAAATTTTTATTTCCCTTTCTTTTATCGCAATTGAGAAAATAATAACAAGAGCTTTGAGAGAGTTTATTTCCGCTTTTATTATGTAAATCTCGGAAGAGAATGGAAGCCAATACCTAAATTTACCTGTATCTCACATATATCTAAGAAATTGACATATCTTTCATTCATCATCATCTTATTGCTTCCCGAATAACTAACCACTGATTCAATTTTTTAAATAAAAACTCTGACGGTTATTCGAAAACATAGAGATACAGACATATACCAACTTAGCCTGCCCGTGATCATGGATGCTGGAAAGATCCGAAACGTCGGGAAGAATTTAAGTAACTGACAAAATCCGTAAATTAGTGGTTTGTAACTACCATTACAATTACTTAATCTAAAGACTAACTCAAGCATTAGCTACCCAAAACATTACCATATAATTTGCCATTATATAATTATTATTTAATAATATTGCTTTGCGTTCAGTGTTTACCTATATTTTGTTCTACTAAATTTTTTTTTCGTTCTTTTCTCTATTAAAGTCAATGGTAGCTGTATTGGGGCATATACCTTCTTTTAAAAGATGAATCAGAAGCCCGTGTATACATTTAAATAAAATAATCGTCTGATTTTTTAGGCGATGGCAACATCAATTCCTAGTGCTCCAATCCAATCACCGCATTGCTCCTTTGCGTAACAAAGTTAAGAAATAGCTATTCTATATTGGTTTCCACCTTTCTATACTAACGAGGCTGGATAACTGTTTATCAATCCTTGATGACTTAAATATAAATTTATAAATTGTTTAAAAATAATTTGCTACAACTGAAGATCTCCATTTCATGTCTTAAGTACTTCCTTGTAAATAAAATGTTAATTTGTGAAGCTAGCCAGAGTTAGTTTATAACAGGCATTTATTTTTGCACATTTTTTTTCTTAACAATCAGATAACCACGTCTCTGCAAAAAGAGAATATTACTTTGGCAACTAAATCAAAGTTCCGTTTTTAAAAACGCCGCAAGAGTTCGAAATGTTGTGAGTAATATTAAAATAAACACCATAAAATCAGAAAAGAAGGTATATTAAACTAATAAAATAGACTATAGCATTGCACCTAAAAGATCTCTAGCAAAAAGAGACAGATCAAATTTATTTCAATACATGTGTTTTGGACGCATCGAATGTCTTTCAAACACTACTGTTTACGTAAGTACTATATCTTCACTTTTTGTAAACATGGCGGGTGCGATTAACAATGTATGCTTGAAATCAATTTTTGCCGAACTTGCTTTCTCATTTAAAAATTCCTTCTGTTTGTGCACAACCTTTGAAAGCTTGAAGGAATATTGAATAGAGTGTATTTGTGGCGGTACGCTATGCTGTCGTGTATTTGCGGCGTACACATTTTATCAATGTAGACATGACGTGCAATTTATGAGAGTGTTCCTCTCATATGTCAATGAGGTGCTAGAAGATGGGTTGGGTGGTGGTCGCCTAGAAGAGGCTTCCCTAGGGATTGCAGGAACTCTGCCTTTTGGCGCCTTAGGGCAGCTGAGGTAGTTGGCCGTGTGGCCATGATTGCGGCAGTTTACGCACGCAGGGGGCTCGTAAGTTGCGAGGACTTCTTTGTCCTTGGGTCTGGGACAGGAGGCGGTACCGTGATCCCCGAGGTATTTGGCGCAACGGGGTTGGACGAAACAGTTCCGCGCAGCATGACTGCATAACTGGCAGTTTTGACACTGCCCTGGGAGACCGTTGGAATGCGGCCGCTCAAAAGAGGTACGGCTGATCCCACACAGTTGATTGACGTCGTATATGCGCTTGCTTTCCTTCGAGCGCTTTAGCGTTACCAGCACTGTACCGTGAGGTGCGTGGGTGGTACATACGTTGAACCGAAAAGGAGGGAATATTTAACCCTTTGATAGCAGATGCTATCTCAGAGCAAGAGATATCCTTAGGCAGTCCTTTGATCACTGTCCTAAGTACGCGCTCATCCGGGAGCGCGAATGTGTGATATTGGTGCTCCTTTTCCCTATGGAAAGCAGTCACCTTCTGAAACTCGTCGGGTGTGGCTAACTGTAATTTGATCCCCTGATTGCTATCAAACGCCTCAAATTTTATATTATTTGACAGGAACGAAAGATCTCGCCCCACTTCTTCCTTTCGCGAAGGTATATCGGTGGGGGCGTTTCCCTACGGGAAGCCGTGTCTGGGAAGGCTGGGACGGATGGGCGGGGCGAGGGGCCGGGGGACGCCTAGGATCGGCGGGATGGATGGAAGGAGGTTTCGCCGCCTGAGAGGTCGACGGTTTGGAGACCTGCTGAGGGCAGGTGGTTGGTGCGTTTGGCTTTGCAGCCTTGACGGGAAGGACGGGAACAGGTGAAGAGGTGCGAACCGTGCGCTTTCGCTTTGAATTGACGGTTTTGAAGCCGTCGTCGGGTTTGAGATTAGTTAACGCCTCGATCTCCATATCCAATTCGCTGCGGATGCTGATGTTGACATAATTGTTGTAACCATCATCCGCAGGAAATGGCGTGGTCGGCCCACGCGTTTCGGCAGGTGTAGGAGCGGTTGGGCAACGCTCCGCTATGCATCGTGTCGGTTAATTTTAGGTACAATTTGCGACCGAGCTTCTCACTGATCGCATTGGTATCGAGACCAAAGCGATGCTTGAGTTCCCGGTCGACCATGGTACCGGTTAAATCACGCCTAGAATTGACGAAACAGGTTGTGTCACCCAAACGGTGAGTTCCAGCGATTCCCGAGCGTAACAATCCTTCCCACCCTACCGGGCTCGGCAGGGAAGTGTGTCGTGACTGGTTCGTGGTCCTTCGATCGTGGTAACAGAAAACAAAATATTAAAACGCTCGACAGGCCTAGTGTAGATGTAAAAGCAACTAGTTCGACCGAAAAACAAGATAATAAACCTAAGAAACAAGATGGCTTTAACAAGCGGCTGGCAACATAATTATGTTAAGCAACGAGTTGCATAACACAGCCATGCACTCGCCGACCGCTTGAGGGTGCGCAATAAATCGCAAACGCGCTGACGTCAGCGGTGCGACAAAAGGTTTTATGAGCGCAGGTGCACTCAAAAACGCAGATGGCGCAGCGCGACGACAATGGATACCGCGCGGTAGGCTCAGGAGACTGCGGTGAACACGTGCGGACAGGTCTGCTGCTGGCGACGCGCAGGGAAAATGGTCGACGGCAAATGGTACGGAAAGTTTTAACGCCAGCGGTGAACTAAAGTATCGCCCAGCAGCTAATTTATTAAGACAACTTAATGCTTTAGCTCTTTGTTATGGTTGCACTTTTGGTCGATGTTAAATTGACGACTTGTATTTAGACCGCCTTGCAGAGTAATGAAAGTATACGATTTTGGATTAATTTTAAACATTATATTTAAGAAGTTAAATTGGATTTAAGAAAAAGGTAATTGAATATCTTACACTATTTCGAAAAAAAAATTTAACCACTATCTAATTTATACCAATACTGAGATAGTAGTGAACTTGCATCCTGTGGTTACGAAGTTGTTACATTGCAGCAGTTTATATAAAATGGATTAGCTATTTGCAGTAAATTTTAAAGTATAATATCACATTGTTATAAAAGGATCTATAAATCAACTTTAAAATTCAATTCTATTGGTTCTTAATACAAATTTTAGTTAATATCTGCAATAAAATCAGGCTCAAAAGCTGGCTTAGTGGCACTAATTGATCTTTTAATTAATCAATCCTAATTTAAACAGGTCTTAGCGGACTTTATTTAGGGACTTTTCGTGTGGCAACTCTAAGACATTCACGTCAATGTAAATTGTCCCCAATAATTATTGTAATTAATTATATTTTATTAAGTTATTAACAATTATTCTAACGTTCTTAGCCTCCTTTGTATATGTTTAAGTCTGTCAAATACTAGAATTCAGATTGTGAACACGATTATTGTGTTATTGTGTAATATTGTGTTTGGACGTCTAGCTGTCATTGCGCAGGTAACGTCTTTCTATTTAAATTTAGCGTATTGTTCCTTTATCCTCTTCAAGTGCTCATTTCATATACATTCTTACTAAATTCAAATTTTAATTACCTAAAAAATGATGACCGCACACCAAGGCCCGTCAGGCTGAGGAACAGCTCCATTTGGCGCTTAAAGAGTTAAAGGAGCCAAACTGCAATGTGAGCAATTGCTGAGGAAAGGATGATAACGAGACAAGAAACTTTGCAAATTATTGATAGAAATCTTAAATTAAAACAAGAGCTAGCTCAAATACACTCAAATTATTTAACTTTACAAAGCAAAATGATAATTTGCAAAGTGTAGTCGATGGTTTGATCAGTGTAGGGGTGAGTATGAGGCAGCTCTGACCTCACCTCTAAACTGAAGTCAGAATTGAATGAGGCTCATAAAACAATTTGTATTTTAGAAACTCAAAACCAGAATTTAAAGACAAATCAAACTCAAAGCCTATATTCTGAATTAGTAGGGAATGTTACCGAATATGATATCTTCAGTCTCAAATGTTACAAACAATGTTAGCACTATAGATCTGACTGGTGATGACTCTGGAGCCTACCACCATAGGTATCAGCAGGAAAAAGCAGAAGAAATTCAAGAAAATAAACAAATGTATTAGAAAGACAGAAAAATTGTTAAAATATAGGCGTAGTATTTACAAAAATTATGGCAAAATATGTAAAGACAGGAATTTACTTAAAGATAAAGTAAACCTATGTTATTATGAGGCTAAGACAGCTCAGCTGTCTCATGAGGCTGCTGTCAGTATGCTGCAGGCTGAGATTGCATCTTTAATGCAATCTTTAAATGTTCTTTCTAAAAAATATGAGGCATCCCAGAGGGAAATTTCAGAACACATTCTGGCTATGAATGACCTTGTGGATTTGTGTAAACATAATTCTGACAGATTTGATTCCTTGACAAGAAACTGTGTATGTGACTGTCAAAGCATACAGGGTCGTTCAGAGCTGAAGTGTGCTAAGCCTTTGTCTAAGACTGTAGCGTCTCACAGTGGCCTTAAAGACATATCAGAACATATTTCTTCTAACAATTATATTAAAGTATACGTGATGAACTGGGAAGAAATATGGGCTCATTCCTACTAGACAAGTGTTCGGGGGAATCAGTATCTAACATCTGTATGCCCGGAGCTACTTACTCACATATAATGAGAAAAATTTTGACCGATACACATTGCCCCAACACTATTTTAATCATTTTGATTGGGAGAAAGGGAAATGTTAATAAACAAAACCCTATTGTACTATCAAGAGAAACTTAATAAACTTAATGTAAAAAGGTAATACTGTTCACATTTCCCTACCTTAAAAGAGTTGCCACAGGAAACAATAATAGATATAAAGCTTAACAATTATTTAGGCATATTATATAAAAATAATTGTAAATATTTAAGCATGACCTATTTAAATAAAATTAATTTAATTGACATTAATAATATATTAAATTATAATAATTGTTATTTGACATTTGATAGGGTTTACCTATCTAATTTTTATAAAAAACAATTAGCTAGTTTGCTATGCTATTGTATTTCTAAAACACAGCCAATGGTTATTAGCTAACAGACCCCTGCTTCTATTGAGCAGGATCAAACGATTGACTCTCAATTTGGAATCCGTTCCAAGTAATTTAAATTAAATATTAAGACAACGGAGAACCTCTTGCACAATAAATAAAAAAATTTCAATTAAGTAATGTATTTTTAAATAATAAAACTTTTAATAATAATCAACTATTGTATAAACCTGGTACATCAAAATATACAGGGAATTGCCAGTAAGGAACATGAAGTTGAGCTATTCTTAAATAGCTGTAAAATAGATATTTTATGTATAACTGAGCACTGGCTTCAAGAACATCAATTTATGCCTGATTTTGGATGTCACCAGGTTGCTACCTATTCAGTAGAGATAAGCATACGGTGGCTCTTTAATATTTATTAATAATGCTTTAAAATATAAAAATCGTAAAGATGTGGTGAGCCTCTCTATTGAACGGACTATTGAAATAGCCTGTGCAGAGCTGGAGCATTTCATTGTTGTATGCGTATACAGACCTCCCACTTCGTTATATGAACCTTTTGAAATTGTGTTAGAAGAGATATTATTAAAGCTATCTGAATCTAATAAATATATTATAATTTGTGGTGACTTCAATATTAATTTATTAGATAAATCTACAACCACAATTAGATTCAGATCATTGTTAAGTTCATATAACCTAATCAATTTATTTCTTGAACCTACTAGAATAACTGAGACTTCTGCTACATGTATAGATAATATATTTACAAACTGTAAACCTTTAAACAAGTCAATAATTAAAAAATTAAGTTCTGACCACTGACTGCACTTGCTTTTAGATTAAATAAAATATCGGACAAAAATACAAATAAAAAATTATGTTTGTTCCATGTATAAAAACGTATTGAGAAGTTTAGAAGTAATATATTACAAAAATTGACTATTTACAGTATGATGATAACCCACATGTGCTCTATAATACATTATTCTCTTTTATAAGGAAAGAATTTAAATCCATATTTACTTCTAAAACGTTAAATCAAAGGGTTCTGTAGCTTTTTAGTGAATGGGCAACAGTTGGAATTCACAAAAGCAGGCAAAGATTATATGAGCTTTACAGTGAAAACATATAATCATAATAAGACCTTTGTTGACATGTCAGTGCTTATTCAAAAATATTTAAAAAGTTTGTACTGTCCTGAAATCATATAAAAAAAAATTAAAATTCATCAGACAAAATAAAATGACTTGGAGTATTATCAACAGTGAAGCTGGAAGGGGTAAGAGCAACTCTAATATGCTCTAAATATTGATGACCGTTCCATAGAAGCTGACGAAGATGTTGCTACTTATTTCGAAAAATTCTTCTCGGACATTCCGGTTTCTACCAAGTCACTTTTATCTTCTCCAACAGTTGCCAGTCACTATTAAAAGATAATACCAATGAATGTACAGGAATTTTAATTTTACGGACGTAAATACCGGAGATATTTGAAGTACATTTAAAACTTTAGATATAAAAAAACTACAGACCTATGGGGATCTCTGTTAAAGGTGATAAGTTCTATTATCGAGTGTAATATCACCTCACCTGTAGCAATATTCAATGTAAGTATCAGAAGGGCGAGTTTCTGACCTGATGAAGCATAGCAAAAGTTATTCCGATATTTAAATCAGGATGTAATACGGACCCTAATAACTTCAGACCAATATCTATACTGCCTACTCTTAGTAAATTATTTGAAAAACTCTTACTAAATCAATTAGTTAAACATTTCAATCGCAATTGCCTTTTAAATAACAAGCAGTATGGATTCATAGGTTGCTCAACAACCGACGCAGGCATCAGGCTAGTCAAAAGCATTTTGAGGCTTGGGAAGCATCACAGGATGCTTTAGGCATTTCTGTGATCTCAAAAAGGCTTTTGATTGTCACACCATGAGACCCTGGTCAGAAGTACGTCACTATGGTATAAGAAATCTGCACTCAACCTTCTGTCTTCGTACTTGAGCCATCAAATTCAGAGGGTTGACGTGAATGGTAAAAGATCTCCCGGGGCCCCGGTAAATATGGGGGTCCCACAAGGATCCATTCTTGGGCCTTTTCTCTTCCTCATTTATATAAACGACTTACCATGTGTGATAAATAATAGCGAAGAGATAGTATTATTTGCAGATGATACCTCCTTGATTTTTAAAATTAAACGACATACGTCAATAAATGACGATGTAAATAATACTCTCTCTAGAGTAGCGAATTGGTTTAGTGTTAATAACTTGCTATTAAACCAAAGGAAAACAAAATGTATTAGATTCATGTGAAACATGGTAAATTTGAAGTGGTTATAAATGGGAGGCGTTAACGTAGTTGAATCAACTGTATTTCTAGGAATAACTGTAGATACGAAACTACAATGGCTCATATTAATAGGCCTGAAGTAAACTAAGCTCTGCAGCTTACGCTGTGAAAAAATTAGATTATTAACCGATGTGAGACAGCTCGTTTAGTATATTTTAGCTATTTTCATAGTATTATGTCTTAGCATTCTTGGGAAATGCGGCAGATCTATCGATCTTTGTCCTCAAAACACAATTCAATCAGTCTATAACCTGGGCCCAAGAATCATTAAGAAATTGTTCACAAATAAAAATAATGAATTGACCTCAATACATTTTGAAAATTTAATGTATGTGCAAAAAAAAGGAAATGTTTCCTAAAGACATTGTATGCACATAACATAGATCAAAGAAAACATAATCCTAATTTCTTCCAGCAACTAGACTGCGAAGAATGGTAAAGTCTTTATGGGGACCAATGTATTACGTTTTTTACAACAAAATCCCAGTAAAAATCCAAGAATTTTAACTATTAATAAATTTAAAAGGTAATTAAAGGGCGTTTATGTGTTAAAGGGTTATTACGATATTAATGAATTTTTAAAATGATAACACAGCCTTAATGGAATCTCGCTCAGGTTCCTGTTTTCCAAAATTATAATATGTAATTGTCCAATTATCAAAATTTTTTATTTTTAAAAGATGACATAAAAAATATTTAGAATTTCTTTCTTGGTTCTTCTCAGGTCTGTGGCTCCTTTTGAACCGGTGGTGGTGTGTTGAAATCCAATAAGCAAATTAAACTTCCTATATTGAATAAAGATATTTAATTTGAATTTGAATTTGGAATGTCGGGACAAATGAATTTCTTACGTGAAATTTTAATGTTAAATAAACCTTAACCCTGTTAAACAATTTAATGCCTAAACGGATTAAAAGTTAAAACCAAAATTCTAAAACATCTTTTATTATATATAATGTATAAATTTAAACCTATTAAATAATGTAATTTTGGATTGCATTAAGAAAAACAATAATTTCCAAAAGGGTCAAATTACCAATACCCAATTTTTGATGCCTTAGAAGCGAAATTTTATAGGCCAATGAAAGATCTTTAAATTACGTACCTTGGACAATGGAAATTTGAAGGTTATTTTGAACCAAAGGACCTTTTAAAATGATTAAAAATCTTCCGATTAAAATTACTTTTGGGTTCAAAGACTAATTTTAATATAAACTAATAATTTCAGCTGATAATAAAAGGAATAAAACTAGTAAAACAAATTAGTACGTAAAAGGTATATCTTAAAAACACGGCCTTCCACATTTAAAATTGACAATTTAAAAAAACAAGACGTTACCATTTGTGTAATTTAATAACATCGTTCCGTAGACGGTAAACCAGATGCAAGTAATTCCTCCTCCGACTGGGATCTTAATGGACTGCGACGTTAACAAAGAACAAATTGAAAAACCGACCATTAAAAATTACTTCCGGATAATCCTAATTTTGAAACACGAACTGTTACTTTTTTTTAGGTTTTGAAATATTATATTATATTATTAAATTCTAAAACAGCTTTTTTAATATATTTTCTTCCAATCGGCTTTACTAATTTTTTTTTAAATATGGATTAATTCCTTTTAAATTTATTCATTTATCTTTTTTTACCTTTAAACATTTTTGATCGGTTAATCTATTGAATATTAAAATGATCCATCTCCATCTCATCAGCCTGTAATTGGTCAATCTGGAACATAGGCCTCCCCTAGCCACCCCTATCAATCAGGGGTTTTGGATAACCCACCACCTGGTCCAATCCCGGTTTGGTGGACCATTTTTGCCCATCCACACGCTGGATCCCTTTTCAGGGAAATTGGGTGATCGGCCCGGTTAACCAACTAAAAACAACCAAATTTATTGTTCCAGGGGAAGGCCCCGACGTGGTTTTCTGGCGCACGTACCCACTGAGCTGGGAGGCAAAAGAAATCCATTTTGGATCAATTTTGTCGGATAACTATTTATAAAAATTATGGTGCTTTATTACATGAGCAAAAACATACCATCTTGGGAACTGGTTTCAATTCTTTTTAAAACCATTTTTTTCTATTTATTTTCCAATGAAAAATAACAAAACTCAACGTAAATTCGGTGGTTTTTGGGTTATAAAACCTTAAATTTGCAAGAAAGTTTAAATGTTAATATAATCTTTGTATTATCTGAACTTCAGCAAAAAGCTAATTTCAAAATAGGGTTGGATATTTGGGCAAGGCAAACAACAGTTTTTATTCAAAAAAGCAGGTCAATTTATTTTTTTTGGCAAAACTTTTTAACAAGAACAAAACCCTGTGAAAAAGTGTAAATAAAAACAGGAGAAATTTTGGACTTGGGCTCTTCTTCAAAGTCACCGGGCTTTCTTTTGGTAAAAGCTTCGCCAATAACTCCTTTGGTCAGGACCTTTGAAACCCGACGGAGTTTTACAATAATAACTTTAAAACAATATTTTCCTTTTTTGGGTAAACGGTTTCCCGAAAATATGAAAAATTAATATTGATAAAAGACGGCACCCTTCTTTTTTAAAGTATTTTATAAAGTGAATTATTAATTTGAGATAATAGTGTGAATAATATCCACCAAATGGAAGAAAGGATTTAATGGAATTTTGGAATTTTAATAAATGGGCTTGGATTTGAACTTGAAAGTTTATAATTTTAAAAAATAAGAAAAAAACAAAATTTAAATTTAACCCAAATTCCTTAACAAATGTTTTTGCCCTTGTTTTTTCAAACAAGGCCCACTCACAATTTTAAAACATTTAAGGAATTATAACTTTTAAGAAAATTAATAAGTTTAAAAAAAAAATAAGAACCCAAAACACCTCAGTTTCCGTGATCATCCGAAGTAATAGTGAACTTCGAGAAATTGTAAACAAAATTAAACGATAAATCTGTAACGCCATTTAACAAATCCTATACAGAAGTTTTTCTTAACAAATCTTGTAATGTTTTCTTCTTACAAACCGTAATCTTGAGCTATTATACTAAAGCATTTACAAGTTATTATGAAGCTTTAAGTAAAGCTTAAAATTAATGAACTTTATATTAAAAAAATTAGAAACGATCTCTAAGACCTTCATTTGGTTAACCAAGGAAGATACGAACGTAAGTTACGTTGTTGAAGCCTGAAATAGATACATCTGATAGTCTAATAAATTTAGTGCTTGTATTTTTTGTCGTTCTCAACTACAAGTGAGTGGTTAGCCAGGCCTCAAAAGCTTTTTTAAACAGTAATTACAAATTTTTGAAGTTTGATTAATAATGCGCTCTCGAGACCTGTTCCACTGTTCTATTTTTCATATAGTAAATGAACTTATCTATTAATATTTAGTATTGTTTTGAGAAAATATTACTGGTGCTATGACAGTAGAAGGCACTTCGGAGCATTTAGGAAATAGTAGCTCAGAAGGATGAAAGTGATATTCAAGAACGTTTGTGTAATACAGATAATTACGACAGAAGATGATATTTAATATTACTTTGAAGATGGTTAATCTGGCTGGCAAGGGTGTCCGCCATGTGAAGGGCTCAAAAGGGGTGCTGTGCCATTGGTCCGGCATGGTACCTAAACGATGGTCCGAGGAAGAGGCCACGAGGGTCAAGTTGCGCTGGGGTCGCCGAAGACTGTCATCAGCGCCCGCGACCTCACTACAGCTACATGAGAAAGGAGCAGCCGTTGGTTTTAGTGGATATACCGGGGCTCCATATATCCTGCTGTCCTCTCACTCTGGCGGCGATCCGTAAACAGATTTTTCCAACGGCAAAAAAGATAAAGGGTGACCGACTTTTACATACCCATACGACGCATGGATTATGTTACTTTTTAAACAATTGGTTGATCGGCCCAAATTGCCTAACCAACTAGAAACAACAATGAAAATTTGTTGAGTCCCGCAGGATTCGAACCCACGACCTCCGGTTTCTAAAGCACACGCCCATACCACCAGGCTACGCGGCAGTTATATTGTTTAACGATATGGAATGTCTAAATAGTGCCGTGGCTGACGTAAAACTGATAACAAGTAAAAATTCTAAGAGTTTTGAATAAAAGTGATGCTTCATGGAAAGTTGCTGCGGCTTTCAGCGCATCAATATCAGTATTAAGGTAATGTCGGATATTTTTGTTAAGGTTTCATATACAAGGAAATTTAATGTTTTAAAATAAGCAAGCTAAAAGCTTATGCAAAGAAAAGAAGGAAAAGTATTCGACAACAACAAAACAACATCACCAGCCTGTATCAGTCCACTGCTGGATATGGACCTTCCCTAACGCACGCCTCCTCCATAAGGGGGTTAGCACCATATCCCACAACGCTGGTCCCATGTAGGTGGTGGGTGCGCCGACTATTTTCATGCCTATCCGACGCATGGATCATTTTACTTTTCATACAATTGGGTCATCGGCACAATTTACCTAACCAACTTGGAAACAATTTAGAAAATTAGTTGAGTCCCCGCAGGATTCGCTTCTAAAGCACAAACCAATACCAGTAGGCTACAGATCATTAATACTAATTTATAATTATAACTGGTAGTAAAAATATAATTATAAAATCCAAATATTGTTATTATTGATTTTATCCTTTACGCATAGAAGAGAGAAAAGAGCATAAATGTGTGTGTGAATAACTTATACGCGTAACCGTATACAAGTGTCACATAATTTAAAACGAATGTAATCACTAAAATGGCTTTTAATTTGCATATCACTGTTTTATTCTTTGCTTTATATCCATTGCTTTAGATCCATGCCTATATACATGTATTAAAATACTCCTTTACATTGTTTTGTGTAAACAGATCTTGAAAGGAACTTCAATTAATTTTGCTGGAAACAGTTTACGCTTTAATTGTAAATAGCAGCATTTCTATTAACAATTAGACTCGGAACTATTTAAAAAATAATTGTAGTACTTGTGTGCTTATTTGACTTTTAGTACGGGTTTTGTATTATAAAATTTGTAGCATAATATTGTTAAAAGCAGTTTTATTTAAAGAATGCATTTTGTTTATTGACTAATTTTCATTATACAGAATACAGAATACAATGACTAATTATCATTGTGAAATTCAAAAGAATGCCATTTAACACATTTGCATAATCTAAAACTTTACGATTGACATTAATAATTTGTGACTTAAGCCTTAACTATTTAAAAAAAATATATGAGAAAATAAAATTCACAGAAACTATTTGATTTGTAAATAAAAAATCTAATGAAGAAAAGCCTATTCAAAATTCCTAAAGAATAAAGAACCGAAACAAGGGACTTAAAAGGCGGTACGAACTACGACTATACAGGCCGGACATTAACCTGATGCTAAGTGATATGCCTTCCTTAATCACGTGAGGCGCAACAAATCCACTTTCTGCCTAGAGATATTAGGTGTTACGTCACGCTTACCCAGCAGTTACGCTAGCTACGGTGCCCGAAAAACCAGAACACAGCGGGTTTTCCATTAGTGTTTTCGGGCAGAACAAGCACCTCGTTGGTGCTTCCGCAGACAGTCCCTGTTGGGAGACCGACCATCTTTGCATCGGTTTCACGATCACGCAAACAATATTTTCGAGCATGTCACAAGTGCAAAACGTAACACGTCAAAGAGACGAAACGTAACACGCTCAGTTTAATCGCACAAAGAAAATAATGAAAAGAAATTTAAGAATACAAACTCAGCCCTCTGTTCTATATTCCACGTGATAAAACTACGGCGCAATAACATTTATAAGACGCTCTCATCAGTTGCAAACTAGGCTCAAGATAAACAAATATTTTACACCATAAACACTTTCTTGCGCTATTAGAACTCTTCCTTTTTATTTGATAATATCTGTGTTCATGGCAGTCAACACTAAGTTAACAATTTTTGTAAAGAACATACAGCATGAACGTTTTGAGCAAATTTAGTTTAGCCTTTAATCAGCGTAGTTAAATCTGGCCGTTATCACCGTGCCCACTAATTACCGCAGTGCAATTATCAATCTGCGGTTAATTACTTATGATGACTGTGCCGATAAATTAACATTAAGTGTGAAAATTTTTGTACATGACAACTTTGATAAAATTCCAGTGTTTTTCCAGCTACTGAAAATTATTAAAATCATATCACAATCAAAGTTTACCCGATAAACTGGACCCAAAAAATGTACAAAATCGCACGTTAAACAATATTATTCGGTACTACATGCTACTTAATAGTTTTTTAACGACTCATGGATAACCATATCTGTCCCTGATGGCTACCTTAAGTTCAATCGTCTGCATTTTTCTTAATATTAACGTGCACTTTATATATATCTGTCTTTTCTACATTTTTTTGCATTATATTCGCAAGCAACTTTAAAATCAAATATAAATTTCGGAAATAGTCGCCTCCGCGGCCTAGTGGTATTGTATAGCTTGCCTATATTGCCCTTGCATACAGGTTGTGGGTCGAATCCGGTAAGGAAAAAACTTTATGCTTTCGTTATTTCCTTGTTGAATCACATTTTGCCTTGACTTTTATCTCATTATTTGTTTTCTTATAAAATAGTTATTAAAACCCTTTTACACTTTAAAAACCCTTTCAAAACTTTAAAATTATCTCTATTTACGTTTATTGCCAGAAGAGTCGTGCTTTCGTCACACTCCATTTCCGAACCTTTTAAGAGCTCGTCGAATTTATATTGATTCAGCTTTCAGCGCAAGATGAACGTTAAAAAGAAACATACCGAATCTATTGAAATTTTTTTGTATAATTATTAAAACAGAATGTTAAGAAAATGTCATTAACCGAATACGTTAATTTCAATGTTCATATAAAAACCGCTATTTTAACGTTTCGTGTCTTTTAAACAGCATTTACTTACTTTAAAAGTTTCCATTTTCGAAATAAAACTCTCTCAGTCGTTTTTTTTATAAATGTATTTTCTGAACTAGAATCTTTTTTTACTTTTTACTCTGCTGATTAAATGGACTTGAAATGGAAAAGAGAGGTACTCAACTCATTTCTAAGTTTGTACGTATCTCTCACTTTTCTCATACGGCATTAATGTTAGGTTTCCTGTTAAAAATAAAACGCAAAGTGATCATGACCACAGCGATCCCTATTTTAGCAACAAACCAGTTGGAAGAGTATCTTGGTATATTCGAGATGTAAAAACCATATCTGGAGGCGGATTAACGGTTCCTTTGTTGTATTCTTAAAGTTCAAATCGTACAACTTTCTATTAGTTTAACGTCCGATTGCTCTTTAGTTTAAATAAAAAAGTAATCGAAGCTTTAGCGGTAATACGATGCCCCTACAATTGGTTTTACATAATATTTATTAAAATAATAACCATACTCGTACGTTAGTTTTAAACTTGACAAAAGTTGAACAACAGAGCATTCTTAACTACCCCTCAATTATTCAAATTACGTAACCATTATCCCTGGTAAATTTATCTTTAACATATTTAGACGTTTCTTATCCTCAAGCTTTAATAAAAGGTTAAAAATTGTCACACTGTTAAATAATTAAAATCTTTTGAGTTCAAGACAAGACACAACCTAAAATATTAAAGCGAAGGATCTTTAATTATAGATGAATTTCAGAGACTAACTTAAGAGAGACAAATATGAAAATGTTTATAATTTAAGTTTCAAGCTTACTCATACACTTTAGTAGCTTATTGAGCGTTTTGTACTACAATGGGTGCTGCGTGCTACAAGAATTTACACCAAAATGAACTGTCCCTTGTTATGCGAGTAACTTTTTAAGCGTGAATAATCTGCGCTATTTTAATTTTACTCGTGTATGTCTAACGACTAACGAAGCTTTGTTTAACGAACTGGATTTTGAAAGCTAACATGCTTTGGAGAAATTGAGAGCTGCTTGTCGTCGAGTATTCATTTACTTTAAAGCGAAAAGAAATTAAAAAGGTAGTTTAGAAGCAATCTTAGCTTCTCAATTACTTAATAATTAATTTATTAAAATAAAACATTTAAGCAGTATCTTTGGCATATTCAGCTTAAATTTATTATTATGTGTATTTACAGACGGCCGTCTGTTATTACAGCTAAGCCAAAGAAGGCAGTTCAAATGGAACAATAAAACTTGAATTTTATTATTAACCTCTAATTGTGCTTGTTCTGTTGGTTATATACTCAGTTGGTTATTAACCTAATTGTGCTACATTCTGTTGGCTATACAAATTTGGCGTTATAACCAAAGCTTTTTATTTATTCATTCATTTATTTAAATATTATTTATTTCAAAGAGCCATACACTTAAACATTGGAATTACTATTGTGTTCACCAACATAATTAAATTATTTCGCAATGAGTAATTGTGACAACTTTTTTTGTTTTTTTTTTAAAGGGTAATGTTTTAAAAAGATACTTAAATTGCACAAAAGGTTATTTCTCGTAAAGAGACAAACATAAATCAGCGAGATTTAACCTAAAATTTTCATAAGTTACATTGACAATTTTGTATTTATATTATATAAAGGTTTTTTTTTATATACTTAAACCATAACAAGTTTCGAAAAAGTATTATTTTTAAACATAATTAACAAAAATATGCAAGTAATAGACCTTTTTTTGAAAATTATTATTTCTATCTTAGTCTTAACTTAATTCAACAACAAATAATGCCGATAGTAAATTAAATAAAAACATCTATTGACGTAATAAATTAACATTTTTTTGTTCAAATATAACCAAAAATTAATAAAGCACAAATCCCATAAAATTTTATACTTTAAATGGTTCAATATATGTTGAATGTTCAATATTGCCTCTTACAAATTTTCAGAAAGAATATAATATTGTCATATTATATAACCACCTAAGGTAGTATCAGGGCCTTGCAAAAGTACAAAACTAATAAAAATCTATGTAAACATCTTAATATGATGTTAGGAACAATAAAAACTCGCCCTCAAAAAAACCAAATATAAACTTCTCAGGAATATTAAAAAATGCGTGTAAACAACTTATAATAATTGTAAAAACTTATTATACAAAAAACGTAATTCGACCAAGAACAAATCGCTCCAAAAAATTGAGGGAACTTTTCTGTTGAAACTGACTGATCAATGATCATAAAATACTTTTCTAACTGGAATGAACCCCATTTTCTTTTCTTTTAAAATCTTGCTAAATCAAATTTGAAATTATTTAACCAGTCCTTATAGAATGGTATAAGTTAAGGATCATTTTAAAACATTTTATATTATTTGGCTTTTGTGAGAAGAAAGGATTAATTGATTTAAATAATAAAAGTCAATTGTTTACAAAATATACCAAAACTTGGATACCCAAAAAATGTACTAATTTTATTTCCAAATAAACTGTTTAAATCAAAATTTTCTTTTAAATATTCCAAATACAAGAGTTTTTTTTAAGTTTTACGGAGGTTGCAATTTCGTACCCCTAGTGAAAAGTGTTTTTATCCTAGTTTCCGTATTAGTAAAAAGCTTCTTTCCTTTGGGAAGCCAAAATAATTTTCATTTAATAAAAAAGATTACTTGTTATTATTGAAGGTTGAAAAGTAAAAGTCGGTCCTGATTGTTAACCGCACCTTTAACAGTGATGATTAATCTTTTTTGCGTAGCGATATAAGACAACGAATGTCATAATATAGGAGAAAAATAATAATGATGTATGTCAATGGACGGATAACGATCGATAGGCTTTTTTATCTCTATTTATTCGTCGGATCGACTGCCTTCATAGTCTAGTGGTATGCCTTAGAAACCGTAGGTCGTCGGTTCAAATTCTGCGGGATCTCAACAAATTTTAATTGTTGTTTCTTAGTTGGTTAGGGCAATTTGGGACGATCACCCAATTGTCTGAAAGAGTAGATGATCCATGCGTCGGATGGGCATGTAAAAAGTCGGTCCACCTACCAACCCGTATTGGACCAGCGTGGTGGGATACGGTTCAACACCCTTTAATGAATAGGGGTGTATTAGGGGAGGCCTATGTCCAGCAGTGGACTATCACAGGCTGATGATGAATGATGTTGATGATGAATTTATACGTGAAGCTTGTTTTATTATGACATTTCTGGACCTTGGCACAGTATGAAATAGGATAATTATTTATTGCATGCTGTTATATTTGTTATTGCAAACGAATGAATGAAAAGAATGACCTAAAACAGTATTGATACACCCGTTATTGTGTCGTGACAGCAGTAAGATTAAATGCACTTGCCTCATGTAAAATAAGATGGTTTTCTTTGCAAATTCTATGTCCAATAATCTCAATTTTGAACAATATGCACGTTTCAAGTCTATTTAATAAAAATTTGAAAACAATAATAACATTTAAAGATTTTATTTACAAATAAATGTGTAATGATACATAAAATTAGGAAGAAAATTAAAAATTAATTTCATTTTCAGAGGAATCAATAGAAAAGTGATAGAGACAAGAAAAAATACGAGAAATTAAAAGAATTGTCTGTATCATCAAAGTTCGTAACATTATTATTGTACAGTAAAAATTAGATTATGTGTCCTTCATTCCGCCTTTTTGAGAGTAAAAGAAACGTTATTTTTTTACCTTGAATGCTTTGAAGTAAGAACCTTCATTTAGAAGTCTCTGTGAATTCCGGAAAAATATAAAATATTGTTTCAGTAAATGTAATTTTCTAAACTTGACTCGATAAAACGTGCACAAAGAGTAGCAACGAGATGACAAAGACGCTTACTTAGAAAGACTTCTTGAAATGCACCGAATAACGCCACAAGTCCGCGGCTTTGTGACATAGGACGCCTCGTTTACCAATTTTAAGGTAACAGCGCCTTTCTTACCGGAACTTATTAATGTTCGCACATCATAATAGAAAGAAAACGTAACAACAAGTTTTCTAAATAAATTAAATAGACTTTGAACCGCCTCTTATTATGCTTGACATATTTTTTTAAGACTTAAATAAAAAAATATATTTTTGCTCATTCAGAAACATGTACAGACGAATAAAGTATTATAGATTAACTGTATGTAATTATTTTCTTTAAAAAATCATTAGGACAGAACTTTCTTAGTCATAATTTCTAGTTAAATTCTGATTCTCTTGCCAAGTAAGTAGGTAGGAAGGTCATCCGTAACTTGGTAACTTTATTATTCTATTGACCGAATTTAAAATTTATCTTATATACTCCTGATAACCCTAAAAACACCCGAAAAATTGCTGAAGTATATGTTTAATATTATATCGTAACATTGAATGATTAAGCTTCAAAAATATTTCTTTTAAAGCATGGTAAGCCTAATTTTTAAATTGTCTGGTTAGGTAAAATTTAAAACACCCAGAACATCACTTCATAAAAAAATTATGCAAAAGTAAGCGATGCACTACAGACAAAGCGCTCCCATTATTCATGGCTCAAGAACAATCTTACAAAACTGCGAAGCTTCAAGATAATGAATTTAAAAAAATACTCCAACTCTGCAGGGAAAAGTCTCATTTATCTCTACGAAACCAATTTGTTGTGGGTATTTGTATATCTTACATGTCGTCCCTTTCAAAAATCTGCATAAAATGTATTGCAGAAGGAATTAAAAATCATGGCCACAATATTAGATAATATATTTTAACAGAATCAGCTTATTATTACACACCAGGGTACTCAGATTCCGAACGGATCGTAAAGCTCAGTTATAGTTTCTGTTACATAAGCTATGATTTTTTTCTCGTCAACGTCTCTAAAATGTATTATAAAGAAGGATTTTATTTATTTATGTATGGAATATGCGGCCCTTACTACGCTTACGATCACTTTTATGGAACTCACTACAACGCTTGACGTTAAGTTAACTTATAATATAAATATATCTAATAATAACTCATGCTCTTGGTGTTTAAACTGAGAATAAACTAATTCTATTTCTTAATTTCATCTAGTCGTGCTCTCAGTAGTACAAAACAAATCATAATACTATCATAAATAAAATATGTTGATGTAAGTTAATTTTTATTTGCTAAAAATTAGTACATTTTTACTCTTTCAGACCGATTTCCTAAAAGTGCTCAATTCGGAGCGCATGTATTTTTGACAGACTTCTTAAAAGAAGGAGGTACTCAGTTCGGAGATTATGTTTTTATATATATTTATGTTACCTCGTTGCCCCGCTCCTAGTGTTCCGATTTTGTTTATTCTCTTTTTAAATGATAAATAAACCGGTGGTAGGTCCCCTTTTTACAAGGGACCGTCTGGGTGGGTACCACCACGGTGCCCATTTCTACCGCAAAGCAGTAGCATGAAAACACTACTGTGTTCCGGTTTGAAGGGCACCGTAGCCAGCATAATTACTGGGTAAACGAGACTTAACATCCTAAGTCTCTCGGTAGGCAGCGCATTGGTGATACCTGTGAGCCAATGTCTATGGCCATTGGCCATAGACATTAGCCATATCTATTGGCGTCGGTGACCATTTTCCATCAGGTGGCCCCGACTGCTCGTCTACCTGCGTATGCAATAAAAAAAAATAACACTATGACATAAATCTATCTTTTAAGAACGACCTACAATAACCATTTTAATGTTAAAATTGGGAAAAGTTACAATTTGGCATACTTAAAGCTAATTCAAAGCACACCGTGTGAATGTGCCAATTCGATTAAAACCAGTTTTGTACTTAAGGAGTCCATCGAGAACAAACAAAGTGAAACGGGAACTTTCGATATTACGACATTACAGTATTTTTGCTAAATAAATAATTACCCCCCTCACGCTTGTTGACTTAGCGCAAGTAAATTTTCTATAATAAAACACAGAATAATTTGGTATTATACAGTGTCTATTAAAATTTATCGTTAATAACAGCTAGTATAATATAATTAAAAGCTATGATTATGTGAGCTACTATAATTTTATTACATTTTCTATAGAAGCGTTTTGGTAGGTAGGTACATTTTTACAGGGGGCCGTGTAGGGCGGTACCACCGCGGTGCCTACTTCTGCCACAAATCAGCAGTTCGAAAATACTACTCTGTTCTGGTTTGAAGGGCACCGTAGCTAGTTTATTTACTGGGTAAACGAAACTTAACATCCTATGTCTCACGGTAGCGCTCGTCTGCCTGCATATCCAATAAAAAAATCTGTTCTTTATTACAGACCCTTAAAAAAGTTGATATTGCTGAACAGTTATTTAAAAAAGCGTGCTTTTGCTTACGTCAACTGCAATTCTAAAGCTTTTAGAAGCTCGTGGAGTTTCAATTGATTGAACTGCCAGCGCGAAATGAACGTTGTGAAATGAAATTTGTGTAACGGTTTTAAAAACCACGATAAAGCTGTTTGTATAATTATTTCAACTGCCTCCGTAGCCTAGTGGTATGGGCGTATGCTTTATAAACCGTAGGTCATGGGTTTGAATCTTTGCGGGGACGCAAAAAATTTTCATTGTTGTTTCCTAGTTGGTTTGAGCAATTTTGGGCCGATCACTGAATTGTCTGAAAAGTGAAGGATCCATGCGTCTGATCGGCTTGTAAAAAATTGATCCACCCGCGTTGGACCAGCGTGGTGGAATACGGTCCAAAACCCCGTAACGGATAGGGGTTTATTTGCGGAAGCCCATGTCCAGCAAGGAATTATTACATGCTGATGTATGTATTATGTATGTATGATGTAATTATATTAAGAGAATTTAAGTCGAAGCTTATTCAGTTCATTCTTAGGCAATGCAAGTTTAAGCTAAACGTGACGTAACAGTCATGCCATACATATAACTGATTTTTAAATATTGAGATACATTTTTTATAAGCAATAAGAAAGTTTATTCCTTAAAGTGGTTAAACGATATTATGATTTGCACTGTGTAAGTTAGCTGCGAGCTACTTTTGTGTAAGAGACATAAGCTCAGTGACCTACATCACTGTTGTAGGGGCAGACTTCGCCGAAGCATTAAAATTTCTAATCAAAGGAACCTGCAATCTCTACAATCCTATCTTGAAATCACTTTTGAAGTTAACATTCATTACTTTAAAGCATATAAATTGACTGTATTTAAATAATTGAAAACACGTTGTCCAGCAGTGGACTAAGACAGGCTGATGATAAAGATATGAGGGGAAGCAAAGGTAATACGGACCTTGTAAGGGAAAATCGATGCCAAGCAAAAAATAATAGCTTTATTTTTCTTTTTTTGTTATTATACGACTGTGCATTCATTAATGTTACTTATTGTTAAAAAACGCTTGAATCAAGTCACAGATACAAAAGATGCTGGATGGTTTCTAAAACCTTCGCATTTTGCCTACACGTGAAAGTAAAATGAACCAGGCATGAAGGCAAAATGGAGCTATGACAACATAATACCAAACTAAAATATTTACCGTTTATTCCACGGCACACCTTCCACAAATAAATCTTTTGTCTTCGACGTCATCTTCGAAGTCCACTCAGACACAGTGGGCACATAATGAACAAGCTGGGCACTAGACCCAGCCTTTAGCTGATTAAGAAAATAAATGAGAGCAATAGAAACTTCGTATGTCTTCATCTTCGCTAGACGATTTTTTTATTTTTTTGTGTTATTGTCGATTTCCTCTTTGTTTTTTCTAGTTGTTTGTTCGTTTGTTTCACTTTCCTCTCCTTTCATGAAGAAAATCTGTTTTACCTTCTTTGTGTTTTCTTTAGTTTCATGTGCTCTTTTAGTAGCCTCTAATTCTTTCCGATGCAGTGACGATGTGATTTCCACTGTTTTAGAACAGTCGAAATAACATCGTCACTACAAGACCTAATATTAAGCGAGGATAGTACTTGCTTAATATTAGGTCTAGTTCATCTTTAAGTTCATGCCTAGGCATGATATTCTTTGAAGTAAAAGTAAAAAATAAACTAGTAAATAGCTGTGGTTCAACACGAATTATTTTGGGCAATGTCCTGATTACTTTGATAGCAGTATTCCAATGGTGTCCAAATTTTAATCAATTACAGACAACAATGGTTTAGTGACATCTTCATTGCTACAGCTACCAGGTTTGTCTCGTCACTGACTAGAGGATTGAACATTAAATGTGGCAGCTGTTTTGTTAAGCCCCATACGTAGTTACTTTTAATTGCATTTTTCATGTCCTCTTCACACCAAGATTGTCGGTCCGACTTTATATTGTAGTTGTCAAACTAAAAAAGAAATTCGGTCTTCGCCTACTACTTAAATATAAAATTATTTAAATAATATCACAAATAAACTGCATTGAAGGTAAAACGGACTACGAGGTTCATTTTGCCGTTCCGTTTTGCCTTTCGATAGGCAAATTACGAGTACCGTCGCAGGAGGACACAAAAAACCGGTTTACTTCAAATAAATTTATTAATTACAAGTTATAAAGTTAACTTATTCTAAAGACAAGTGACTGTTTTCGAGGTGTAAAGAGAAGTGAATCCATCCGTTCGCGTATGCTCTGTGGCCGAGCCCCGTGCTGCAGAGTCAGCGTTCTCCCTATTGCGACATTCGTCGGTGGGCAAATGCAAACGCTGTCTTACAGCGTGTCAGGGATTCCATAGTGCCGTTATATGGAAAAGGAGTCAGCGTTTGAGTAATTGCGACATTTGTTGATGATGACATGCATGCGCTTGGTGCGTGATGCTATGTCAGCGGATTCCATACTGCCGTAGGATGTATAAGGCATGTAAACAAACTAAATTGAGGTTAATATCGAAGAGAATCATGCCTTTTTGTCGTCAAAACTAACTAATATAAATAATATCCCAAACGAAATCCCTGGCATCTATAACGTTTAATAACTGTTTAACTTTCGTTGACAAAAACGTGTGCCACTGCATGGCCGCTTTAAAGACACTGGCCAAGCCTGAGCGCAAGGCGGCTGTTAAGTTGGAGCAAGTTGGTAATAGATAGCACTAATAGTATTAAAGGTATTAGTCCGGTCCGTTTTACCTACAGGGTCCGTTTACCTTCCTTTCCCTACGTTTTATGACTAAAATCTATAATAGAAACTAAATGATTTTGTGGTTAATAAAACGTTGTGTGGACACAATTATTGGAGTTTAGCTAAAAGTGTTAATTAAATAATGATGCTCATTATCAATTACAATGCAACGTAAACACTAAAACTGAATTTCCAAGCTGTAAATTTCGCTTTGAAGGTAAAAATTTTTTGCTTTGTTAAACTTTACTGTGTCCTTTAATGTTTATTCAACAACGTTCAACGTTTTGTTTACGACTTGCATTAGTAGAGCATATTTAGTTGATCGACCAGGGCTGCTGTTTGTAAAAGCATTAATTGAATTCAAATATTTAATTCTATTATATGCGACAAAAAATAATAGGAGGCATAAATATATTTTATATTTAGCTATTATTGTAAAAACTGTTCAGCAATAAAGTAATACTTTATCTGTTCTAAAATTATTATTCCTATTAAAATAAAAAAATACGTCAATACATAGTAGGCAGATTTCGGAACTTTCTACGGTTTCTATTTTTGTTGTGCTTGTTTTATATTAGCAAACAAAAATTAAAGAGATTAATTGATTTAACTTTTATTATAGAAAAACCTTAAATAATGTTATTTGTTTTACCGTACAACTCAATTTTTTTTTGATTTGCCTAATTTGGCATACCAAAGAGTTACTCGGTCATCGACATTTCTGGATGTTAATATTATTAGTCTTATTTACGTATGCCGAACGAGCAGTATCTTATTATTATAATAATGTAAACTTAAATAAACATAATTGAAAACGTTCAGTCTGTAATTATCGACGTAGTAAATCTTATAAATAATTCTTAGGAAATCGATACCATCCTCATAAGTTTGAAATGTGACAAAATACATAAAAGCGATTTAAGTTCAAAGATGATAAATCTCCACTCTTTACATTAAGACCTAGCAAAAAAGTGTAGTTAAGTTACATGCGAATTTTAGCCCGCATTCTCTTCCGATTGAACTGTCTTTATTTGAATTATGTTTATTTTCTTTTATTTATTTATTTGCAGTTATTCTGAATATTATACTAACAGTTTATATAATTTTTACTATAAAATTAGAGCTTAAGCATAGCATTAAACCATAGTATTTCTGTGTCGACAATTTATTATTAAATGGACTATAATTTAAAAAAACTCTGTTTAACAAATAATATAAAATTAAAAAAAGAAAATGAGAGAAAAATTAAATTAAAAGAAAAACATAATTGCAGCAAATTTCATATTTAAATTATAAATTTGTCTTTATTCTATTTATCTATTTGCATTTATGCCTTAAATGTACTTAACATTTAAAAATAAAACGTCATCTAGAATTGCAATCAGAAGTTATAAAAGTATAATATTAAAATTTTCGAACCAGCCCACTTGGTATTTTGTAGGGTCAAATATTATAGTAAAAATCATAGATGCCTATGTGATTAATGCGTCAAAATATTGAATAGACATCACGTATAGGTTCTAGTGAATTCAAAACCAGTTAAAAATATCCATAGTAAGGCTGATTACTGTGAGAGATTGAGGATTGAAATATGTACTATTAAAGTATTCTGTGCTTCGAGACGTGGTTCGAATCCTGCAGGGGACGCAACAAATTTTCATTGTTGTTTCCTAGTTGGTTAGGAGCAATTTGGGCCGATCACCCAATTGTCTGAAAAGTAAGATGATCCATGCGTCGGATGGGCATGTAAAAAGTCGTCCACCCACCAACCCGCATTGGACCAGCGTGGTGGGATACGTCCATACCCTAATGGATAGGGTGTATTAGGAGGCCTATGTCCAGCAGTGGACTAAAACAGGCTGATGATGTGATGTGTGATGCTTCGAGACGCGTATATATTTTTTATTATATTTCAGACGTCAGATCTTCGTTGGTGCTAAGTAACTAACCAAAAACTATTTAATATATCTAAACGTCACTAATAAGAGTCGATAATTCAAAGCAGAGACAAAAACGGGCTCAGAATCAGTTTTTACAGGGTCTTTTCGCAACGTAATTCTCTGAAAATAGTTTTACAAATAACAGTAAAAGTAACATTTACGTAATTATATTATTCCAACGAAACTGTCATCACCGCCCGCGGCCCCGCTCAGCGACACGAGAAAGGAACAACCGTTGGTTTTAGTGGGTATACCGGCCGCTTCTACATCTTGGTCGGGGCCCACATATTCCCTGCCCCTCACTTTGGCGTGGGAATCCGTAAGCTGGATTTTTCCAACGGCACAAAAAACCTTATACCTACCTTTCACCTACGTTTTATGACTAAAATCTATCATAGAAAACTAAATGATTTTGTAGTTAATAAAAACGTTGTGTAGATATTTAAATCAAATCATCAGGCCTTGCAATGTGAAAGAATTAGAAATATACAATCGGATTGAATATTGCCAGTATATAATAAGGATTTCATCTCTTTTTAGAATCAATTCAATTAGATCAATTGAATGACTTTTGGTGTTTAAATATTAATGATGCTATAGAAAACATAAGTCTTCTGAAACGGAATCACTAATACTTTATTGGGAACTACGCCATTTAAATGAGTTTATTGTGTAAGGCATTTTTTGTATAAAATGCTTTGTTCTTATAAAAGGTATGCTTTCTTATTTATGAATAAAGATTTTCTGGTATTCGGCACAGCGTCTAGTGACGCAGATTAAAACTAAATAATTTTCTATGTTAGCACTAGGGACGGTATAATATTTAATTTGTTTTGCAATACTTAAACATCCAAGTCAATAAATTTGGTATATAAACAATATTTTAGCTTCAGAGAGAGAGAACGGAAGATTTTACTTTAAAAATATTTAAAGCACGAAAAATCGGTTAATATTGATTAGTTTATTTTTACAATAATTCTTGTCTTCCTAAAAATTATTGATTTTTGGATTTGTTCTAATAGGAATTAAATTGTTTTTTTTTAAATGCAAATATTGTTTAAATAAAATACAATATCCAATAGCGACGTGGATAGAATATGTATATATAACATTATCGTGTTTTTCTTTTAAATTTTTTTTTGCAATCGTTGCCGTGATCATAAATAGACAGAAATATAAAATAGAAAACTTTAAATTAATCACACGCTTAATGCTTAAAAGTACCAAAAAGCAATTCCATTCATACATAGATACAAAACAAAATAAACCTAAAACGTTGTCATCACACGAAACATGTACGTACATACAGACCGAAAGAAAACAAATTTACTGTAACGTGTTTCAAAGTGTACATCAAAAGTTCTCTGCACTTTCTAGCGTGTCACGCAGTTTTATTAGTTTCATATTGGTTGAAAGCTTTCGTTAACGAATGCAAAAAGTCGACTGCTGGAAAATTTCAATTATGCAGTCAATTAAAAAAAAAGGGATAATCACATAAGATAATATTAGTAGTAAGACGATGCGCTAAGTTTACCGATGTGCTAAGTTTACGAAATAGATTCATAAAACAAAGCCGTATTTTTGTTAAATTAGGAAAGTAATTAAACGTTTATGCACTCGAGCGTTATTTGGTTTTAAATTTCATAAGCAATTCATAGAAAATGCGTAAGAAATTAAGCCCGCCTGTGTACACTTTATTTGTTTAAAATGCACTGGAAATATTACTTTAACGCATTTTACAGTTAAAAAAAGTTTATTATCATATCATAAATATCATGAAAACAGTCGTCTATTCTCACGCAAACATACATAGACGTCTTAACTTTTACTTTGTTTCCTAACTTCAGGGTGTAGGTTTTTCGTGACGCTGTGTGCGCGCGTGGTAATAATTCATTCGTCATTTTTCCCTAACGCGTTAAAAGAAGTGTCATTTCAAAAAATATAACAATATTCGAATTTAACATATAGCGGGTCTTTGTTTTGTAGAAGTGGTGAAGATATTCAAATTTTCATTACTATACTTGGAAAAAAAATTACAAGCTTAGTATTGAGCATTTTCCCTCTGTGAAGCTAACTTTAAAATATATGTTGGCAATTATAAAAGATTAAATTGTTTTTATCTCATGAAAGGAAAACTATCTTAAAGGTAAAAAAGCCTCTAAAAAGACGTTTTTAGCACATTGTTTGATTCTATTCTAGAAATATTGGTCTATAAAATAATATAATACTGAACAAACAAAACGCTTGACAAGCTATATCTACCGCCAATCGTTGCCACTCTATCAAGAGAAGAGTAACAAGATAAATAAAAAAGACGTTTTAGATAAAACAGCTGGTGAGCTCCTTTTGCTTTGACAGAAGACAGTCAGACAATTCATTAATCCAGGTAACAATGAATAACACCACTGAAGAAAGCCAACAAATATTAAACTATTTACAGGAAATATTACAACAATACATAAAAAATAACAAAATCCAGATATCTATACAGTGATTGAAGAAAAATAGTCTTGTAATTTTTTATTGCTTCATCAAAAAATACTTAGGTTATGTTTATGTCAGATGCATCGTTATAATAGTTTTAGAAATCACAAAATGAATTCCAAAAAGTTAAAATTATGTCAACAACTGAACATATCTTGTAATTAAAAACATTGAAATGGCTCACGTGAACCCGACAACCGCCACGATGTCCGGACGAGTCGATGCATAACACTCCACTCAACACACCAACACTTTCACAGATGCACAACACTTATCACACACGAGGAGTGTTCCATTCCGGGCAGCGGCTTATAGGAAGCTCTGCCCTCGCTATATTTCAGACCTGTCTTTTATACACGATCGCGGGCAGACAAAACGTCAATATCGAGACATCATTTCTCCTAGTACCCGCGTTAGAAATAGTTTTCTGACTATAGCACATTTTTTCCATCGGGCACAATTTTTTTTCCTAAAAAACTACAAGTAAACCTGGACTATAATACTTTTGTACAATAAATAATAATTTTTACATTATCAAAAATGTTAAACGTAACAGAAAATCAAGTTTATTTGTAATTTGTAACGTAAAGTTATAATAACTTTCCTTCCTTTCATTGTTCTTTTCCCTCAAATTTTCATTCTGTATTTATGGATATTTTATGAAAATTCGTGCCGATATCGCAATTATTTTTCTTATTATTAAACTTGTTTTGTTATCGTCCTTATTTTTGTAGGTAAATTCTGATTGTGGCTTTTTTAATAAAAAATATTTATTATTGTTGTTTAATATGTATTATTATTTAATTTCCATGTCTTAAATTACTAGCCACATTAACTACAACCAGTTAATATTATTAAATAGCCCGCCTAATACTTCCAACAGATTGCGCAATGGACCGCATACTTTAACTGCATGTATTTATTTATTTTGATGTAATTTATTACTTGTCAATTACTTTACAATTATCTAAAATTATACTCGACGTAAAACGTAGTGCAGGGCGCCCCATGTCAAGATGGAGTGAGGACACCCCATGTCGCAAAGTCTGGATCAGTCGGTCAGATCGGTCTGTTGACACATTAGTATGAAAATAACATGGTTTAATGAAAATAGGCTCAAGATTTGTACTGTGCCATCGAATTCTGATGGCAGCACTAATAAATTGTTTTCTGTATACTCTATGATATTTTACTGTCTACTTATTTGCATTGTGAAAATCACAGATACATACATTGAAAATTATACGCACGATACATGAAATATTTTCAAGTACATTGACAATTGAATTAAAGAATCAAAATGTGACAGAAATTAATGACAATATTAAATCAATTATAGAATGGATGAAATGTAACAATTTAAAAATTAACCTAGAAAAACAAAGTCAATGTTATTTGGTTCTCAATTTTCCGATTATTCTAAATTAAACATTAAGTATGAGGATAAAGATATAGATGCACAGAGACAATTAAATTCCTAGGTTTGAATATTGATTATAACTTGAACTGGAAAGAACATTTAATCAATCTAGCCAAAAAAGTCAACAGCTCAGCATATATGTTGTCAAAACTATCGACAATTATTAGCTCAGGTGCATTAATAACAGCATATTACGGTATAGTGGATTCAAAACTGCGATATGGAATAATTTTTTGGGGAAATTCTGTGCATAAACAGATTAAAAATAAGAGACAGTTGCAGAAATTATTTTAAAGAAAATAAAATTTTGACTTTGGCCTCACTATACATTCTCGAAATAGCGGTTTTCGTGCAAGTAATCAGTCACTGTTTACACGGGTGTCAGATTTTATTATGAAATCGACGAGATAATACCAAATTATGCATACGAAGAGCTAGAACATCACGGATGCGGAATAGTGTATTTGTATGGCTCCAATTATTTACAATAAGTTACCGAAAGAACTTAAAGATCTTAACCAATTTCAATTTAAAAGCAACTGCGACTACGTTTAATCGATAAGTGCTATTACAACTTAACTGAATTTTTGTGCGATAAGGACTTTTAAGAGATGTACACTGTTCAGTTTTATTTAATTTATTTTTTTGTAATTTTGTAAATGATTTTAAATGAACATTATCCTGTACACTAGTCCTATAAATTAATGTAAATTTTGTAACTTCGACATTTAATTATATAATGTATTTTTATCTTCTTATAATATTTGTACGCTCCGTGGAGCAAAAACATTGGGTCCGAATATGTTTGTAATTACACCTCAATTATTTATGCTATACCATGTTTTACAAATAAATGTCTTATTATTATTATTATTATTAAGGTGTTAGGTGTCCTTCCTATAAGGGAACCTCTGGGATAGTATAAACTGGGCGCCTATTTCTTACATAAACACAACTTCCTTCCTGTCTATTCAGGCACCGCAGCTAGCGTAATTAGTAGGAAAACATAAATGACATTATGTCTCAGGGCCGTGAGTAGATTTTTGTGACGTCCTCCACTGTTTTTTTTTGGGAAGGTGTATCCATTATCACTAAAAGGACGTCCTTCATCTAACAGCTTTAACCAATAAAAAAAAAAAAACTACAGACCCGAGTAATAGCCATGTAACGGTGATGAGTAAAAGGTTCCATACCCAAGCGCCACTTATTAGTACATAACCGAAGACTCGGAAGGGTTGCTACGCTGGATTTGAAATTGAATTAAATGGTAATCAATAATATTCATTGTCTAAAGTAGTATCAAGCAAGGTATTCATTTTGTCTAAGTAATCGCACCGGCCTTTATGATAAATGCTGTAGATATTGTGATGAACTAACACATCGCAACGTTTCAAATTAAAACAAGATTTGGGCTTTATAAATCATTTGTGATTGTATAATTTTACCACTGGTAAGAACGCTAGGCTAGTAAAGAACCGGAAAGAAACTGTATGTATGTTAGTATTCGCATCTACTTCTAAATGTAATGTTTGTATTATTAGTTTGTATATGTTTATTTAAACGAGAGTGTAATAGCTCTTTAAATCAATGCTCAAATAAGCTACTAAGTTAAAATAATAATAATAGTTTTTACTTCCTGAAGTTCTGTTTTATGTCAGGTTTAGGTCCTTTAGACTGGTTCTATTTATTTCCATGACGTGTGGCTGAAAATGACTAAATTCTTAAGCTCTTTGTACATTTTTTAATAATTATTTGTCACAACGTGTTGACAATATCGTTGGTTATTCACACAAAGACTACAATAGCAGGTAGTCACTTCGCTGTGATTGACTTAACTCGTTTAATAAATGCGTCGTGCCGTGCCACTATAAGTAGTTTTTGTTCAAGACTTGTCTGTAATATTAAAGTCTAGCTGTAAAGTGTTTAAACTGTTGTATAAAGGTTTGTAAAGTATATAGTTAAAATAATAAAGAGGTCATATAATATTCTCCGTAGCATTATTCTTATTTAAGTCTAATAATGTTACAAAAATAAATAAAAATGTTAGCTTTATCAAAAAGCTTTTAAAGAATGTTTAGTTTCTCTTTGCTATATTATCTTATCTTATGGAAACTTACTGAAGTACCGCTTCAGTAAATCCTTTGCTTAAAGTAATTCTTAGAACAAAACATTTCAGGACCTATTTTCTCAATAACTTCCAAGAAGTTTGTCGCTTTGTAAGGTTCACGAAGCAGCCTACGATATGTAAAAAAAAAAGAGCTGAACTTAGTATTTATAATTATTATCTTTCGTAGCATAATGAACTCTCAAACCTCTAACAAACCCGTGCTTTGGTCGATGATCGGGAAAAGTTTGGGTAATATTTTTAAAAAGAAATAAACCCACCCTTTGCGGATTTGACAGGCTGGAGAAGAAACTCCGGCAATACACATCAATCCCTTAAACCGGCTTCTTTAAAATTATCAGTTGGTTGGGTCACATTGGACCAAGTTTCCTCACGCTAATAATGTAGGCCTTAACTTATTTATATAGGCTATAAAATAATCCGAAGTAACTTATTCATATGTATTCAATTAAACTTAATTTAATACATACAATGTAGTGTAAAACATTGCATCAGTTATTATAAAACGCTGTAAATTGTAAAATGGCTCTTCTATTCTATCTGTAAGTATATTTATTGTACCATATCTGTAAAAACGCTTAAAGTTTAATCAGGCACGTAGATATTTGCCTCATTTAACTTTTAAAACCCGTGGTTTATAAAAAAAAGCATAACTAGTACATTAAGAAACAAAATCATGAGTTCGGCCACACCCAATCTTCCTTTCCTTCCGTAGCCATTGCACAACGTTAATGTATTACAATTAGAGAAAACTTAATTAAAACAATCTGAGTTGCATAAAAAACTAATGGTTAAGATGTAAAACTGCATATAGATATTATTGCAATATATTTTAATTTGCTAATATTTAGATCGAAGTGTTTCCATAGGAAGGCGAAAAATTAATAAGATTTAATAACCTTTGTATTTGTTATAAGTTACACGTGTCACTTAACAAACATTTCTCAGAACAATCTTAATAACTGATAACATAGTACTACAACAATGTTCCAGGTCATTAAAAAAGGTTTTCTATGAAAAATTTAATTACAAAGAAATATTTTAAAAGGCAATCATTAGGATAGAGTTTCTTACGTCTATTTTTAATCTTGTTGTTAATTAATTTTATACTGGTTATTTTATAACGATTTTATAACAATCCATCTATTGTTGGTTCTAATAACAAGAGATGCCTTCAATTAAACTTTAAGCTAATCTACCTTGTTATTTGTAGGTACTTAATGCTACTAATTAGATAACTAACTATTAATTGCTCATCATATATATATTATCTGCATTTCTTGAAGGAAGTGACAATAAAATGTATGCATTAAAACTCAATATGTAAAATTACAAAACGAATTCGACAAACAGTACGTGATCCCCGTCAAGTTACATTGAAATTCCAGTAGCTCTTGGCTTTGAAAGGTACAGTCTTTGTTCGTATATTATGGCAATGCCATATGGATCATCTAAATCCCCGTAAAATGAGACGATTCATGCGTCGGATGGGCATTTAAAACGTTGGTTGGATCTCTCTTTAGTCGTGTCGGCTTTACGTCCTATCGAACTATGAGAGTGAAGGACACAGGAGTGTTCTTGTGATAACGCATTCACTTATGTACTATAATATCTTATGGTAACTCGATACTGCTTGCTTCATCTCAAAAATAGATTGACCGCCGTAATGAAAATAAGCTAGAAGAACATTAATTCTTGATGTATCGAATTTTCCTGTTTTCTTTTTTAATTCATATATAATAGCTTTTGAGCTTTTGAATTCCGTATTTGTACTGAAGAAAACTCCGACTATTTGAAATGAGTTAAAGTTTAATCAAGATTCATAAGGATCACACCGTTATGAATCTTTACTATGCCTTAGTAGTCCAATGCGGGTTGGACTAGCGTGGTACGGTCCAAAATCCCCTAATGGATATCGGTGTGTTAGGGGAGGCCTGTCCAGCGTGCTTTTTTCTGTATGTAGGCTGATGATGATGATATTTTTTTTTTTATAGCAACGCAGGCAGACGACATTCGGGCCACCTGATGGGAAGTGGTCACCGACGCCATGACATTAGAATACCAGTGGTACCGCCAACGCGCTGCCTACCGTGAGACATAGGATGTTAAGTCTCGTTTACCCAGTGAATAAGCTGGCTACGGTGCCTTTCAACCGGAACACAGCAGTGTTTTCACACTACTGCTTCGCGGCGGAAATAGGCACGCGGTGGTATCCACCCAGACGGTCTCCTGTAAACAGGGACCTACCACCGGTCCTAGATAAAAGCACAATATTGTATTGAAAGTGATTAGTGTATCAGGCTGCCATATTTAAGTCGGTCTTGCTTCAAAAACTTATTTTTGACAGAAATTTTAAGTCTTTCTTCTCAGCAATATAAGTCAACTAGAATAATAAGGGATGAATGCTATATGCAAAGAAGAAGTGATGTATTTGAATTAACGAATACCGTTTGTAAGACAAAATAATAACAAATCTTTCGCTACGAGACTACTAGGTACGCCGCTTTTATCATCAAGAAAGGTATTGTCTATACAGATGTGTTATTCCTTCTTATATATCATATAAGAAGGAACTTACAATCTTTAAAAAAATGTAAAAGTTTACACGATATTGTTTGTAAGCAATAAATGCTCTTATACATTTCTTTTGCTAGACCTTTTCAAATTACGAAATAAGATCAAAAGTTATTTTATTTAGTTGCTGCGGTAAAGAAACGAGACTCCTTATATTAAACAGTATTGATACACCCGTCAGAATCTCGAAACAGTAATGAGAATAACTAAAGTAGAAGTTGTCATCATTTTGTTGATACCAAGTAAATAATCTCAATTTAGAGTCAGCTTGATTATATATGCCAGTCGCGTGTAGAAAATAATCTATAAAAAACATTTAATCATCATCATCATCAGCCTTTGTTAGTCCACTGCTGGACATTGGCCTCCCCTAATACACCCCTCTCCATTAGGGGGTTTTGGACCGATATCTCACCACGCTAGTCCAATGCGGGTTGGTAGTTGGACCGACTTTTTACATGCCCATCCGACGCATGGATCATCTTACTTTTCAGACGATTGGGTTATCGGCCCAAATTGCTCTAACCAACTAAGAAACAACAATGAAAATTAGTTGAATCCCCACATGATTCAAACCCACGACCTCCGGTTTCTAAAGCACATGCCTTAACCACTAGGCTACGAAGGCAAAAACATTTAATAATATTATTTAAATTTATTTCTTAAAGAGACATTTCTTCTTTGATACATACCGTATCTATTACATAATTAAACACAAACAATTATAAATTACTCTTTCTTTTATTTTTTATTGACTACGCAATCAGAAGAGCAGTTGGGCCACCCGGTGGAAAGTGGTCACCGTCGCCCATGGACATTAGCAATACTAGTGGTATCACCAACGTGCTGCCTACCGTGAGACTAAGGTTGTTAGGTCTCGTTTACCCTGTAAATACGCTGGCTACGGTGCCCGTCAAACCTGAACACAGTACTTCTGCCGCAAAGCAGTATGAATAACATTACTGCTTTAAGGCAAAAGTAGGCACCACGGTGGCCAGAAGGTCTCCCGTAAAAAGGGGACCTTTCCACCAGTAAAATGACTAACGAAAAAACGTGTGGTGTACGAAAATATTTGCACTAACCAATTTTTACAGAAATCAATAAAAAATTAAATAAAATCTAAGACTCGATCTAAGGTGCACAAAAAGTAGCGACGAGATGAAAAAGACGTCTACTGATGGTATGTTATACGCCTTGCATATAAGAAATAACGCTGCATTTCTCTTCTCATGACGCCACAAATTCGGCTGCGCATCTGAGATATACGCTGTTTACTTATTTTAACGTAACGGCGACTTTCGAACGATAACGCTAGTGTTTTCATATTACGAAATTGGAAACCCTAAAACTCATTCCACAAATTGCAGTAGAATCTCTTTAATATTATATGATAACATCGTGTATTAAGGTTTAAAAACATTTCTTTCATAAGCTTAAGCTTTATATTGTCTGGTTAAGTAAAATTTAAAACACCCAGAACAACACTTCATGACAATGTATGCAAAAGCAACGATGCATTTAAGACAAAGCACTCTCATTCGCAGTTTCGTAAGATTGTTCTTAAGCCATGAATACATGGCTTAACTGCGAAGCTTCAAGAAAATGAGTTTAAAAAAATACTGCAAGCTTCTGCAGGAAAAATCTCATATATTACTACGAAAACAATTTGTTATGGGTTGTATATTTTATATCTCGCCCCTTTCAAAAATCTGCATAAAATTTATTGCAGAGGAATTTTTACATCATGGCCACAATATTAGATAAGAAAATGTAACAGAATCAGCTTATTTATACGCACCAGGGTACTCAGATTCCAAACGGATTGTAAAACTCAGTAATAGAGTTTCTGTTACATAAGCAATGATTTTTGTGAAGCCAATGAATCTAAAATATATTATAGAGGGATATGATTTTTTATGTATTGAATATGAGGCCATTACTACTCTCACGATAACTTTTGGACTGTATTAGTAATTCATGTTATGTAACTTACGAAAGCGCTTGACGTTAAGTTAACTAATAATATAAATACATCTTATAATAGCTCTTGCTCTTGGTGTTTAAACTGGAAAGTAAACTTATTACATTTATTAGTTTCATCTACTCGTTCTCTCAGTAGTACAAAACAAATCATAATACTATCATAAATCACAAGTTTCAAAGGAAACATGTTTTGTATGCCTTAGGCGACGCCGACGATAACTACTCCGAACTCCGAAGATGTAAGTTTCCAAGTCAAACATTTAGAATCTTAGCCACCGAGATACGACACGAACTACATTATATTTCTGTAAATTTAAAATTAAAAGTAAATATGTATTAAAATTAACCTAGTTGTTAATGATTTTTGTGTATTTATTTATTTATTTATTTAAACTTCTTGCACAATTAGTACAAAAGCGGACTTAATGCCAGGGGCATTCTCTACTTGTCAACCTTGAGGTGATGCAGTAGATAAAAGTTGGCTGGTGCACTGATAAACTAGATTCATATATATATTTATAAACATATATATGCATATATATTAAATAAATATTTTATAAACATGTTTTTAAATAAATATATATATTTATGTACATAAATATGCAAAAAATAAAATATACTAATATTTACAACATAAATACCTGATGATATAAAATCTGATAGCAGGTTACTTGACAGACGCTCTTTAACTTTGGTCTTAAAGCGCTACTTAATTTTTGGCCATCCTAATTTCGAGAGGTAGCGCATTCCATAATAGAATAGATTGAATAAAAATGAAGAGTGAGGGAAGTCAGAACGGTGAATAGGGCATTGAAGGAGACGATTATGCGTCGAGCGAAGATTTTGTTGCTGTCATCACATAGGTATTAAAACTTGAGACGATATGTACGATGGCGTAAGAGAAGAATTGAGAAAGGGTAAAGAGTGTTAAGGCACGTAGGGAGCGTCGCTGGCAAATAGGTACCATTGAAGTTGGGAGCGGTAAGTTGAAGTAGTTGTTCAGAAGGCGTTCAAGTTTGTTGAGGAGATCTGCATTCAGGTCAAAATAGCACATGTCACCATAGTCGATGATTGGGAATATTAAAGTATACACGAGCGATATTTTGACTAAATAAGCAAAAATTTCTATTGCTTGCGCAGAATATTATACATTATTAAACAAAATTACTTTACGGATTTTCTCAGTCTACCCACGTGACCACGGACGCTGGAAAGTGTTCGAAACGTCGGGAATTTAAAATGTAAAATAAACGCGATAAAATCCGTAAAGTAATTTTATTTAATAAGCAAAAATTTTTAAATTTGTACCGAAAATATGGCACCGGTGACTTTTTGGACTATGTATAGATTTGGCTTTTCCAACTTAAAGTTTTGTCGATTTGTAGACCTATATTTCTTACATTTTTGTCAATTGTTTATAGTTTTAAAATTATCGGTGGAAGAGCAGTTGCATCCATCTTGCCTATCGTTCGAGCACTTCCACGATTATAGCTTGGCATTTTGATGGATTTACTGCCAGACCAAATCTGTCACACCAATGTTTTTTACTGACAATTCATTATTAAATAAAACAATTGTTTCAGTGATCTTTTCAATCGAATCCTGAGCATACAACTGTAAGTCATCGACGTAAAGATGAAACGCATTAAAGATTTATAAAAATAGAAAATAAAAGTGGAGAAAAAATACCGCTTTGAGGAACACCAGTTTCAAGATTGAGTCAGCACGATGATGATTCATCAACGATAACCAACTGCTGGCGCCCTCGAAGATATGAAGAGAACCATTCCAGTGCTTCATCGGAGATCATTAAATGGGAGAGGATTGCAAGAAGGATATCGTGACAGACGGTATTAAAAGCATTGGTGAAATCTATAAGGACTAACACTAACCTTCGAGCCTTCTATACCCGCTCTAATATTGTCAGTCACTTTGAAAAGGGCGGTGGTGGTACTATGTCCGGGTCTAAAACCCGACTGAAGAGGACTAATTAGTTTGTTACTGAACACGAAGCAGGAAGCAGTCTATTACCTTATATTTTGTAAAACATTCCATCTATTAAAGATAATTATTGTAAACTTAGTAGTTAAGTACCCAAAATATATTATTGTAGACATTTGATGAGATGTATATTTGTCACATCCGACGCATGGATCATTTTACTTTTCAGACAATTGGGTGATCGTCCCAAAATGCCCTTACTAACTACAAAATTTTTTGGAGTCCCCCGCAGCATTCGAATCCACGTCGTCCGGTTTCTAAAGCACACGGTCATACCACTAGGCTACGGAGACAGTTTTATGATTACCGTTTAAATTAAAACGATATTTTGTTGCTTAATTTCAACCTCTTATTTCGACTTTTCACTGTTGTTTCCTAGTTGTTGCTGGCAATATTGACCAATCACCCGATTGCACGTGAATTAGATAATCCATGACTCCGATGGTTAAGTAAAAAAAAAAACTGTCCCGAGTCTAATCACTACCAACTCGTCTCGGGTGTACGTTTCAGATACAACTGCGAGAATACAGAACTACGTGGCTGAAGGCAAAGAGAATGCATTTGTGTTTCCTCGCACTCTTGAAATAGGTATAATACAGCATTTCTAGCAGAGTGATATTCACAGCTATTTTTAGCAGAGAAATAAGTAAATTATTATGTTTACGATGTATCCTTATTTGATTTGATAAATTAAGTCTTTTACCCTGTCCTATTACGATGCGATTCTTTATATTATTTTAACAGAACTCCGCCATTGTTCACACTAAAACTTTCGTGAAAACCATATAAATCCATCTGCAACGAGTGCATTATTATAGAAATGTAATCGACAGCTTGGCTTAAATAACATGGCTCTCAGGCTTATTCAAATATTTCTAAAAAATGTTATAGTCTAATTTTCACGAGCTTTAGCACAAGGAAAAAGAATAGCGTAAAAACGCCAACTTTAAAAATGATCCTGTTTATATTTGAAGACTTTATATAGGTTATGTCTGAAACTACTTAAAGATCGACACGTAGCCAATTTTTTTATGTTATTGCAATAATAAGGACACAAGAAGAAATATTAAGCTTGTAAGCATATAAGGGATCTTAAAATGCAGAACGTTTTTGGAGATGGCCGTGTGTGAAGTACAAAGACGCTTTGTTAATTCTAAGTTAGCGTAGCCTGGATCGTGCATGGTGCAAGCAAACAGTGCTAATTTTGTTTGCGGACCCAATATTTCGTGAATCTTAATTATATTTGTTTCGGTAACTTGGGTTATTTATTTGTCTAACAAAGTATTTCTTTAGTTTTTAAATGTAGGACCTAAGGAATCGTTCGCCAGTGTTATCTATTGCTATCGGGAGAGCACTTTTTATAGCCGTTGTTTAATTGCTCTTTTACGGTTTTCCCATTGGTAGCAATGGTAAAACCGTTTTGCTTTCTCTTTGTCATATCATGGAAGTGTATATAAATATATTATCCTAAGTGGATGTATATTATTAAATAAAAGGACTGATTACGGATTTTATTGCGTTTATTCCTTATTTTAAATTCCTACGTTTCGAACACTTTCCAGCGGCTGTGGTCATGGAGTATACAGAGATGTCATGCATGTTGTTGTCAGTGCTGAAGTGGGAATACCAGATTTTAATACGCAAAATCAACTTGATTTTGTATTAGTTAATCTTATTCGTAACGTCACCTTGAGCCACACTGTGCACCAATCAACCCATTTATCAAGTAGAGTATGGTTAAATATAAAGTAAAATAACATTTTACTGGTGGTAGGTCCCTTTACAGAGGACCGTCTGGGTTGGTACCACGATTGATGATGATTTCTGCCGTAAAGCAGTAGTGTGAAAAGACTGTTACGTAGTCAGAGTATTTACAGGGTAAACGAGACCTTAGCCCTCTGTCTCCAAGTTAGGCAGCACGATGGCGACAACACTGATATTGGCAATGTCTATGGGCGTCGTGACCATCTCCCATTAGGTGGCCCCACTGCGTCTGCCTGGGTAGATAAAAAAACATTCAGATCATATGTATATCTAGTAATATATATCTAGTAACCTCACCCGTTATTGCCTCCTGACTGCTGATTTTTACCATCTCTCGGTTATCAAAATTAAACTTACAGAATTTTGCAAATTTTAATTCACTGAATTAATTGATTATTAATTCACACTAACCTCTATTTAATAATTATCATCAAGTTAATCTGCATGATGATGATTTGATGCTGATGAAAGTACTGGTTTATACTCTCATGACTAATTTTCATTTCAGTTGTCACATTACCGTTCCTAATAGTATTATATTATATTAGGTTGTTGTATGAAGTTTAAGTTCGAATGGATGTGAAAATATATATATATATATGATAGCGTTAGAACAATTATCATTACTCTGTGATTATAGAAATGCAATAACAGCATCTAGTTATCTGCAGTGCAGAGTTGAAATTGCTCATCGCACATGATGCGGAAAGTTTAAACACCTAGTGTTGCATTTCAAATACCGCCCATAAGGCAATTCATTGGGACAGTTTAATTATTGTATTGTTTGTAATTCTGCACTGTTATAAGTGTAAATCCTTAGTTGTATTCACGGCAGTCAATTTCGATTATAAAATTCTATAATATATAAATTATTTTGAGTACTGATTTAACCACGACTTCATCGGCGAAAATTTCATCGTTTAATATTCAACCGAGACGATTTCCATATCAACCTTCAATCCTTTCCAACCCCTTCGACCACTTTTATCGCAATACCTAATATCCTCCTCGTAATCAATTCCAAGAGGTACCACATTTCACGTTCAATGGCTTAGATAGTAAAGACGGTCAGAAAGAAAGACAGACAGACGGACAGACAGACAGATAGAGTTACTTTCGCATTTATATTATTAATTATTATCAAGGTCGTGGAAAAACGTATAAAACGATAAGGAGCGAACAAAATAGTGCCTCATACTGCTGTCATTGTCGTAAAATGGCGTTTACACTTAAACTTATTAGGCAGGTCTCTATAGTTAACTTTGCACAGCCTTCTATGTAATATGTATTAATGAAAGGTAAAAGATCTAAAAGATTGAATGAAAGAGATGCTTTAAAAGAAAAATATTGTAAGAAACAAAAACTTTTCGTCTTAAAAACTAAATGCCGCACCTAATAATTATGTTCTAAAGTTAACAGATTTCAAAAAAGTCGTTTAACGGAATATAAAGTTCTTATAAAGTATCTACAACCAATGTCTGTTGACGCTTTAGTTTAAAAACAAAATTGCTAATGAGAAATACGTTCAAGATTTCCATATTTGATTTTACACTATTATCGTTTTTTTCATTTACCTTCTGCCCTTCCTTTACACGCCGGAGGTTTGATGCTGACTCGAATGCGGCAGAAAAAATAGTTTATTATTGTTATTTATGCATTCACCTAGATTATTATACATAAGTTTAAATATAATAACTTATATTAAATTTATACACCATATGCTTGATTACGAAGATGTCCCAAAAGTAATAAATTAATTTTAATAAAACCTTGTCTGCATGCATGTAAAATAAATTTTAGGTACTATTTTCTTAACAATTTAACCTTTTTACCTTTATAGGTTTATTTTGTGTCCCATGCAGAAAGACATTTGTATATAACAGATATTTGTTTCTTAATGGGCTCTACAAATACAATTCGTAAAACAAAGCGTTGGAAGATGTTAAATAAATACAATGGAAAATAACAATAAAATAAAAAATATTTTAAGTTAAAAGGCAAAGGATACCACTACGAGTATTCCTTTGCCTTTAAACTCGAGTTTAGAACGTTGCGTTCGTATTCCATTGAAAATATTTTTTATTTTTTTGTTATTTTAAAAACTCATTACTTAGGCATGTTTAAGGTTGGTTCCGTTTCTACGCGTGTCACGTCAGTGTTTAACTTTTTGGTATCCAATTTGCCTACTCAATGTTCCTCCTCTTTAAGTTGCAGAAAGCAAATGCATGTGGCTTCCCGTTATAACTGATAGTTAGGTAAACCTGGCTAGGTCAAATATAAAGGAAAACTGAACTACTTTTATGAAAATTAAAGCAGCAAAATGGTCTGCAATGGTTGGAATCAAATGACAGAAAAAGAAAAATATGCATTTAAATAGTAATTTTGGATCTTCAAAAAATACTTGAAATATAATAGTTAATATTATATGTCATATATTTTATTACTCTTTACATACTTGTTGATTTAATAGTTTTAAGTGTTTGCCTTCATAGATAACACAACGTTCGTAAACAAAGCGTTGAAAGTTGTTGAGCAGATACAATGGCCGCTTAACTGAAGGAATACAACATTCATGCTTAAGAGTGTACAATTTAGTGCAAAACATGGAGGAAAGTTTTTATTCACAATGGCTATGAAAACCCAGTTCAAAGTTTAATAAATAAAATCGAGAAACCAAGCTCCTTTCAAATTGTGTTTAAACATTTTTGTTGAAATTTTCCGTCTTTTAGTCGATATGCCATTTTATGTACTTTACATTTTTGAACAGAAATGGCCACGACAGTAGCGCCATCTTGCAAAAGCTATTTATAGGATACGCTTACAGTAATACATAGTAACGCTCTGAGTATAATTTTTTGTCACATGAGAATGCATCTATTACTTTATGTGTGTATGTGCGGCTCATGCTTAAATGTCGCAGGGTACCGCTTCTCTCTCAACGCCAGCTAGAGTAGGGTTTTTTCATTGATCAAAGTGATAAGGCCAGCAGGATGTTTACCTGATGACCCTGTTCAAAAGCAACGCACTGTAAGAAAGACCGTAATCCGCTGACCACTAGTACCACACCACACTAACCACCAGTGTCTAAAGCGCAAGTTTATACCACTAAGACTCTATACGAAGACAGTCACTGGTCTAGAGATGGTCACTGTGACCATGGACCCTGGGAAGGGTTGGAAACATCGGGTCTATATACGCCTTTATATAAGAGATACTGTTTTTGAACTTAGTGGTTGAGATATCTCTAAAGCTATAAGACCGATGGACTTGAAATTTGGTATTAATATTTATTTTGCCTAGTAGAGATCAGACCAGGGATTGCGATGGGAAACTCCCACGCGGGCAAAGTCGCGAACGTAAGCTAGTTTTTAATAGTTAGAAAGAAATTAATTGTGGTAAAATCTTTAAGAACTGTATTTGATCCATTTTTAGTTGAAAATCAAAAGAATATATGGATTAACAAATTGCTTTTGCAGTTTTAATTTTAACAGCTATCTTGACTCTGTATATTACAGAAATGCAAAAACAGCACCAAGTCGTCAGCAGCGCAGAAGTATAAATTGCTCATTGGCAAATGGCGCGGCAAGTCTCAATACCTAGCGTTGCATTTAAATATCGCCTAAAGGTATTTCAAGGCAACAAAAAAAATTTTGGCAATTTTAACGATGCACTCAATTCAATTTAAATTTTTATATGTATCTAGGTCCCCATTCAGGACATAAACTGAGACTGTACTGCAATAAAACTGAAGGCAGCTTTGTAATACTTTTTGTTATGTTTAAAGGTCCATTCTTTCTTTATGACCGATTTCCCAAAAGAAGAAGCTACTCAATTCGGAGCGTATATTTGTTTATATATATATATATATTTAATGGAAATTATAGACCATTTAAAGAAGTAAAATGATGAAAAAACATCCTTTATGTCTATCTTTTACTGTTTAGGCAGTAAAATTATTTAAAAAACCGTTTCGAATTGAGTATCTTCTCCTTTAGGAAGTCATTTAAAAGGCGTTTTAAAGAGAATGATGGTCAAAAATTTTTGTAACTAAACATAATTCACATTTAGTATTGCACTTGTATTCGCACCGTCAGTTTTAATAGCTCTATTAAAAAAATAAAGCAACTCAAAATGCATAGACGATGTTGAGTGAACCCTCTTTTGTCTCTGCCGCAATAAATTCAATGACGCGCAGACGAGCCGAGACGTGCCTAGCAGCCTTACATACAATCACTGCACTAAAGGGCTAGCCTTACACACAATCACTGCAGTGCGAATTCACTATAAATAATGAATTAATATAAATCCAATACCCACGATTACTTTATATAATATACAAGTATTTGTTTTAAACGTATAATTAATTTAAGAGGACTTAAACCGCCTCGCGATAAAGTAATTTTTCTTTATCGTGAGGCTTTCTTTTATTTATGTATTTAATTCCTTTCTATGGAGACGTTTAGACTTTCAATACTAGTGCAATTGTAAAATTACTTCCAATAAAGATTTCCAATCGATAATATTCTACAATTTCTTCAAAGTTAACCCACGTTTACCTTCATGAAGTGATTAAATATAAAAAATAAATGTGTCGTTGAGTAAATAAAGACAACTTATGATTGTATGTAGATCTTTACAGAATAGGACGAAATTACATAATGTTTTCGAACTCAGTGTCCACGTGCCAGCATATACACGTAAAGGCATAAGATCCTGATTTTAGAATACACTATTAATGTTTAGCCTAAACAAGATAAGTCGTTACCGGTAGCAGTTTGCTAGTGGTTAACTGTTATTCCCATACCATACTGTAGAGTTGTACAATAAGTCTAAACGATGCCTTTAAATCCGAAAGACAGAGTTGTTTAAATACTTTTAATACCATAAATAGACACCTCGTCGTTACTACCCCAGTCCAGGCAGCGTTAACATAGAATTAAAACGTAAAAAGATTTGTTAATAGAACTATTTAACAAACGTACAAAAGGTATTCTTGTAGTTGAGCGGAGGCAAAATAAAGAGGGAGGGATCTTGCCGCAACGTGTCGGTCTTAGTAATGAGGGCGCTCTGTGGTTGCCCCTTTTAGAACAAACGCGGCTTCATTGTTATGTAACCGAAAAATACTGACTTCAAGGGAAAATATTCGAAGCCTAGTTGAGCATTATATTGAGTCTATCTTCTTAGTCCCGTGACCGGAGACCCTGGGAAGGTTTTGAAACGTTGGGTACCTATAATCTTAAAACAAAATAAAGTAACTTTAAATTTTTTAAATTATTTATATTTTTTATTTTGTATTTTAAAAAGATAACCCTAAAAGAGCAACATTGTTGAAAGAATGGCTGCTTATAAAATTTTAATATCATTTTTAGTAAAAATTGCGCAAAATAACATTAAAATTAAAACAAATGTTTTTAAAAGTAGAAAATCCTCATTATCTGATCATACCTTTCTAGTTAAAAATTATGTGTTACGATTTCAATTGAAATTGAAGTAGCAAATTAATTTATCAGTGATGGAAACCGTTGTTTTATTCCCGACGCAACGGACGAAACGGGAATAAGTGACGCCACTTAATGAAGCTATGAACGAAGCTTTGAATCTGAGAGGATTAAAATACTTTTGACGTTTTTAAAGAATACTAAGTTCATATTTATTTCGTATTGCACAGTTTACAATCAGTAAAATTATTGCTGTGATATTATAATAAGTAAGGAAAGTATAGGGAAAGATCGTAATCAGTAATCCTAAACGATGTGGATTGTGCTCTACTAATAAATAATTTTTATAACACGTAGATTGTTTATTTAAAGCAAAGTTCATAATTTAGCAATTTTCATAGTTTCGTATTAATTCAGAAATTAACATATTTAAATTAATCGATTTATATATAATAGT